>CAUYUJ010018438.1:514261-589261 GCA_963575745.1 Prorocentrum cordatum
ACCCCGTCGTCGCGGGAAGTTCAAAGCCACCCCAAGCCTTGCCGAAACATGATGGACCCACGAACCCGGAAAGGGATATAGACATGTGCAGCATGGTCACGTTTTCACTATATCCAACTGGGCGACACCTCGCGAAACATCCCACGAGACACCCCGCGAAACATCCCAGGAGACACCTCACGAAACAACCCACGAGACACCTCACGAATCCACGAGACACCCCGTGAAACATTCCACGAGACACCCCACTCAACCAGACACCCCACGAAACATTCCACGGGGGTGCGACTGGGTGTGGTCGTGCTGGGGTGTGGTCGTGCTGGAGTGTGTGGTCGCGCTGGGGTGTGCTCGTGCTGGGGGGTGGTCGTGCTGGGGGGTGGTCGTGCTAGGGGGGTGGTCGTGCTGGGGGTTGGTCGTGCTGGGGCGTGGTCGTGCTGGGGCGTGGTCGTGCTGGGGCGTGGTCGTGCTGTGGTGAGGTCGTGCTGTGGTGAGGTCGTGCTGGGGTGTGGTCGTGCTGGGGTGTGGTCTTGCTGGGGTGGGGTCGTGCTGGGGTGTGGTCGTGCTGGGGTGTGGTCGTGCTGGGGGGTGGTCGTGCTGTGGTGGGGTCGTGCTGGGGTGGGATCGTGCTGGGGTGTGGTCGTGCTGGCTGGGGTGTGGTCGTGCTGGGGTGTGGTCGTGCTAGGCTGGGGTCGTGCTGGGGTGTGGTCGTGCTGGGGGGGGGTGGTCGTGCTGGGGGGTGGTCGTGCTGGGGTGTGGTCGTGCTGGGGCGTGGTCGTGCTGGGGTGGGGTCGTGCTGTGGCGTGGTCGTGCTGGGGCGTGGTCTTGCTGGGGTGGTCCGCACCCTGTGATTTATCGATCGGGTCGTGCTGGGGTGTGGTCGTGCTGGGGTGTGGTCGTGCTGGGGTGTGGTCTTGCTGGGGTGTGGTCGTGCTGGGGGGGGGTGGTCGTGCTGGGGGGTGGTCGTGCTGCGTGGTCGTGCTGGGGCGTGGTCGTGCTGGGGCGTGGTCGTGCTGGAGTGGCCCGCACAATGTGATTTATCGATCGGGATTTCAAAAAGAAGCGTTTCGCCTGAGATATCCTCTAATTTTAATACGCCGGCCTCCTTCGACCTCGATATTTCAGGGAAAGAATCCGCCGGCCTCCTTCAAGTTGGGCACGGGGGACATTGCTTACATACTAAAAGAGAACCCTGGGCCGAAGCCGCTTCCGGGAACATGATGGACCCACGAACCCGGAAAGGGATATAGACATGTGGAGCATGGACACGTTTTCATGATACCCAACTGGGCAACACCTCACGAAACATCCCACGAGACACCTCACGAAACATCCCACGAGACACCTCACGAAACATTCCACGAGACACCTCACGAAACATTCCACGAGACACCCCGCGAAACATTCCACGAGACACCCCACGAAACATTCCACGACGACAGGCAACCACTCAACCAAGGCGGTGTGGTCGTGCTGGGGAGTGGTCGTGCTGGGGTGTGGTCGTGCTGGGGGGTGGTCGTGCTGGGGGGTGGTCGTGCTGGGGGGGTGGTCGTGGGGGGTGGTCGTGCTGGGGCGTGGTCGTGCTGGGGCGTGGTCGTGCTGGGGCGTGGTCGTGCTGGGGTGTGGTCGTGCTGTGGTGGTCGTGCTGGGGTGTGGTCGTGCTGTGGTAGGTCGTGCTGGGGTGTGGTCGTGCTGGGGTGTGGTCTTGCTGGGGTGGGGTCGTGCTGGGGTGGTGATCGTGCTGGGGTGGGGTCGTGCTGGGGTGTGGTCGTGCTGGGGTGTGGTCGTGCTGGGGTGTGGTCGTGCTGGGGTGTGGTCGTGCTGGGGTGGTCGTGCTGGTCGTGCTGTGGTCGTGCTGGGGTGGGGTCGTGCTGGGGCGTGGTCGTGCTGGGGTGGGGTCGTGCTGGGGTGGGGTCGTGCTGGGGTGTGGTCGTGCTGGGGTGGTCCGCACCCTGTGATTATCGATCGGGTCGTGCTGGGGTGTGGTCGTGATCGTGGTGGGGTGTGGTCGTGTTGGGGTGTGGTCGTGCTGGGGTGTGGTCGTGCTGGGGTGTGGTCGTGCTGGGGTGTGGTCGTGCTGGGGCGTGGTCGTGCTGGGGTGTGGTCGTGCTGGGGTGTGGTCGTGCTGGGGGTGGTCGTGCTGGGGGGGTGGTCGTGCTGGTCGTGCTGGGGAGGTCGTGCTGGGGTGTGGTCGTGCTGGGGGGGTGGTCGTGCTGGGGGGTGGTCGTGCTGGGGGGGTGGTCGTGCTGGGGGGTGTCGTGCTGGGGCGTGGTCGTGCTGGTCGTGCTGGGGCGTGGTCGTGCTGGGGTGTGGTCGTGCTGTGGTGAGGTCGTGCTGGGGTGTGGTCGTGCTGGGGTGTGGTCTTGCTGGGGTAGGGTCGTGCTGGGGTCGGGGTCGTGCGTGCTGGGGTATGGTCGTGCTGGTCGTGCTGGGGTGGCTGGGGTGGGGTCGTGCTGGGGTCTGGTCGTGCTGGGGTGTGGTCGTGCTGGGGTATGGTCGTGCTAGGGTGGGGTCGTGCATTTCGCTCGAGACATCCTGCCAAAATTCCAGGAAATCGTACAAAAACAAAGGAATTAGTCGAGACATCATCGAAATTCCTTCGCGCGGGGCGCTTTTCCGCGTCGCGGTCGGCTCTGCAAAACAAGCGTTTCGCTCGAGACATCCTCGGCAAACTCTGCGGAGCAAGCGTTTCGCTCGAGACATCCTCAACACACGAAAAAGTGGCCCGCACCCTGTGATTTATCGATCGGGATTTCAAAAACAAGCGTTTCGCTCGAGACATCCTCAAATTTTAATTCGCCGGCCTCCTTCGACCTCGTTATTTATCAGGGAAAAAATTCGCCGGCCTCCCTCAAGTTGGCACCGGGGGACAGGTTTACCTACTAAAAGAGAACCCTGGGCCCGCGCCCTTTCCGGGAAAAAAACAGAGCCCTCGACCCCATCTCGACCCCATATGGCCTTGGAGCCCTCGACCCCATGTGGCTTTGGAGTTCTCGACAGCATCATCATCAGGTTGCTCGAAATGGTCTGGCGCCTTCGACCCCATCTTTTATCTGGCCACCTGAGTCTGGAACCGTCGTGGAGCTCTCGGGCGATGCCGAACCGTCGCGCCCAGAGCCATCGGCCCCATCTGAGCCGCCTTCCACCCCGCTCTCTACTGTCCCCTCCCCCATTCGTCCTCCCCTCCCCCTCCCTCTTCCTCCAACCTCCCACCCCTTTCTCCTCCCCTGTCCCGCCGCCTTCCCCCGCCCCCATCCTTCTCCACCCGCAATGGTTTCTCGATCAAGGAAGGCTCCTCGGCCGCTTTGCGGCGCAGCGGATGAGGCCGCAACTTCCCTTTTTCTTTCTCTGCTGCTGCTGCAGCAGCAGTTCGGCCTGGAGCCTCGCTGCGATGCCCCCGAGAGCAAAGCCAAAGGCGAAGCCGAAGGCGAAGGCGCATGCGGAGCCTGGTCCAGACGGCGGCGGTGGAGGGGGGGCTCAGGCAATCGACCTCTTGTCCCCTGAGGAGCGGGCGTGCAACGCCCAGGTTCACGACCGTGTCACCCAGGCCAAACGCGCCATCATCGACAATCCCGTGTTCTTCAACATCATGGACGCCTGCGCGTTAGACATACACGCTGGCGATGACGCCAACACGGTGGGTCAGATTCAGCCGTTCAACAGTCAAGAGTTCGAGCGGGCGATGAAAGCTACTGGGAACTACACGTGCGGCTTCAACCTGATGGGCGTGGATCCCCACTTCTCCGCCACGCCGGGGATTCCGTTGAAGCCGGCAGCCATCGACCACTTGGTGCAGCACTACTTCTCGCAGCCCGACTTCGTCCCAGTGATCGTGCAGATCGCCATCCCGAAGGGCGCGGACCCCGCAGCGCTCGGCAAGTCAGGTCAGCTCAAGAGCTTCACCCCCGAGGAGATGAGGATGGCCATCTACTTGGCGATCAAACGCGACATCGACAACAAGGTGGACGATGATGTCTTGCTAAGATGGAGGAGGTCGTTGTTGTCTACCACGGTTAAGTCCTGCCCCCAGCGCGATCGATCGTCAATCGGACGATCCCCGATCCCCAAATCCCCGATCCCCGATCTCCGATACCTTGTCGGCAGCTCGGCCGCTCGAGGAGGAGGAGGAGGAGGAGGAGGCTCCTCACTTCCTCTTCCCCTCCCTCCAATCGACCTGCCTTCGACCGACCGCTGGTCGCGCCGCCCGCCGGCGGCGGCGACGACGACGACGACGACGGCGACGACGGCGACGGCGACAACGACGACGACGACGACGGCGACGACGACGACGACGACGACTACGACGACGACGACGGCGACGAGGACGACGACGACGACTAGGACGACTAAGACGACTAGGACGACTACGACGACGACGACGACGACGACGACGACGACGACAACGACGACGACGACTTCGACGACGACGACGACGACGACGACGACGACGACGACGATGACGATGACGACGACTAGGACGACGAGGACGACGACGGCGACGACGACGACGACAGCCGAGGTTCTCCTTCGTCGAGGACGACGACGAGCTCCACTGGAGAGCGGTGAACCAGCGGGAGAACATCGCGCATGACTTCGCCTCCATGCGCCGGTCCAGTTTGCAGCGGCTCTACGAGGTCATCATGTTCAAGGGCAAGCACGAGGCGAATACGGGGGTGACGCTCACCGTGGAGAAGATGGCCGAGCTCTACAAGGAGAAGGTCAAGATGGCAGAGAGCTCGGAGTCCGTGTCTACCACCTTCATCACCCAGGCGATTCGCGTGCACAAGAGCGTGCTTGTACATCCAGATCTGCGAAAATTCTTG
This sequence comes from Prorocentrum cordatum, assembly GCA_963575745.1. Classification (NCBI taxonomy): domain Eukaryota; class Dinophyceae; order Prorocentrales; family Prorocentraceae; genus Prorocentrum; species Prorocentrum cordatum. The sequence goes on from CAUYUJ010018438.1 coordinate 519,082, forward strand.
CTGGAGTGCGACGACAGGGATGGGGCCAAGAATCCATTCGATTCAGTCGCCAAGATCGAAGCTATCAACCAGAAGATAAAAGGCGTGAGTGACATGAAGTGGGTATTTCACAGCCTCTACGACTCATGGAAATGTGGCTACCTCGGGGACTCCATCAGCGAGAGGGCGCTCAAAGGCCAGTCGCCGGGCATGAACGGGAAGGGCATTGCGGAGCTCGCCCTGTTCAGGAAGCAAGCGAAAGATATCTTGCTGGAGAAGTTGTCCCCCTACTGCAACCCTGATGCGTTCCAGAAGTTGTCGGAAGTTCTTGCCACGCACGAGTCCTACCGCAACCAGTGCGGGTTCCCGTCTTCGAGGCTCGATGGGACGTGGCGGGCCACCTGGAAGGATAGCGCGATCAAGAGTTTCCGCCTCTTGGAGGAGACCGTCTACGGCACCGAATACGACCAGTACATGAAGCGTTCCATTGTTTTTCGGAAATCAGCGAGCAGCACGATCGAGGAGGCCCCTTTCCCTGAAGAGTTCGAGGAAATTGAGGCGCTGTGGAAACAGGAGACTGGCCAGGCCATCTCAGACAAGAAGGACGATGAGGATCAGGAACCTGAAATGGACCTGGGGGCGGTCAAGCACACTACCACGGCAGAGGAGATAAACATTGTCAGCCACACGAACGCGACGATCAACATCAACATCATGGACGAGTCCACGAGCGCCAAGATTGCCAAGCACAAGCGGGACATCTTCGAGCGAGTCCGCGCGCTGGTCCAGCTGCAGCGGACTTAGCCTTTCTCGGCGGTCGCGCCGCCTAGGACTGCTGGGTAAACCTCCTCCTCCTCCTCCTCCTCCTCCTACGCCTCCCCCTCCTCCTCCTCCTCCTCCTCCTCCTCCTCCTCCTCCTTCTCCTCTTCCCCCTCCCCTTCCTCCTCCTCTTCCCCCCTTCACCCCCAGGCCTCCGCGCTTTTCTTCCTCCAGACGGTCCGAAGAGGCCCCGTGGGACTGATGGCGCTGCGATTGGCCCGAGAAGAGGTCCGATTCGGCCCTGGAGCTATCCTGGGCCGCACTTGGCTTTCTTGGACGCCATATTGGGTCATGCTGGAATATCTCGGGGCCCTCCTGGGCCGCCCTGTTGGGGGTCCGATGGGCCACCCCGAGGCCTTCCAAGTAAGAGCGATGCCAAGAAGAGTGCGGTGAAAACACGTCGACCTCTAAGGGGCGCCCTAAGCGAAATCACCGCCGTCTTGGGCCCTCTTGGGCCCAATGCGGCGTCTCAGCGCCCAAGGCGGTCCAAGACGCCCCTCTGAGTGGGCACTAGACGGTGTCTCAGCGCCCAACAACAACAACCAAGACGGTCAGACAGGCAGCGACCCCATCTAGGGCCTCTCAGCCATCTTCTTGGTAGGCTCGGACCCCCTTCCTTCGGGCCCCCCCCGGGGCCCAAGCGGGCCAGTTCCCCGAGCCGCGCCCGGCCACTGCGACGACGAGTTGGTCACGACAAGATGGCTGAGAGGCCCTAGGTGGCTTGCGAGATGGCCGAGGGGGGCCCTCTTCTAGAGTGCACTGCGGGGGCCAGAGACTGAGGTTCCCAGAGCCCGAGCGCGAGAGCGAACTCGTCGAGATGTTGAAGGCCTCCGTCGCGATCTCCGAGGGCCCGAAGCTGGTGGACGCTGCCATTGCCGGGGGCAAGCCTGCATACATCGGGGTCTTCTACGATTCGAAAGTGGCTCGCCAGGCGTCGAGCCGCCCCCACACCCGCATTGCTTACCTCCAGAGCAATCACATGAAGAAATTGGTAGGTGCGGCGCTGGCCGCGTTCCCGCCTGGTGGCGATGATGAGAACACCCCCGAACTCCCAGACAAGGTCGCCTGGTTTGTTTGCGACGCTGGCAAGCAGGGGTCCGAGGCCTCGCTCATGGACAGTTTCAGGACCCCAGCGGGCAAACAACTGAAGAAAGATAAACACGTTGTCTACATCAACTACAGCGAGGAGTCCATCATGACCAGGTTGAAGGTCACGCTGGACTCAACCCCGTCCCTCTGCCCCGCTCTCTCCTCCTCGCCCCCTCCCCCCCCTCGCTCCCTCGGATAGGGGCGACGACGACGACGACGACGACGCCCTCGGATAGGGGCGACGACGACGACGACGACGACGACGACGACGCCCTCCCTCCCTCACCTCATCCCTTCCCCACCTCATCCCTTCCCTCACTCGCCCTACCTCCTCCCTCCTTCACCTTCCTCCACCTTCCCCCCTTCCCCACCTCGTCCTTTGCCCTCCCCATTCCTTTCTCCCTCGGCCCTCCCCATCCGCCGGAGCTCTGCTGCAGCAGGAGTTGCGGGGGGCCTCCTCCATCCATGACCTCCCCCTCTCAGACGAGGTCAAAAGAAAGAACACGGCTGGGACGATGCAAGTGGAGAGGATGTTCATTCTCACGAGGAAGCCGCTCGTCATAGAGGACAAAACACGTTTGCACTACAGCGGGACCAGCAACGGTGAGCACATATTCGTGGGGTGGAGGGCCCATGACAACCCTTCGCTGTGGACGATGAAGCGCAAGGATAAGAAGATGATAATCGGGAAAAAAGAAATCGCCTTGATGGGGGGGCCAGGCGAGGACACCCAGGAGGATAAGAACCTTGACAAGTTAGATGCCCTTTCCCAGACGCCCGAGACGGTGGAGCCCGTTTTCTGGTTCGCGCCCCCGCCCCAGCTCTCCGACGAGTGGAAGCGCGACTTCAATTTGAAATCGATTGTCGCCTTGACGCTAGGCGACGCGAGCCTCGCCATGACGGCGATCCGCTTCAAGGTCTTTGGGTCCTCCTCCTCCTCCGCCTCCTCCACCTTCTCCTCCCATCGCAGCGTCTCAATAGGGCAACCGCGACGACGACGACGACGGACGACCGACGACGACGACGACGACGACGACGACGACGACGACGACGACCTCTTCCTTCCCCGCATCGGCGGGGGCCGCGAGCCCCTCCCGGTCGCGGCATTTTCGCACCGCCGAGAGCGTTCGCCGAGAGCGTCCGCCGGGCGGAGGAGCGGGGAGGAGGAGGAGGAAGATGAGGAGGAGGCGGAGGAGGAGGAGGACATGGAGGTTTAACCAGTCCTTGAGGTGCCCCCTTCATTCATTCAGGGGGAGCAGAAGGATGAGAAACAGTATGCGGGGGAGCTGTTGCCAGGGGGTCGTCGTCATCGTCGTCGTCGTCGTCGCGTTGTCGTTCAGGGTCGGGGGAAGCGTCTCGAGGCCTCTCCAATGTACATCAACCTATGCTTGCATGCCAGATCGCCCTAGGTGCCGTATTGCGGGATCGCCCTGAACGAGGAGCACATGAAGGGGGCCTATGACTACCTGTACCGCGAGACCATGAAGGCCTACATGCAGGAGGGGGACCCGTGCTACAACCCTGAGTTCGCCAACCTGGTGCTCAAGAACAACGCCCAGGCCAGCGAGGGCAAGCCCGACGACAAGAAGGATCCTAAGAAGACGGGGAAGCGCAAGAAGGGGGCGGCCGCTGCTGAAGGCGGCGATGGCGGTGACGACGAGGGCACCGGCACTGAGAACCTGGTGGATAAGATCCGCAGGCTCGCCGCGAAGGGTGGCAAGGACGCCAAATGCAGCAGGGGCGGCAAAGAGAGCACCGCGAAGGACAAGAAGGGTGTCGACGACGACGGCGAGGACGAGGACGAGGAGGGCAAGGACAGCGTATCCGATGTGGATATCCGCTAGGCCGCCGCGAGCTGTCTCCTAGGCCGCGCGAGCGATCGGCCGCCCCTGCTGCCGGGGGCCCCAGGCGATATCACTATGGAGGGAGGGAGGGCCGTGACTGACGGGAGGGCCGTCAAAAATGATGACGGCCCTCCCCATCATTGACGGCCCTCTTCGTTAGACGGGATGGACGTCAGGTGGAGAGGGGGACTTAGGAGGAAGAGGAGGAGGAAGGACGTGGGGACTGGCGAGGAGGGAGGTCGCGGACAAGCGAACGACCTCCCTCGCTTGCAGCGCTGGTGCCGCCGCCACTGCGAGCAGTGGCCACGTCGCCCGCCGTCGCTTCGCCTGCCCGCCGGCGCTCCGCCTGCTTGAGAAGCAGAACTGCCTTCCCCCTCGTCGACGACGTAGACGACGACGACGACGATGATTTCAGTCTTCATTCCCATCTGCTTCTCATGATTTTTTTGGGGGCGCCGAGCGGCAGGACGCCCCCAGCGACAGTAGCACGACGCGGCCCTGCTGCTGCTGCTGGTATCTGTTTGTATATAAATCGGACGCTCATGTCTCGTCCCTGCTTACTCCCCTAATGCCTTCTCCCCCCCTCTTACCCCTCCCTCTCCCTTGCCCCTCCCTCTCCCTCTGTCACTCCTCTTACCCCTCCCTCTCCCTCTCCCTCTGTCACTCCCCCCTTTCTGGGCTCCATCTCTCCCTCTCTTTCTCTCACTCTCTCTCTCTCTCTCTCTCTCTTCCCCTCTCTCTCTCTGTGTTCCTCTCTCTCTCTCTCTCACTCTCTCTCTCTCTCTCTCTCTCTCTCTCTCTCTCTCTCTCTCTCTCTCGTCTCTCTCTCTCTCTCTCTCTCTCTCTCTCTCTCTCTCTCTCTCTCTCTCTCTCTCTCTCTCTCTCTCTCTCTCTCTCTCTCTCTCTCTCTCTCTCTCTCTCTCCTCTCTCTCTCTCTCTCTCTCTCTCTCTCTCTCTCTCTCTCTCTCTCTCTCTCTCTCTCTCTCTCTCTCTCTCTCTCTCTCTCCCTCTCCCCCTCTCTCTCTCTCTCTCTCCCCCTCTCTCTCCTTCTTCTCTCCCTCCTTCCCGCTCCTCCCTTCTCCTACTCTCCCCGCTCCCCCGCTCGCCGCAATCTCGCATGCCCTCCTCTCCTCTTCTCCTTGTGTCCTGCTGCTGGGCTGATTCTGCCGCTGCCGCCGCTTCCCACGTGCTGCTGAAGCGTTCCGCCGGGCGCCGCCGCTCAGAGACCATGCTCAGCGGGGCTCCTGGGGTCCGGGCGCCCTCTCTCCCGCCAGGGGTCAAGCCGGGGCGGAGGAATAATGTCAAGGGGGGCCAATCATCCTGGCCCAAGACGGCCCAAGACGGTCGGACCCAATACGGCACAAGAAGACGGCATAAACTAAGGCGGCCTGATCCGAGACTGCCCAAGACGGCCCAACCTGACCATGCGGCCGAACCCACGACGGCCCACAACGGCCTAACCCAGGAAGACTGCCTAATAACCCAAGACGGGCTCACAACCAACCCAAGCCGGTCGACTACAATTTTATCGTTGGGATCCCACTCTTCTTACCCCTTATTCAGCCGCAGCCGCCTGGAATCAAGGCTGGGGATCACCCGGCGGGCGCAGTCCGATGGACGACTGGGGGTTCTGCGCCGCGCCTGATGGTCGGCCTCTGCCGAGCGCCCCGCGTGTCTCCCGCAAGCGGCCGGCGGCCGCCCCGCGTGCCTCCCCCCGCAAGCGGCCGGCAGCCCCTGCTGATAAGCCGAGGAAGCAGCCGATGAAGAAGGCGAGGCCGAAGAAGGTGCCCGAAGCCAAGGTGCCCGAAGTCAAGCTCCTCCGACCAGATGCTCTCGCGCAAGCTCATACGGGTCGTTTTAAGTTCTTGTTTGGGACGGACTGCACTGGCATGGACACTGCCATGATTGCGATCGAGATGCTGGGCATCAAGGATCGAGTCCTGCCTGTGTTTGCATCGGAGGTCGAGCCCTCGGCTCGGCGCTTGTTGGAGGGGAACTTCCCCAACTTGTGCGTTCTGTACGGGGACCTCACGCAGCGCGACGTGGAGCCCACGCCCGGAGTAGATCCAGATGCCTGCGGCAAGTCCCGCCGCCTTGTCATTCCAGCACTCTCGGCGGCCGCTATTCGAATCGATGAGGATGGCGGCGGTGACCATGATGACGATGATAATGATCAGGGTAAGGAGGATGAGGGGGGGGAGAAGGAGGAGGGGATTAGGGGGGATGAGAGGGGGGGGAGAAGGAGGAGGGGAGGAGGAGGGGGACGAGGAGGAGGAGGATGAGGAGGAGAAGGAGGAGGTTGAGGAGGAGGAGGAGGAGGAGGAGGAGGACAGGACGTCCATCTTGGGCTCTCCGAGGCCTTCTTGGAGCCGTCTTGGGCAAACAAAAAAAACACCACACCTCGCGACCCCCCCCCCCCCCCCCCCCCCCCCCTTCAGGTCTAGCGGCATGGGGGCATGGGTGATGGGGCAAGGGCAGGGAAGAATGGGGTTGGCAGAGGGAACGCTCTAAACCACTTCCACCCTAATACAGCGCCGGTGGGATTACACAAACCTTACCAGACAGCTCACGGGCATTATAACGCGCCACTGCCGCGCAAGCGCGGCGGCGGATCTCTATGTGTGCGGCTTCCCTTGTCAGCCATTCTCGGGGCTTGGACTTAAAGAAGGAGTGCGAGATCCACGTGGCTCTGGGCGAAATGCCCCTTTGCCCGCCCCTGGTTCACGTGGGCTACTTCTCCTTCTCTTTTCCTTATCCCTCTCCTCCTCCATATCCCTCCTCCTCCTCCTCCTCCTCCTCCTCCTGCTCCATATCCCTGTCCTCCTCCCTTCTCCTCCCCCTCCCTTCTTATCCCTCTCTCCCCCCTGTCTCCTCCCCCTTACCCCTCTCCTCCTCCCTCCCTCCTCCTCCTCCTCCTCCTCCTCCTCCTCCTCCTCCTCCCCCTCCTCCTTCTCCTCCTTCTCCTCCTCCACCTTCTCCTCCTCCTCCCCCCTCCTTTTCATTCTCCTCCTCCCTACGTGATATGTTCCCTCCTCCTTCTCCCCCTTATCCCCCTACTGTCCCCTCTCCTCGTCACCCTCTTCACTTCCCTTTCTCCTCGAGCCCCCTCCCCGCCGCTCCTCGCCCATCGGCGGCAGGTGGGCGCGGGGTCATCGTGTTCCACAACTTGCAATACATCATGGTGAAGAAACCAATGGCCTTCGTGCTGGAGACGCGGCGCGCGCGAGGAGGAGGGGGACTGGTGAGTTGTGGAGTTCGCCCACCTCCTCCTCCTGCCTGCTGAAATGGCCCGACCCCGCCCTCCCGCCATCATCTGCTGAAATGCGGGGCGAGTGTGGACATGCTCTGGGGGGGGCAAGAAGGCCCCAGGATGGCCCAAGAGGGCCTCGGGGCCAAGTGTCAGGCAAGAGGGGGCGGACACCTGGCTACGCGGCCCTGGTAGAGCCTTCTAGGAGCCCTCCCGTGGCTCCAAGACGGCCCCAAGCCGGCCCCCATGGCCAAGAGAGCCCCCAGAGGGCTGGGTGCTCCTTTTCTTGGGGGCCCTCCTCCTGGAGGAGCCCTGGCGGGAGCGTTCGCAAGGAGAGATCCCACGCGGGCTCCAAGAGAGCCAAGATGGCTCCAAGAGGGCCCCAAGAGGGGCCCCTTCCTGTCAAGATGTCGGCCCCTGTCCCCCTCGACAATCCGGGGGCTCCTAGCCCCCTTCTGGGGCCTTCCTCCCCCTCCTTCTGGGGCCCCCAAGAATTTCCGCCCCCTCCGCCGAGACGGGTGCTGGGGCCGATGTGTCGCGGCGGGCGGGTCGCGAAGCGGGCGGGTCGCGGGTGGGTCGCAGGCGCCGCGCCCCAGGCCAACCCAGGCTAACCGCCCTGGTGGGGAGTATTGAGAGTGCTGTAGTTTTACTGCCACCCGCGCGCCCCACTTGCAGTAAAGTGTCCGGCCTGCGGGGCTTCCCACCACTTGCAGTAAAGTTTCCGGCCTGCCGGGCTTCCCACTTGCAGTAAAGTGTCCGGCCTTCCGGGCTTCCCGCTTTTGCGAGCCGAGGTGTGCCGGGCCCACGGGGGTTCCCCCAGCACCTAAGGACAGAACTTTGGCAAAAGTTATGCCTTAGGTGCAAGGGGAGAGTGCGATCAAACAAATCTCTCTCTCTCTCTCTCTGACTATATCCCCCCAGCCTGCCCCCCTGAATGAAGAGGAAGAAGGAGGGTGAGGAGGGAGGAGGAGGAGGAGAAGGAGGAGGAGGAGAAGGAGTAAGAGGAGGAGGAGGGGGGAGAAGTAGGAGACGACTTGGTAATGGTGGAGGCGCACTTCTTGAAATCACATGGCGACTTCCCCAGACAGCGCTTGCACTGGGGGCCATCGTCCTCAAGGCTAGGCCTCAACAATCGAGATCCCAATTTCCCCGCGGCGGGCCCGCCCACCGTCCATCCGCCCGGGCGGGGGGATGCGATGAAGGCGGTTGTCCAGTTTCGAGCCCCGTGCCCCAAGAGGAGAACGTGGCATCGCTCACGCACCGCAAGTTCGTCGCGGAGTTCGATTTGGTGCTGCAGTTCTTGATTAACTTGAAAGATGAAAGCGGGGCTCCCCTCTATCAGGTCGACATGCGGATCCTAAACACAATGGTGCACGGCGGTCTCCCGCAATCTAGGCGTCGCGTATACATCGTGGGTTTGCTGACGTCCAAGGTGGGCGACAACTTTAAGTTCCAGTGGCCTTCTGAGATCCCAATGAAAACGCTCCCGTCGATATTGTGCCATGCGTCATGCGAGCCCGGCACCCTCCCGAGCTGCTCAACTGGCAAGCGGAACTTCAAGCAGGTAGTGAACACGCAGTCAGGTACGCACGACTTGTTTTCCACTGATCCTGGCCAGATGATGATCGGGGACCTGCTGTGCGGCCCGCGTCGTAACCCAGATATCTATTTTGGGTATTCGCCTTGCCTTACTCGCCACCGCGGTGCCCACTCGGGGTATTGGGTCTTCAGCAAGCACCGCATGATGACCATCAAGGAGATGGAGCGTTTGCAGGGCGTCCCGACTCAGCGGATCAGTATCGACGGCATGGCTTCGCCGCGGCAGTACGGGCAGATGTTAGGCAACAGTTTCTCGGTGCCCGTCATGGGCCGCGTCATCCGCAGGAGCCTCATCAGCCTAGGTATTTTCAGCGATCAGGAGCTCCCTGACCCTTGGGCCATCTAGTTAGATGCGACGCCCAGCAATTGCCCCCGTGCCCGCCCGGCGATTAGGAGGAGGAGGAGGAGGGAGGGGGAGTAGGAGGAGGAGGAGGAGGAGGAGGAGGAGGAGGAGGAGGAGGAGGAAGAGGAGGAGGAGGAGAGGGGGGAGGATGGGATGAGAAGGAGGAGGATGAGGGATGAGGGGGGGGAGGAGGAGGAGGTGGAGGAGGAGGAGGGGGGAGGAGGGGGGGACGAGGAGGAGGAACAATAGGGAAACTATCCGGGGTGCGGCCTCGCCGCGCAATGCCCCGTTGTTGGTGCGATCGGCCGCGAGCTCCGCCAGCAGCTCGTACCTCCCCTCCCTCCCCTCTGGCCCCGCCACATCCCATTCCTCGTCTCCTCCTCCTTCTGCTGCTGCATGGCCGAGTCTCAGTATCTTTCGAACCACTGCTTCATTGGCTAGGGCGACGACGAGGGCGGTGACGACGACGACGAAGACGACGACGACGACGACCCCAGCCCGTCTGCTTGTTTGATTGCGGGTCGGAGTGGCCCGCGGGACCATGATGCCGGCGCGTCTTGCGCGCGTGTGGGAGGTTTCGGTCGAGGGAAGAGAAACGAGCGCCCTCAGCCGCTGTCTCCTCCCTCCCTCCTTCCTCCTCCTCCTCCTTCATCTCCTCCTCCTCCTCCTCCTCCTCCTCCTCCCCCTCCTCCCCTTCCTCCTCCTCCTCCTCCTCCTCCTCCTCCTCCTCTTCCCCCTCCTCTCCCTCCCTCCTTGCCCCATCCTCCTCCTTCTCCTCCTCTTCCTTCTCATCCTTATCCTCCTTCTCCCCCCCCTCCTCCTTCCTCCTCCTTCCTCCTTCCTCCTCCTTCCTCCTCTCCTCCTCCTCCTCCTCCTCCCTCCTCCTTCCCCTCCTTCTCCTCCTCCTCCTCCTCCTCCTTCCTTCTCCCGCCGCTGGGGAGGAGGCAGAGGAGGAGGAGGAGGGAGGAGCCAGTAGTAACCTGGTCCCCTTAAGTCCCGAACCAGAGTCGAGCTCAGAGCCCGCACAGTGCAAGAGCCCACCCCGCTCCGGGGTGAGCTCTTGCATTCCGAGGGCGCCCTCGGAGTGCAAGATTGGCCCCGCTGGGATGCCGACCGCCAGTGCAACGTTCGACCTCTGCCCGGGGTGAAACCTTGCACTGCGGTCGGGCGAGCTCCGGGGGCCACTCTTGCACTCCGAGGGCGCCCTCGGAGTGCAAGAGCTCACACCGCTCCGGGGTGAGCTCTTGCACTCTGCGGGCCGCCGGAAGGGCGGCGAGTGGTCAGCTTGGGGGGTCCTCCCCTCCTTGACCAGGGCCCGCCGAGTCGACTTGCACAAGACGACGGTCGCGACGACGACGACGACGACGACGACGACGCCGAGGCCGACGACGACGACGCCGAGGCCGACGACGACGACGACGACGACGACGACGACGACGACGACAGCGACGACGACGACGACGAGGCGTCCTCCCCCCGGCGGGCACGAAAATGCACCTAGCTGTTTATACCCTACACCTGCCGGCGGCTGCGAAGATGCACCTAGCTGTTTATACCCTACACCTGCCGGTTCCTATTGGGACGCGTTTCCAAACTTACAGGGATTCGGAATGCACAATCCCACGGTGAGGGAACAATGGTCAGTTGCGCCATCCTTACACCAGCCAGCGAGCGCGAAGAAGATGCACCTAGCTGGTTATACCCTACATCTGCCGGTTCCTATCAGGGCGCTTCTTCCATCTTACAGACATTCGAAATATCTCTCTCCTCCTCCTCCTCCTCCTCCTCCTCCGTTTCCTCCTCCTCGGGCGTCCTCCGTTCGCCGGCGCCCGCCACTACTACTCGTGAGACGAGGAGGGACGCCTCGTCGTCGTCGTCGTCGTCGTCGTCGTCGTCGTCGTCGTCGTCGTCGTCGTCGTCGTCGTCGTCGTCATCCTCGTCGTCGTCGTCGTCGTCGTCGTCCTCGTCGTGGTCCTCATCTGCTCCGACCTTCTTCTTGCCGCGCTTGGCGCTGGGAGAGGGTTGAGAAAGAGGGAGGGAGAGAGAGAAAGAGAGAGATAGAGAGAAAGAGAGAGAGAGAGAGAGAGAGAGAGAGAGAGAGAGAGATTGCCCCTGTCAGGCTGCGGGCACGGCGCCGCCGCCACTGCGCCCCTCGCAGCTGCCGAGGCCGGTGCGCCACGCGTGCCGCGCGCGCGGCAGGGATCGGGTGCTGCCATTAATAAGGCGCCCCTGGCCCAATGTGTCCCCAGGAGGTTCCGAAGATGCCCCCGCGGCGGCCAGGGCACCCCTCCTCACGTCGAGACCCGGAAGAGGGCCCCAGCAGGGGCTCCAACCTGGCCCGAGAATCTGGGCACATCTCGGGCCAGGGGCGCATTTGTTGTTGCCCCTCCCGAATTGTGGGAGAAAGAGGGCAAGGAACGGTAGGGGAAGGATGGGGAGGAGAAGACGGATGATGATGATGATGAGGGCGACGTCGACGTCGGGGCCTGGTACCCAAGCTCACCCTAAGGCCCTCGCTTTGGGGACGTTACAGGGGCCGTGCTTTTAGGGATGTTTTAGGGGCAATGCTCCTAGGATGTTTTAGGGGCCGTGCTTTAGGGATGTTTTAGGGGCCGTGCTTCAGGGATGTTTTAGGGGCTGTGCTTCAGGGATGTTTCAGGGGCCGTGCTTTAGGGATGTTCTAGGGGCAGTGCTTCAGGGATGTTTTAGGGGCCGTGCTTGAGCGCTTCTTCGGCCACTCTAGGGTTCTCTTGGGTCGTCTTGGGACACTCCTGGGACATATTGGGCTGTCTTGGGGCGGATGAGGAGGATGATGAGGAGGGGGATGAGGAGGAGGTGGAGGCATGCACATGGGTATATACCGAGGGAGCCATAGTGGCGCCATAGGTTGCGCCATAGTTTACGACGACGAGTACGACGAGGACGAGGACATAGGGTGCGCTCTCTGGGCACGCCCACGAACGCCGCTTGGCGGCGGCGGGCAGGGGGGGGGACGGCGACGACGACGACGACCGCATGGGGAGGAGGTGGAGGAGGGCCGGGATGAGGATAAGGAAGAATGGGGGGATGAGGGAAAGGATGACGAGGAGGATGAGGACCAGGAGGAGGAGGAGGAGGAGGAGGAGGGGGGTGAGGAAGAGTATGATGAGGATGCGCAGGGTCACCTAAGCAACAGATTTGGCCCAATTCTCGTCCTTCGGTGACCCCCCCCTCTCCCCCAGCCAGGGGCCGAGGGCAAACCAGCCCAGGGGCCTCGCGCAGCTCGGGGGTCCGCCGCGGGCTTGGGGGGGGCGACGGAGGGATGATATCCAGGGGTCACCTGAGCAACAGATTTGGCCCAGCCCGGGGGGCTCGCGCAGCTCGGGGGTCTCCATCGGAGGGATATCCAGGGGTCTCCATATCTTGGCCTAAGCAACGGAGGGATATCCAGGGGTCTCCATAGACCAGCCCGGCGGGCTCGCGCAGCTCGGGGGTCCGCCACGGGGAGGAGGAGTGAGGGGGATGGAGGAGGAGGAGGAGGGGGAGGAGGAGGAGGAGGAGGAGGAGGAGGAGGAGGAGGAAAAAAAAAAAAAAAAAATAAAAAAAAAAAACTCAAAAAAAAAAAAAAAAAAAAAAAAAATAAAAAAAAAAAAAAAAAAATAGAAAAATATAAAAATAAACTAAATATAAGAGCAACGGAGGGAATATCCAGGGGTCTCCATAGACCAGCCCGGCGGGCTCGCGCAAGCCTCGGGGGTCCGCCACGGGGAGAGAGTGAGGGGATGGACTGGAGAAGGAGGAGGGGGTGAAGGTAGGGAGGAGGAAGGGAGGGATGAGGCGATGAGGAAGGGGTAAGGAGGGAGGATATGACGGGGATTGAAGGAATCTAGTGAAGAACAGGTAGAGTTGTGAGGTAGTTGAGGGAGAGTAGGAGGAGTGAGGAAGGAATGATTCGGATTGAGGAGTGAGGGATGATGATGAGGAGGGGGAGGAGGTATGAGTGAAGAGGGAGGTAGGAGGGAGGAAGGAAGAGAAGAGGATAGGTGAGGAGTGAATATGAGGAGGAAGGGAGGTAGGTAGAGGAGGAGGAAGGAGGAGTATTGAGGAGGAGGAGGAGGAGGAGGAGGATAAGGAGGAGGAGGAGGAGGACGAGGACGAGGAAAGGAGGAGGAGAAGGAGGAGGATGAGGGGGATAATGAGCAGAAGGAGGAGGAGGAGGAGGGGGAGGAGGAAGAGGATGATGAGGATAAGGATGAGGATGAGGAGGAGGAGGAGGAGGAGGAGGAGGAGGAGGAGGAGGATAAGGGGGATGAGGAGGAGGAGGAGGAGGAGGAGGAGGAGGAGAAGGCGGAGGAGGAGGAGGACAAAGAGGAGGGAATATGAGGAGGATGTTGATGATGATGATGATGCTGATGATGATGATGAGGAGGAGGAGGAGAAGGATGAGGAGGAGGAGGAGAAGGGAATATGACGAGGAGGAGAAGGAGGAGGAGGAGAATGAGTATAAAGGGCGGCAATTGCGACTTATCCCAGGGAGGTGTGATCTTCTGCTCCTTACAAACGGGTTGGGGTTGGGGTTTAAACCTACAACTTGCTCATGTTCCTTACCTTTTCTGTTCCCTCCTGTCTTTTCTGTTCATTACTTGATGTTTCCCATGTTTTCCCCTCGTTCCCTTCCTATCCCTTCCCTTTCCTTGCCTTTCCTTCCTCTCCTTTCCCTCCATTCCCATCATCTCAGGTCTTGGCACACCCCTTCACGAGCGTGGCCTCATAGGGAGCTCCTTCAGAGATCTCAGGTCTCAGGTCCCTCCTCAGCACGAACGCAGCTGGCGGGGGCGGCCCCGCCAACTCCTCCGCTGCTGCTGCTACTTCCTCCTCCTGTCCTTCCTTATCCTTCCCTCCTGCTGCTCGCTGCCCCTGCCGCTGCTGCTGCTGCTGTCACGCACTTCTGCTGCTGCCCCTGCCGCTGCTGCTGCTGTTGCTGTTACTCCTGCTCGCAGTTCTGCCGCTGCTGCTGCTGCTGCTGCTGTTACTCCTGCTCGCAATTCTGCTGCTGCTGTTGCTCGCAATTCTGCTGGTGCTTCACACCCCTTCACGAGTCTTGGCACACCCCTTCCTCCTCCTCCTCCTCCTCCTCCTCCTCTGCCTCCTGTTCTCGCTGAAAGATATTTTGCTGCTCGATGCGCCCCCGGGCGCCAGCGCTGCGGGCCCCCGCCCTCCTGCGACGGCCCGCCGAGCGCCCTCGCGCGCGGGCGACGTCCATCGTCGTCGGGCTCGCGAAGATAAACAAAAAAAATTTAAAAAAAAAAAAAAAAACAAAAAAAAAAATAATAATTAAAAAAAAAATAAAAAAAAAAAAAAAAAAAAAAAAATAAACAAAAAAAAAAAAAAAAAAAAAAAAAAAAAAAATAAAAGAAACATAAAAAAAAAAAAAAAAAAGGGGGAAGAAGGAGAAGGGAGAACACAAAAACAAAATAATCAGGTGAGTGGGAGGTGAGGGAGGAGGGAAGAAACGGAATAATGAATCATCATTTGGTTATCCCCCACACAGCGCTTGCACTCACGGATTCACGTCTGGCAATTATGGGACATACTCGGGCCCGGTCAATCGCGGCGACCGCGGGGTCCACGCCCGCGCTGTTTTGATTTCTCGCCATCATCGGCCCCAGTAGCCGAATCCGGCCTTTCGATCCCCGCGCGTGGTGGACGTCGCCCGAACCCTCCCCCCGCCGGGGCGGCCGCCGGTCCCGCCAGTCGCTGTCTGCTGGGCCGGGTGCGCGGCATGGACGATGATGATTGGCAACTCACCACAGCGCCACTTACTACGCCGGCAAAGAAACCGCCGACTGTCGGTACCGCCACTACTACTCCCCCCACGAAGGACGCGGTGGCCACGGCGGCGTGGCGCGCGCCTTCCTCTTCGCAGCCGGAGTTCCAGTTTACACGGGTTAGCGACTACAATTTGGATATGTTTATGGAGCACGTCCAGCGCTGCAAGACCGAGGACTGCGTTATATGCTACGCTGCGCATCGGCTCGACGGGTCACCCGCGTTCTGGCGTACCATCCAGCTCGACCCGACGTCGTCGGAGCGAGGGAGCTGGGCGGCCTTCTCTACCGATGGTGGCACGCCGCGTTTTGGATGCTGGGTGTGCAATCGTTCTGACAAGGCACAAAAGCACGGTTATCCAGCTTTCTCGGCGTCCACAGGCAGTGCCCTCCACATGAGCAACCTGAAGAAGCACACCGACGGCGCCCTCCACAAGGCCTTGGCGGTCGAGTGCCTGGCGGTGATCGCCTCTGGCAAGGTTCCTGAAGGTCTACCCGTTCCTGGCGCCCCTCCCGCTTCCGATTTCCGCGAGCTCTTCCACGCCATCCAGAACGGCACGCGCGCCGACGATGTTGGCGGCAGGAAGAAACAACGCCGACTACTGTGGTGCCTGGCAGAAGGCTTCCGGGCGATCCTTAGAGAGTTTTTCCGTGGCAATCACGTCAGCACCATTCTCCAGGACAGTACAGAAGACAGGTTGTTGATGAGAATCAAGGGGTGCAACGACTCTCTAGACGTGCGATCTGGCATCGTGGGCGTCGCGGACCTCACCAAGGCGCCCTTCAACGCGCGGGCCACGGGCATCAAGGATGCTGCTTTGTGCCTGCTGAAGCAGTTCGCCACGCCGATGCGGTCGCCGCCCTATTCTCGGAAGACTGGGAAGCTGGATACGAAATTCTAAGCGCTTCGCGCATCCCCACCGAACCGCCCAGAGACAACACAGCAATTGCGAGTTGCCACGTGGCGGCCGCCGCCGTTATCTATCACTGTAGAAAGGAGAGGAGGATGGAGAGGATGAGGAGGAGGAGGTTGGCGAGGGGGGTGGAGAGGATGGCGAGGAGGATGGGGGCAAGCAGGAGGTGGGCGACAGTGAAGAGGTGGAGGAGGAATGGGGCAGGATGAAGATGCGCAGGTGGGATATGATCCAAATAAGACACATCAACGCATTCTGAATAAAGGGGCCAACGACGACGGGGGCGACAATACTCACTGCTGAGATTAACTTCCCTTCTGGAGGCCTTTGTGTTAAAGTCTCTGTTGCGCTCTTAGCGCTCTGTTGGGACCCGCCTGGGGCGGTCTCCCTTCTTGCCCCAGATTCCCTGGCATGCCTCGACGACGACGACGACGACGACGACGACGACGACGACGACGACGACGACGACGGCCTAACTTGCGCGCCCTGTCAGCACAGCTGGATCGAAAGAGTGCGCCCTAATTTTTTGCCCAAGCACCCCATGTACGTTTTGGATCAACCGGGCGCGGCGTGGGCGGCGACGCCCGCGACGACCACGACGACGATGACGACGCCCTCGTGACCACTTCCCCATGTCTTGGCCTGTTTCGCATATTGGGTGACTTGGGCATCTTAGGGGCTTCTTGGGGGGGTGATCTCCTCTTGGGGCGGGCTGTGGGACTCCTGGAGGCACGTTGTGCGATTGCGCGAAGTATTTCGATGGACTGTGGAGGCCATCTCGGAAGACCTGGGACCCATCATTGGAGCCATCTTGGGCCATCTTGGACGCCCCGCTTGGGCCACCTTGCGCCATCTTGGGCCATCCTGGGCCGTCTTGGGCCATCTTGAGACCTACTGGAGCCATATTTTGCCATCTGAAGCCGCATTTTGTGCGGTAGTAGCTCGTTAAGCCACGCGCCGCGCCCTGACGGGATGGTTCGATTATACGCAAAGGTTCGGAATGGCGTGCACGTCTACACGTCAGACTCCGCGGCGGCTGAGCAGCTCGCTGGCGATTTGTTGAAGGACCCGAACTGTGAACATGAAATCATAATATCTGCGTCGTCGCAGGTCTGCATGCCTCGGGGGTGAGGGTAGGCCATCGGGTGTCCAACGGATGGCTCTGGATATTATAGTTGTTGGCGGGCGGGCTCGCCCACTGGGCAGCTCCTCTACCTGCCCCCCTCATCATCATCAAGTGTTCTTGACCCCCTTTCATCGAATGTGCTCCTCTTCCTCCCCCGCCTCTCTTCCCCCATCTCCCTGCCCCATCCCCCCCCCTCGCAATCCCGGCCCGCCCCCCCCCTGGGCCCGCCCGCGGCCTTCGCCGGGCCCCCGAGACGAGGATGCCAATAAGTCCAAGCGCGCGGGCTGCGTGACGACTGATCTGTTGCCCAACCTCAAGAAAGTTGCCCAGGACAAGCCCCACGGAGTTCGGCGCGTGGTATCGCGCGCTTGGGCAGCAGACAAATATTTAGACGACACTGCCCATATAATGATTCTCGAGAAGGGGTCCATAACTTGTTTGATCCAGAATTCGAATACGTTCAAGTCCTTTTTCCAGATCCACAACCAGAGCCTTGAGGCATGCCCAGTGCACGCCGCTCGAGTTCGTGACTTGAATTTCGCGAAACATCGGTTTAATTCTTGACGCTTCGCGCATCCCGGCCAGCCCATCCAGCCCGAAGCTATTTGGCCTCTTGGAGCCGTCTTGGGGCGGCCCTGGGGACTCTTGGACCATCTGCGGAGCCATCTTGACGCATGTACGGCTATATTGCGCCCTCTTGGAGGCCATCTTGGGCTGAGGCGCTCTTGGAGTCATCTTGGGCCATCTTGGATGCCCTAACTACCCGCGGCCCCCCCCCCCGCCCAGGTCCACGTGAGGGGGTAGGGGGGGGGGCAACCCCCTCCCCGAAGGGAAAGCAGGGGGGTGGAAGAGAAACCTCTCTAGACCACCTACGCCCTAAAGGGCTGGTTGGATTCTACTCAAAAACCTTTTGGACGCCACGTCCACGCCTTATTGCACCACGGCATCTGCTCGCGATCCCCACCGACCCCCCCCCTGGCGCTCTCTGAACTCTAACCCGCGGAATGGCCAGGATCGACGGATCAATGCCGGCCGGCCCGCCTCCGACGACGACGACGGGGGCGACGAGAATCACCGGGGCTTAGCAGTGCCTAGCAGGGCGTCGAATGCCACTGTTGAAGCCTCCTTTGCGCTCTTGGCGCTCTGTTGTTGGGGCCCACCTGGGGCGATTTCCCCTGCTGCCCTGGATTATTCCCTGGGGGGCCTCGACGACGACACCGACGACGGCGACGACGACGACGACGACGGCGGTAGTGTAACCTAGGTCCTCTTCTTCAGAAGCAGCATGGTGGCCACTGCTACTCAGATCGCTACGGTCCGCCACGGGAAGACAGAGGGCAAGTTGGCGCAGGGCTACCTGACGTTCCTCGACGAGGAGCGCGCCCTCACGTTGGCTCTCCTGGCGGACGCGGGGGACGAGTGCAACGCGCTCGTGCGCTGCATGGACACAGAAGCCATGGACCCGAGCAGCGTGGCGCTCAACATTCATTCTTTTCTGAATCGTGTGTGGACGCTCTTCGAGGAGGAGCAGTGCTGGGGGGTCGGGTACACGGCTTACATGGTCAACCAATTAGAGACTCCGCTCCTGCTCTTGACAATGGACGGCGGCCACCGGACCCTCGGCGGCCCAAACAACTCTAAACTGCCGATAATCCAAAACCTAACTGCCCACGGCAAGGCCCCGCCCGCCCCGCCGCCCGATGAAGGACGCGCAGGTGGAGGGGGGGGGATGATGATTGAATTGGGAGGAGGAGGGAGGAGGTAGGAGATGAGGAGGAGGAGAAACGGAGAAAGGAAGGGAAGGGGGGGGAGAGGAGGAGGGGAGGAGGAAGGAGGGGGGGGGAGGAGGAGGGGGGAGGGTGGGTGGGGGGAGGTAGGAAGAGGAGGGAGGATGGAGGAGGCGGAGGCATAGGGAAGGGAGGGGGGGGAGGAAGAAGGAAACCATATCGATTTTGGAACGGCGTTCCACATTCAGAGTGAGGGAGCCGAGCGGTCTTACAGTGCCCCTGGGTGCGCGGCTGAAGTGGGGGCCCGCGGTGATGATTCTGCTTGTTGTTGTTTTTGTCGTCGTCGTCGTCGTCCCGGCGGGTGGGTCGCGGCGCGGGTGGGTCGCGGCGCGGGCGGGTCGCGGCGCGGGTGGGTCGCGGGTGGGTTGCGGCGCCGATGGGTCGCGCGTGGGTCGCGGGTGGGTCGCGGCGCGGGTGAGTCGTTCGGTCGATTCAGTGTTCGGTCGGAGGTGAGTCGTTCGGTCCCTTAAGTTTTCGGTCGGAGGTGAATCGTTTGACGATTTCAGTTTTCGGTCGAAGTGAGTCGTTCGGTCCACCCGCGGTCGGCCAGAAGTGAATCGGTGAATCGTTCGGCCCCTTCTCCTCCTCCTCCTCCTCCTCCCTACCCTCCTCCCCCTCCCTCCCTCCTCCTCTACCCTCCCCTCCCTCTTTCTCCCCTCACTCCCCTTCCCCTCTCCCACTCCCCCTCCCCTACCCTCTACTCCCTCCTCTCCTCCGCCTTCCTCCTCCTCCTTCCTCCTACTACGCCTCCTCCTTCCGAGGGAAACCGAGGGGGCCGAACACCTCTATAACCTCGGCGCTCTGGCGCTGCGTCTAACGCGCGCGTCTCCTCCCTCCCTCCTTGGGGCCCTCTTGGGCCACTCCCAAGCCGTCTTGATGGGGCCCGACAGCTTCCGGGGGGGGTCAAGGAAACCTTGGACGCTTCAGAAGGGCCCCCTCTTGGAGACCTTTCGGGGCCCTCTTGTTGGGGCCCTCTTGCGGCCGTCCTGGAGGAGCCTTGGGAGGGTTCCTACAATTCCCCAAGAGGGTCGCTTAGCCAGGTGTCGGCACCCTTTCTCCTGACACGCGGCCTCGGTCGGAGCCCTCCCGGGGCCCTCTTGAGGCCCTCCCGGGGACCAAAGAGGGCCAGGGGCGGGTCTGTGAGGCCCGATGGGCCGATGGAGCCTCCGACAAGCATTCAAACGCGCCACTGCCGCGCAAGCATGGCGATGGATCAAGCGTCGGTGCTGCCAGAGAATGAAGAATTGGGTGCACCTCGCCCGACGCACGGTGCGCGCTGAGATACCTGAATTCGAAGTGCTTTATTCGATGCGAGTGTTCAACTTATCACACGACAGCCGCTCCTCTGCTGACTCCTCTGTATGCGCTGCCAGTGCGATGAAAGAAATGAAGAGGCACTGCGATAGTCTGGGCGAATTCATCGGCGTGCCTCCTGGGAAGCTGCACGCTCAGCTGGAAGACCTCCGCCCCATCGCTCAACGCATGCTTACTACAGACGGCGCGTGCACCACCGTGATGGAAGCATGGCAACCAGCAATAAAAGAGACACAATCATGCAAAGCTGCTGTGTTGCACCCTGTTAGCGCGCTTCGACCAGTTCTAATGGCTTTTGGGGCTTACGGACCGTCCACCAGTGGATTGGAACAGAATTTTGCCCAATTATCTACTATTGGAGGTGTAAATACCGATAAATGGTCCGACCAAGCCACCGACGTGCTTGTCATCAAACAGAAATGGGCGAACAACGACATCGAGCGAGCGATCAGAGCTGCCCCGAAAATATGGGCTAAATGTTACGGCGCAGCACGGGCAACGATGCGCCGCAAGAGATTCGACTTCATGAAACAACGAGGGGTCAAGACCACGGGCACGGAGTCATCGTTTATTCGAAATCGCAGAGCGGAGGTCGATGCACTCACGGCTGCCTCCAGCAAGAAGCGATGCCACATCGACCTCACGAGCGACCCCGGGGCCAAAATTGTGGGGGAGGGCATGTGGACGGACAAGCACGAAAAAGAAGTTGCATTCCAAAAGCAGAAGCGTTCCAAACGCATGTACGATTCCTTCATGAATGGCGAGATCCCGGTGCAAGCGGCGGCCGACGACGAGGACAGATATGGGGTGGCGGAAGGCGGGAGGAGTGACTTAGGAGGGGATGGGGAAGACGGGCTATTCTGGATTGACCTCCTCCTGACTGTCTCACCTCTCCTTTCCCTCCCATCCCTGCCCGCCCTTCAATCCACCCGCTCTCCTTCCTCTCCGAGCCTATCGTCGGCTGTCCTTCTCCTCCTCCCCCTCCTTCTCCCCCTCCCCCTCCTCCTTCTCCTCATTATCATAGTGTTTGCGGGTTGGGCCGAAGGCTATGAATACGCTGGGGGGTTGCGCCGGCCCCCGAATGCAGAGCGCCCCTCGGATGGGGAGAAGGAGGAGGAGGAGGAGGATGAGGAGGAGGAGGAGGAGGAGGAGGAGGAGAGGGAGGAGGAGGAGGAGGAGGAGGATGAGGATGAGGAGGATGAGGAGGAGGACGATAATAGGAATGCGGTATGGACGACGATATATTTGCCTCGAGATCCTGGTCAGAACGCGCTTCCCCCCCCCGATGTCGCCTCAGGACATCGCCCGGGCGATCGTGGACCACGCGAGCAATGATGTGAACAAGTTCGGGAACTACGTTGCGAAGAGCAAGCGGGCTGCCGAGGCCGAGGCCCCACATCGTGCTAAGCTCGCAGGCAAGATGGTGCACTTGGACAAGGGGGCGCCGCTGCCGACCGCGCGTGGGGTGGCCGATGCCATGGCCAGGTGTGGGGCCACGCAAACTCCAAACCGAGCCGAGGCAGACATTTTTGTTGTCGGGGACGTCGAGGCCCCAGGGCAGCGCATTAGATTTGCTTGCGGTTTAGTTGGCGGCATCCTTTGCACTTTTTCATATCTCGAGTCCCAGGGGGCGGCGGGCATGGCCCTTGCTTTCAAACCACACGTTTCAAGTCGTAGAGTAGTTTGGTTATCTGGTGAGTTTCTTCGGGCCCACCCCTCGCTCAGCGACGTTATCATAACGGCGGCGGGCCGATCGTCGAGCAAATGGGTTGTGATGGAGCCAGATAGTTGCCTCGTCTTTGTCGAGCGGGCGAAGCGGGAGACTGCCGCCAAACGCCCGCCAGCGGTTGCTTTTGTGGTGCAGGCCGATAAGGCTAAGCCAGTCTTTGCAGGGGTGCGGATCACGTTTCACACTGCTGCTAGTGCGATGGTGGCGTACTGCCAGCTCGACGCTGGGAGGTGTGCGATCGGCGCCTGCCACAGGTAGATCAGCCGCGGGGCTGATAGTGGCGGGGGCGGCGCCGGCACGCCATTTTCTTCTTGAGCTCTCGACGCTTCGCGTTTCCGCGCCATCCCATCCAGGGACGACGCCCAGGCGAGTTGAGGTGATCAAGGAAGTGCGGGAGAAATGATGGGGTTAGCCGAACCGCGCGAAGGAGGGGGGAGGAGAAGGAGGCTGGACGGATGGATGAGGGAGTGGGGAGAATGATGATGCACAAGATGATGATGAGGAGGAGGAGGAGAAGGAGGAGGGAGGATAAGGAGAAGGAGGATACTGATGCAGGAAGAAAGGGACGAACAGAAAAGCCATGCACGTCTGGAATGACTTGGAGTCTCCTCGGATTTCCCATGGGAACATTTTGGGGGGCCCAGGGCACCAAGAGGGCCCCTATAGGGCTCCGAGAGGGCCCCAGGAGGGGCCCAAGAGGGCCCCAAACCGCACGCACTTGACATGCTTCTTGGGCTTGCCAGGGGAGCGCCCAAGTACATGCGTCATGGGGCCTTGCCGGGGCCCTCTTGGGACCCTCCTGGCCCCCCCTTGGGGCCCCTCGGGAGGCCTCCCACCCTGTCTTGGATTAGCACGAAGGCCCCTAAACGGCCGCAAGAGCGCCCCAAGAGGGCCCCAAACCGCATGTGCTTGACATGCTTCTTCTTGGGCTTGCCAGAGGGGCACCCCCCTCCCTGAAGGCGAAGCAGGGGGGTGGAAGCGGAAACGCTTTGAACCACCTCCGCCCACGCAACAACGGGCTGGTGGGATTAGCGCTGTCAATGGGGCCAGGCAGGGGTGCCGCCCACTGCTGCACACACGTTGCAGCTGTTCCGCCACGGCGCGTGCCAGTCGGGAAGGAGGAGGAGGGGGCGGAATGGGAGCGAGGAGGGATGGGGAGTAGGAGGCTCGGTTACGATTGCGACCAACATCGTCGCTCGCCCTCCCCTGCCCCCCCACGTCCGCATTGCCGCCGGGGCCGTCGGCGGCGCCATCGGCGGGCGGCGGCGCCGCGCCGAGCGCCGCCCGGGGCCCGGGAGCGACGAGGCTGCCGCAACCAAGGGCGCATCACGTGCGTCCTCCTTCCTCCTCCTATTCCTCCCTCCTTTTCCCGTTCCTCCTTCTTCTCCCCCGCTTCTCTTCGGCGCCCCTCCTCCTCCATCATTGCTGCTCCCCCCCACTCCCTCTCCTCCTCGTCATCTCCCTCCCTCCCACTCCTCCTCCTCCTCCTCCTCCTCCTCCTCCTCCTCGTTATCCTCTCCCTCCTTCATGTCCTCCTCTTCCTCCCCGCCCGAGAATGCCCTATGATGGGAGATGTCCCAAGGCCCACTACTAAGATGGCTGAAATGCCCCAGACCCGACACCGAGGGCCCCATGAGGGCACGGTCGTGCTGGGGCGTGGTCGTGCTGGGGCGTCGTGGTCGTGCTGGGGCGTGGTCGTGCTGGAGTGGCCCGCACCCTGTGATTTATCGATCGGGATTTCGAAAACAAGCGTTTCGCCTGAGACATCCTCAAATTTTAATCCGCCGGCCCCCTTCGACCTCGATATTTATCAAGGAAAGAATCCGCCGGCCTCCTTCAAGTTGGGCACGGGGGACATTGTTTACACGCTAAAAGGGGACCCTGGGCCGAAAGCCCTTTCCGGGAAAAACTGGCACGCTCGGAGGAGGACCCCGAAAGGGGGCCAGGTCCCAAAAGGCCCAGATCGGACGACGACGACGACGACGACGACGCCCACGGTGAAGCAACTGCAGCGGCATCGGGTCACTCGTCGACGTCGTCGTCGCCGTCATCGTCGTCATCGTCGTCGTCGACGTCGACGTCGTCGTCGCCGTACTCGTCGTCGTCGACGTCGTCGTCGTCATCTGATGCCTTGCACAGGCGATATCAAGACGACGTTGAGAACAGCTCGGCTTTGTGAGGGCGCCCCCTAGCGAAATCGCCGCCGGCTTGGGCCTGCTCGGGCCCAAGACGGCGTGTCAGCGCCCAAGACGGTCCAGGACGTGCACCCCCCAGCACGACCACCCCCCCAGCACGACCACACCCCAGCAAGACCACACCCCAACACGACCACACCCCAGCATGACCACACCCCAGCACGACCCGATCGATAAATCACAGGGTGCGGACCACCCCAGCACGACCACACCCCAACACGACCCCACCCCAGCACGACGACCCCACCCCAGCACGACCACGCCCCAGCACGACCACACCCAAAACGAAAAGAAAGAACATAAACACAGACCCCAGCTCGACCACAACCCCAGCACGACCCCATACCCCACAACGACCCCACCGAGCACGACCACACCCCAGCACGACCCACCCCAGCATAGACCACTCAACCCCAAGCACGACCCCCACCCCAGGCACGACCCCCAACACAACACGACCACCCCCCAGCACGAACCACACCCCACACGACAACAACCCCAGCTCTACAACCCCAACCCCAGCAAGACCACACCCCAGCACGACCACAGCCCCAGCACGACCTCCAACCACATCACGACCACAACCCCATGCACACGACCACGCCCCACAGCACGCCACGCCCCAACACACCATAACCCAAAACGACCACACCCCAGCACGACCACACCCAGTCGCACACCCACCCAACACTCGAAAGTCGGAGAGATACGAAGCGGCTGGGGCGGACCGCCGTGGAATGTTTTTCGTGGGGTGTCTGGTTGAATGGTTGCCTGTTCGTGGGGTGTCTCGTGGAATGTTTCACGGGGTGTCTCGTGGAATGTTTCGTGAGGTGTCTCGTGGGTTGTTTCGTGAGGTGTCTCCTGGGATGTTTCGCGGGGTGTCTCGTGGGATGTTTCGCGAGGTGTCGCCCAGTTGATATCGTGAAAACGTGACCACGCTGCACATGTCTATATCCCTTTCCGGGTTCGTGGGTCCATCATGTTCGAGCCGCGCCCAGCCGCTGGGACGAGTTGGCCCCGGAGGCCCGCTGCCTCCCTCTCCCTCCCTCCTCCCCCCGGCCGCGCGCGGCGGCGCGCCGGCCTCCTCGGGGCCGCGCTCGCCGGCAGGGCCCGCCTGCTGGCGCGGGCAATCCCTCTCTCTCTCTCACTACCCCATTTGCTCCCCCTGTCTGTCCGTCGTCCGCAGTTTGTGGATCGGAGGCTGCTGAGCAGCGGGGGGTCTCGCCTCCGACCGAGGTGCCGCGGGTTTCAGGGGCGGTGATGTCTGGGTATTTCATGAAGTACAACGGCGCTTACCGCGCCCCCGAGCCGGGGCCCATGATTTCCGCAATAGGCCATGCATTATTCAATGCCTCGAATTTCTTCGACTACAACCCAGCGTTGGACGGCCCGCGCGCGACGCCGAAGCCGAAGCCGAGAGCGAGACCGATGACCGTGGAGGACTGGGCGTGGCAACAAGTTGGGGATAGCAGGAGGAGGAGGAGGAGGAGGAGGAGGAGGAGGAGGAGGAGAAGGAGGAGGAGGAGGAGGATGAGGAGGAGAAGGAGGTGTCGTCGTCGTCATCATCATCATCATCATCGTCGTCGTCGTCGTCGCCGTCGTCGTCGGCGGCGTCGTCGTCGTCATCATGATCATCATCATGATCAAAGCCACATCATCGTCGTCATCATCATCATCCCAATCATCCTCATGCGTGTCATCACCACCATCGTCATCATCATCATCGTCGTCTTTGTTATCCTCCTCCTCCTCATCATCATCATCGTCATCATCCCAGTCGCCATCATCGTTGCCCTCGTCGATCCTCGTCGTCCTGGTAGGCCGCCTTGGGCTATCTTGGGCAGTCTTGGGTTGGACTGTTTTCTTTCTTGGGCCGCCTTGGGCCGTCTTGGGTTACGCCGTTTTCTTGGGCCGGCTTGGGTTAGGGGCGATGGCGGTGACGATGGCCCCGCTCACTTGCAATAGCAAGTGCAGGAGGCGGAGGAGGAGGAGGAGGAGAAGGCAGGGGAGAAAGCGGAGGAGGAGTAGCGGGATCAGGCTGAGGAGGAGCAGGAGGGGGAGGACAAATAAGATGAGGAGGGTGAGGATGAGGCTAGAAGGAGGACGTGGAGGAGGAGGGCGGGTCGGGCAATTAATGAACAGACGATGGTCATGAGGACGCATGTGATGGGGGTCTCTTCGCCGACGACGTGCCCCCCGCCGATGCGAGCGCCAAGAAAACGAAGAAATTGCACCTGAAGGACTCGAAGGCGCCTCTGGGCGTGTGGCTCTGTAGGCAGCAACTTCGGGACCGTAAAGCAACGGGCACATGTGTGTACGCGATCGTGGGTAAGTAGTGAGCGAGGGGCCGGACCGACGAGAGTCGCGCGGGTAGCCCGTGGGATGGCGGCTGCTCGATGCTCCGCGGTGAGCGACGCAAACGTGTGCAGTGGTTGGGAGAGGCCTTGCGGCCGGTGCCGCCGACCCTGAATGACGACGACGACGACGGCGGGGGCGACGACGACGACGACGACGACGACTCCGACGACGACTCAGACTCCGACCCCAATGCTGCCGACGCCGACTCCGACTACTCTGATTCCGACGACGACGCCGATGACGACGACGACGGTTCCGAAGACGACGACGACGACGACGATAATTCTGACTCCGACTCCGATTCTGACGACTCCGCCTCAACTCCTCCAGCTCCGACGACGACGACTCCGACGACACGACGCCCACGACTCGAACTCCGACGACTCCAACGACTCCGACGACTCCGACTCCGACGACGCCGGCTCCGACGACGACGACGACGACGACGACGATGCCGACGACGACGACGACTGCGAGGCGTCCCTCCTCGTCTCACGAGTAGTGGCGGGCGCCGGCGAACGGAGGGCGCCCGAGGAGGAGGAGGAGGAGGAGGGGGAGGAGGAGGGCTCGCCCCCGACAAGCATCAGCAGGAAGAGGTGTCCCAGAAATGCCCACATCACTATCGGAATTATTCATCCTGTCTTGTGTCCGAAAACCCGCGCCCAGGTAATTGGTTGCTGGGGGGGAGGTGGAGGAGAAGGAGGAGGACGAGAGGGTGAAGGAGGAGGAGGAGGAGGAGGAGGAGGAGGAGGATGGGGGGTGATGAGGAGGGCGAGCAGGATGAGAAGGAGGAGGAGAAAGAGAAAGAGAAGGGGGATGAAAGTCGACTCGGGCCTCCGTATTCCTGTCCGACAGTAGTGGAGGCGGGGAGGACGCCTCGTCGTCATCGTCGTCGTCGTCGTCGTCGTCGTCGTCGGCCTCGGCGTTGTCGTCGTCGTCGTCGTCGGCCTCGGCGTCGTCGTCGTCGTCGTCGTACTCGTCGTCGTCGTCGTCGTCGTCGTCGTCGTCGTCGTCGGCGACCCCGCCCGCAGCAGGCCCGCCGCCTCGTCGCCAGGGGGCGGCGTCGCCAGGTGCCCGCGGTGGCCGCCGTCGCGGGCGGCGGCGGCCGCCGCCAGCCGCGGCGGGGAGGAGAAGGGCGAGCGGACGGGGCCGCGGAGGGGGGGCGTCGTTGAGGAGGAGCCGATGTTTTTCATCGATTTCGGAATCATATGGATGCCTTTTTTTCGGGTCCCGGGGCCGCCCCCATCAAACGCATCCGGCGGGCTGGAGCACCAGCCCGGATGGACCCCTGGAAGGAGAGTAGAAAAAAAGGAGGATGAGGATGATGAGTGAGGATGTGAAGGAGGAAGAGGCGATGAGACGAAAGAAGAGGAGGATGAGGAAACGAGGAAGAACAGTACAACGAAGAAGGGGATAATGATGAGACGAGAAAGGTGAGGAGACGAAGATGACGAGGAAGATGGTGCTGCTGATGTCGATGATGACGACGGTGATGGTGACAATGATGATACTGATGATGATGACGGCGATGATGATGATGATGATGCCCTGGTGATGATGGCGATGATGGTGGCGTCTTGGTGATGATGACGAGGATGATGATGATGCAGGGCCGAACTACAATCGCCATGGTGAATATGAACAACATGACGTCGATGATGATTGAGGTGATGCTGATGATGCCGAATATGATTGTGATGATGCTGATGATGATGGTGATGATGCTGATGATGATGGTGATGATGTTGGTGATGACTATCAGATGGTGATGATGCTGGTGATGACTATCAGATGGTGATGGTGGTGATGATGATGGTGGTGGTGATGATGCTGATCAAGATGCTGATGCTGATGATGATGCTGATGATGATGATGATGGTGATGATGGTGATCGTCCCGACCCTCCTTCTCCCCTTCCTCCTCCTGCCCTTCCTTTTCTATATATGAAAAGCGGACGACGATTAACCCTTGGTAGCGTAAGGCCAGGCCAAAGCCGGGGGGACCAGATGGGGCGAAGTCGGGTGGGGGGCGGGACATTGAAGCATGGTGCATCATCGAGTTGGCACGCAAGTACCTTGACGGGCGGGGCGGGTCGAGCGGGCGGGACATTAATGTATGAAGCAGAATCGTGTGGGCACGCGAGTACGCTGACTGGCGGGCCGGGCCGGGCGGGCGGGACATTAAAGTATGGTGCATCATCGAATTGGCACGCGAGTACCCCATCGGGCGGGTCGGGTCGGGCGGGCGGGACATTAAAGTATGGTGCATCATCGAGTGGCCACGCGAATACATGGTCGGGCGAAGAGAATTATGCACATGCACCGATCCTTGCAAGGCCCATCCTTGACCCAGGATCGGTGCATATGCCTTCCTGGCCAAGGTAGGAGGGCGTATGCACCGATCCTGGGCTCAGGATGGGTCTGGCCAGAATCGGTGTATGTGCATAGTTCTCTTTCCTCTAAATGGGCGGGTCGGGTCGATGGTCGGGTCGGGCGGGCGGGGCATCAAAGTGTGATGCATCATCGAATTGGCAGGCGAAAACCTCAACGGGCGGGTCGGGTCGGGCGGGGTAGACATTAATGTAGGATGCTCCATCGGGATGCCACGCGAGTACCCTAATGGGCGGGTCGGGTCGGACGGGCGGGACATTAAAGTAGCTTGCATCATCGTGTTGGCACGCACTTACCCTGACAGCCGGGTCGGGTCGGGCGTGCGGGACATTAAAGTATGGAGCATCATCGAGTGTACCTTGCCGCGCGAGTCGGATTGGGCGGACGGGACTCTAAAGCATGGTGAATCATTTAGAGTTGGCACGGGAGTACCCCAACGGGCGGGTCGCGTCGGGCGGGCGGGACATTAAAGTATGAAGCGGCATCGTGTGGGCACGCGAGAATCCTGACGGGCGGCTCGGGTCGGGCGGGCGGGACATTGAAGTACGATGCGTCTTCGAATTGGCACGCGAATACCCCAGCGGGCGGGTCGGGTCGTTCGGACCGGACATTAAAAAATGGTGCGTCATCGAGTGGACACGGGAGTACCCTAACGGGTCGGTCGCGTCGAGCGGGCGGGACATTCTAGTACGATGCATCACCGAGTTGGCATGCGAGTACCCCAACGGGCGGGTCGGGTCGGGTGGGCGGGACATTAAAGTGCGATGTCCCATCGACATGGCACGCGAATGCCCTAATGGGCGGGTCGGGTTGGACGATGCCTCATCCAATTGGCACGCAAGTACCCTGGCGGGCGGGTCGGGTCGGGCGGCACATTGAAGTATGGTGCGTCATCGAAATGGCGTGCAAATGCCTTAACGGGCTCTCCGGTTTCTCCGGGGGTTCTCCGGGGGTTCTCCAAGTTCTCCGGGGTCCGGGGGTTCTGCAGGTTCTCCAGGGGTTCTCCGGGGAGTTCCCGGTCTCTGGGGGTTCTCCGGGGGTTCTCCGGGTTCTCCGCGGGTTCTCGGAGGTTTCTCCGGGGTTGTCGAGGGGTTCTCCAGCTTCTCCGGGGGTTCTCCGGCTTCTCCGGGGGTTCTCCGGGGGTTCTCCGGGTTCTCCGGGGGTTCTCTGGGTTCTCCGAAGGTTCTCCAGGGATTCTCCAGGGGTTCTCCAGGTTCTCCGGGGGTTCTCCGTCTCTGGGGGTTCTCCGGGGGTTCCCCGGATTCTCGGGGGGTTCTCCACCTTGAGACTCCAAGGTCGATCTATAGTGCGGGGTCGAACTATAGATCGACCTGGCACTTTCCTTGGGTCGCACTATAGTCCAACCCATGATTTTTGGCCAGGTCGTACTTTTCTTCGCTCGCGCATTGTTAAGGATCCCCTGAGTGAGGGGGCATGCGTCCCCTGAGCGAGGGGTATCGGCTGCATCACATTGCGCGCATGTTACAACATCCCGCAGCTGCGAAGGCTCGAGGGCTCATAGCGCTACTCTTGCTTGCGCGCACTGGGGGTGGGCAATGGTCAAGGGCAAGACGGAGGTGAAGATACGGGCTTCTTCTGTGACAGAGGAACAGTTGAAGCCGCTCGTGAAACAGCACATTGATCTCATCGAAAAATGCCAACTGCAAGGGGGCATAGATGACTTCATGAAGAACAACATGCCGTTTCTCTTGCCGCTTGCGCAGCTCACCACACGCGTCAAATGGAAGAACCTCCAGGACGTCGTGTTGAAGCAGAAGCCGAACATGCACCAGGAAGAGTGTAGGCGTTTCTGCCAGGAGGTGGCCAACGCTTTCAGCCATGTTTGCAACAAGTTCTACATCGCCAAGACGGGGGGGAAGCTGGAGGCGCACACAAAAATGCTTGGGGTGGCAATGGGGCTGCAGCCTGGCAGGGCAAGCCCAAGCACAGGAGAGAGCAAAAAACGCGCCGACAGCAGCTCCGACATAGAGATGAACCCTCCAAAATCTTCCACGGCCGCCGCGTCGTCCAGCGCAGATGGGGGCAGCAGGCGCAATGTCATCAAGAACGCCTTCGGCATCAGCCCGCCTCCGAAACCGGCAGGGAAGAAACAGAAGGTTGCCACGTGGAGCCCGATGGTGGTGTTCTCGTCGCAGGAGGACGTCGAGCTCGCTGACCCGCCCGCCGCGGCCCCGAAGGAGGATCGGAGGGGGCGGGCAGGGTGGGGGGGGGAGGGGGCAGTTTTGATTTTTCACGGCGTAACCGAACCCCTTCGGGAGGGGAGCTCGGGAGGGGCAAGTGAGAGACCCGCCCCAGGATCCCCTGGCCACGTATTTCGATTTCAACTCCGAGCCGATGTGCATGGTGATGAAGTTCGCAGACAGGGAGGAGCGGGGAACACTGACGAAAGGAGGCGATGGTTTCTTGGATGCCGTGTTTCCCGACGGCAGGACGGAGAAGACGGAGCAGCCCAACGCCCTCCTGGCAGCAAGAGCGGCAGCCGCGCAGGCGAAGGCGAAAGCGTGCAAAAAAGGGAAGCCAGCAGGACATGTAGTGGCAAAGAAGCCTGCAATGAGAAAGCCCAGTGCAGCCGCCGCGAACTCGGAGACGGACCAGGACGATGAGGGGGAGGAGGAAGAGCAGCTGGAACCCGATGAGCCCGTGGATGCTGCAGATGAGCCCTCGGTCGGCGCTGGGCCCCCCGCTGGCCACGCCGACCGCGGGTACAGCGTGATGTACTACAAGAGGGACCACTCTATCGGGTTGAAGCGGACGCACGGTGAGAAGAACCAGTTTGTGAGTTTCGGCGGGAAAAAGTACAAGGACACCTTGGACGAGGCCACGCTCAGGGAGATCGGCGCAGAGCTGAAGAAGGCCTTGGTCGACGGCACCGTGGCTGACACCAAGGAAGCTGCTAAGGCGGAGGCTGAGCGCTTAGTGGCACAGCGCTTGGGCGACTAATCGCATCCATCCTCATCATCGCATCCATCCTCATCATCATCCTTACCGTCTTCATCGCCATTGCCATCGCCATACCCGTTGGCAGAGCGCCCTCTCCAGTGCTAGACGACACCCCCTCATCGCAGGGGCGCCCCTCCGCGAGGGGACCGCGCGATGGATTGGCGAGTGATGGAACCCCTTAAGAGGGGAACCCCTTAAGAGGGGCTTCAGCACACTCGCGATAAGACAGGGCAACGGCCCCCTCCGAGAGGGGACCCCTCGGGGAGGGGATCAAAGGTGCGGCAGTCTGCTTACTCATTATGTGTATGGCATTGCGTTTCCTCCTCGTTCCATCCCTCTCCCATTTGCTTTCATGTTCTTCATCCGCAACCGTTCGACAGAGCTGACGCCCAGCGCGCTTGGGGGCCAGCCCCCCGCCCCGAGCTCGCGGCCATGCGGGCGCTCATCGTGTGCCTCTCGGCGCTCCAGGCCGCGCGGAAGCAGAATGCAAGGGGGGAGTTGGGGCAGGATGAGGAGAAAAGTAAGAGTGACGGCCACTTGTTTGGCCATCTGGGCGATAAAAAATCAATCCAGCAGCCGAGTTTTAGACCCACCTTTTTTAGCAAAAAAGGGGGTCTAAAATTGGACGAATTCCTATGAAATTCCATTGCATTCACCCCCCCGAAGGGCCTCCCACGAGGCCCCCAGATTTTAGCCTTTTGAGTCTGACTAAAAACTTTCGGCCGCAACCGTTCTGGACCCCAGGCTTCCGGCATGATGATGTCGGGCGGCTGCGGCGGCGGGCTGCCTCCAGAAGGCGGCGGCGGCGGCAAGCGGCCTCACGAGGAGCTGGGGGTACACGTGGTTAAGGCGCCCCTTCCTGAGGGGGTCCGTTTACAGAGAAGGGGATCCGTTTACAGAGACCCCTGCCAGAGGGGATTTATCGATAGAACCTCCCCTTCCTGAGGGGATTCATTCACAGAGACCCGTGACCCTTCCTGAAGGGATTGATTTACAGAGACACCCTGCAGGACGGGCACGCGCCTGTCTATGAGGTCGACGACGACGACAGCGAGGCGGAGGAGGAATTCATGCTGGACTTCCAGGACCACAGGAAGCGGTACACCCGCTCGTCCCACCGCTTGTGGCTTCGCAAGATGAACTGCAAGAAGTGTTGGCAGTGCGGCAAACACACCTTCTTCTCGGTGTGCGTTGGCAAGACGTGCCAGGATCACCACGCGACCCAGTGGTTCCACGAGCACGGCGACCGCGACCGCAACGGGAGGAGGTGGAGGGGCGGCAAGAGCGAGGTCGCCAGAGCCAGGCAACGCACGGGTGCAAGTGGTGGGGAGGGGGGAACCCTCAAACATTGAGGAATGAAGTTATGTCGGTTTGATGTTTTGATTTTCTCAATGTTATCCTGGTCAGTTTTCTGCGCCTGCCAGGCACTGGCAGCGGAGGTGCGATACCAGGGAGGCGGTCTTGGTCGGCCTGCTGCAGGACCGCACCCCCCCCCCCTCTGCCCCGCGCTGCCAAGAAGGGGGGGCCCCTGTTTGAGGGGATAAACGAGGGGGGACCGAATAAACGCAAGAAGAGGCCCCTCTCATGGGGGTGAGCTTACTTCGTCGTTCCCCGACAGGAGCAGCAGAACGAAACAGCAGCGCAGCCGCCGCCCCCGCAGGGGGGGCCAACGCCACCGATCGGCCCGCCACCCGCGGCACTGTTAGCAGCAGCAGCGGCTGGACACCCCGCAGCAGCAGCAGCAGCAGCAGCACCGCCCGCAGCAGCAGCAGCAGCAGCGGCAGCACCTGCCGAAGCAATGCAGGTTGACGGATCCGACGACGGAGCCCGGGAGGGGGAGGAAGAAGAGGAGGATGAGGGCGAGGAGGAAGAGGGCATGGAGGAGGAAGCGGAGTCAGAGGAGCCTGATGAGCTGAAGAGGCTAGAGGAAGAGCACGCAAGGCAGCATCGGAGGCTCTTGCGGGCATTGAATCGCACGGAGGCGGCGCAGAGGTGCGTCGAAAGGCACAAAGAGCGCCTTCGGCAGGAGCAGGAGCGCAGGGCAGAGCAGGAGATCATCCGCCTGAGGCGGGCGCAACAACAGCAGAGGGACGCCGCGCTGAAGCGGGAGGCAGAGGCCCGCCTGGAGCTGCAGAGGGCAGCAGAGGCCGCCGAAGCGCAGGCGAGGACGAGGCTGCTGGCTGCCGAAGCGGCCGCACGGAGGGCGGAAGCGGCTGCCAAGGCTGCCAAGGACGCGGAGGACGCAGCGCGGGCCAAGGAGGAAGCGGAGCAGAAACAGAAGCGAGAGGCAGAGGAGCGGCAGGCGGCAGAGACGGCAGCGCCAGAAGCGGCGACACCAGAGCAGCCAGAGACGGGCGCAGCAACGGCGGGCGCAGCGAGGGCGGACGCGGGGGAGAAAGCAGACGAAGCCACGCAGAACGCAGACAACAAAAAGAAGGACCCCAAGGCAAAAAAAAAGGCCCCGCGCGGACCAGGCGGGAGGCAGACCCTCGAAAGGGGGGAGGGGCGACAAAGACAAGGACAAGGACACGGAGAAGGACAAGGGCAACGGCAAGCGCCCGAAGGCGACCTCTAAGAGGGGCTAGGACCGCTTCTCCATCCTCCGGGCCACTCTTCCTCCTGCTCCTGCTTGTCGCCCGCCCTCCCCCTTGTCCATCTCCCTCCTGCTTCTGCTCTTCCCCCTTGTCAATCTTCCTCCTGCACCCCCATCCGCCCCAGGGCGGCGCGCCCTGAGCCGCGGGGCGACCGCGTCGGCGACGGCGCCGACATCCATATACAAGAGCGCGGCCTCTCGCGCCAGAATAGAGGCGGGACGGGTTAAGGGAACTCGGCTTGACTGCGGCCCCTTCATTGCAGGGGCGCGCGCGGCTGCCCCTGGCAGAGGGGACGGGCGATCACGAAACCGATTATCTTAAGGGGAAATTCTCTTTGGAGAATTCTCTTAAGAGAATTCTCTTAAGAGAATTCTCTTAAGAGAATTCTCTTAAGAGAGTTCTCTAAAGAGAATTGTGTGGATGTCTCAGGCAAAACCAACAATTCTCTTAAGAGAATTCTCTTAAGAGAATTCTCCTGTAGGACATCTCTCTCAATCGCTTGCATGCAACCCCCCCCCCCTCGCTGCATGGGGGCCATACGAAGTCCGCTGCGGGGCGAAACGCCCCTGGCTGAGGGTGGGGGGGGAGGGGGGGTGGGGGGGGGGGGTGGGGGGGGGAGGGGGCGGGGCTGGGCCGTATCTGACGGGCCCCCTAGGGGGGTTGGGGGGCGCGGTGTTCCTGATTGAGGGGGGCCCCTGAAACATCTTTGACGGGCCCCTTGCGGAGGGGCACCGCCGTCCTTCACTGAGGGTGAACCCCTTTAATGAGGGGGGGGAGTGTGAGCAGGGGCAGCAGGGGGGAGCAGTAGCATTGCATCATGGGTGAGTCGTTCGGGCCCCTGTGCTTGCCTGCCGCGCAAAGCAATCCAGAGAGGGGGGTGCCCCTTTTTGAGGGGGCGCGCACCCCTTACTGAGGGGGAGGCCCTGGCACACCCCCTCCCCCCCCCCGCCTCACCGCTGATGAGGTAGCACCCCTTCTCTTCGAGGGGGAGGAGGCGACCGCGTGGGTTGCGAGCCCCTTCGAGGGGAGAGAAACGAACCCCTGGCTGAGGGGAAGGCTCGACGATACGAAAATGTAAACCACACACCACACCCGCCACGCCCACAGCACCACCCCACAAACCCACTAACAACCAACCACTGAAGTGCGCGGGGAAGGCCCCCGACGATCTACTTGCCATTCGCAGGCGTTTCGGCTGCCGCTGGGCATTTCGATTTTGCTGCTGTATCCCAAATTTCAGGGGTCAGTCCCGCGGCAGCCATGCCCGCCCCAGGAGTAGTCTCTCCTCTGCTCCTGCTGGGCACTCTCCTCACTCCGTTGTGCAGCATGGCGCCGAAGAAGAAGATCGAGGGCCAGGGCGCACCAGCGGCGAAGAAGTCGAAGGCGGCCCCGAAGGGGCACGGGCTCGACAAGCAGGAGGCCGACAAGATGAGGGCGTGGCTCAGGTACCAGTCGGAGAAGAAGGACGGCAGCGGGAAACTTACGAGCACAGCAGAAAAAAGAAAATATAAATAAATCCCCGAGAGCAAGAGGGGGAGCCCACGGCGTTTGGAACGGACGGGAAGAAGGACCCCAGGCCGATATTCGGAAAGCGTTTCTTGCAGACACACCTTTCCGCGAGTGACAAAAAGGATCAACATTGACTGTTTTGTTGCCACCTTCGAAGAGAGATGCACGAATGAAGAGGTGCACGCGCGCTCTGCCAAGAAAGGGTACCGGAATGTATCGCAGGCACTGGCCCTCAAGAACCTCACCATCAAAGACTTTGCGAACATCCAGGAAGCCACTGCCTTCGTGCAGGAATGGTGGGGGGAGAACAGCGAAGAGCATGGCACCAAAGAACATGGAAAACCCCATCAAGGAAGATGTCAGGCCTCTGTGGAAGTAGTGGTACTTCGTCGAGCCAACATGTGGCGATGACCAGCTGTGCGAAGGACTAGCGCACCTTCAAGGGGACGT
This sequence comes from Prorocentrum cordatum, assembly GCA_963575745.1. Classification (NCBI taxonomy): domain Eukaryota; class Dinophyceae; order Prorocentrales; family Prorocentraceae; genus Prorocentrum; species Prorocentrum cordatum. The sequence goes on from CAUYUJ010018438.1 coordinate 555,136, forward strand.
CCAACCTGAAGAACCTGAAGCAACTCGAAGCTGCAGGCATCAGGATGGCCGAGCTCCCGTCGTCCAGCGCTTCGGGGTCGGGTGGGGGCGGCGAGGTGAAGATCGAGAATCCGCACTGGCCAGAGATCGTGAGTCAGAAGGACGAGATCGCGCGCCGTCCTCGGCAGCCGCCCCCTGCCCTTCCATCTCTGGTGCTCTGCCAGACCCCTCCCAGAGGGGGGCCCTCTCTCCCGCCACGCCCCCGCCGCCCCTCCTGGAGGGGATGGCGATAGAAACTGGTTCGTATCCGTTCTGTCGTGCGTTGTTTGCGTTGAAAAGTATGTCGGCGCATTGCTTGTTTATGATCCCTACCAAGGCAAATGCTGGTCAAGTATCAGAAGGAGCTGAAGTTCCTAAAGCACACGAAGAATCAGTTGCTCGCGAAGGCTGGGGATCAGGATCAGAAGGACCGTCAGAGCTTCCAGAACTGGGCCAATGAGTGCAAGAAGTGCGTGGACAATGCGGACCAGCACGAGACGGCGATGGAGGTTCTGATTGCGAAATTGAGGGCGCTGATTCTGTCGGCAAGGACACGGACATGTACGATAAGCTGAAGAATGAGGTCCAGGCCGCCTACAACACACACGAGCACATGTACGAGGGCATTCAGCTCTCGGTCAAGCGCTTCAAGAAGTTCCTCAATTGAGCTGCGGCCCTACATCTACATCTACATATCAGTAATTACATGCATATATGCAGTAGGGTTTGAGATGCTCTGCCTCGCCCGACGACGCGCATGCAGCGCTGCCTTTCCGACGCCCGTGGGAAAACGAGAACTTGCCGCTTCCTCTGCCAGGGGTGCCCCTTCGTGAGGGGCCGCGTGTTTCTGGGTTTGCCAGTAAAGAAGCCCCCCTCATCGCAGGGGCGCGGGGGGAGGGGGGGGCGGGGGGGAGGGGGGCTTGGTATCATCAGGAGGGGAGTAGCAGGAGGGGAGGGGCATGAAAGGGATGGAAGGAGGGCGCGGAGGAGGGGCGCGGGAAAGGGCAAGGGCCCCTTGCCTCATCCGCGCATGTCCGTAGCCACTGCAGTGGCTCAAGGCCGCCGCGCTCGCGCCTGTCTCCCGCGGGCCCCGCGGGATGCTTTCCAGGCGGCGGTTGCCTAATGACAGGTTGGGCTTGCCGCCGGAGAGGCGGCTGAGAGCGAACGTGCAGGACCTGATAAGCAGCAACGTGGTCAGCGGGCAGCGCGGCGCTCAGCTGATCTATGACTGCGTCTCTGCATCTGCGACAGGTCTCTCCGACCTGCACACTACGGAGTCAACGTCGGGCATGAAAAACGCTGCCAGGAAGTTCAGGCGGGATTTCTTCAGGAAAGGGTGGCCTCCGCTCTATCACTGCAAGGTGAGGGGCTGGGACCCCAAGTCTGAAACAGAACAACTGATGGACTTAGCGATGATGCTTCCTCACGAAATACTTCATCAACTTCATCATTTTGGCGAGCGGAGCGTGCTACTGGAGACGTCGAGTCTCGACGGCGTGTCCCTGCGCCACGTGCAAAGAGCCAGGGCGGAGAGTGGTTGCAACGACCTGGTGGCCCTGGGCGTGTGGCAGGACGGGGTCCCTTGCTTTTGGGACCGATCGATGAGCGCAGAGATCATCAGCCTCATGTTGCCAGGGGCTGCGGGGCGCTGGAAAAACCTGCTGGTCCCAATCACAGCGTTCCTCAAAGAGCACGTGGGCCCCAACACATTTGATGATGTTTTTGCAGTGGTGCAGTGGAGCTTTGTTCACTTGGCTGCGAAGCGCTGGCCGGCGGCACGGCACGACGGCTCTCCCTTCGGCGCGCAGGACGCCTGGAGGAAGCGCCGACAAGTGGCCGTTGCAACCCTACCAATTGGCGGAGTGCTTTGCCAGATCAAAGGGGACTGGAAGATGATGAAGGAGGTGCTCAAGCTACCTGGCTGGCAAGATGACGAAGTATGCTTCCTGTGCAACATCAAGAAGGACGAGGCCATGGGAGCGCAACACATCAGGGGAGGAAGGAAATCCCCTCTGGGAGGGGGTGCGTCGTCGTCGTTTTGCGGCCCCTTCCAGGGGGGGTGGAGGAGGAGGGGGAGGAGGGGTGGAGGAGGAGGAGGGAGGAGGAGGAGGAGGAGTGTTTTTGGCTACTCCCCGCAGGTGAAATCTCAGGCTGGGAGAGACGCGCCGTGGAGAACGCACCGACGCACATGGCCAGAAGTCCTCGCGAAGATTATCGTTTCAGGCGAGCAGGTGTGCCCTCTCTTCCAAGTGCCGTATGCGAACGAAAAGTTGCTGAAGCTAGATTGGTTACACGTTGTTGATCTTGGAGTAGCGGCTGACTTCATAGGGGGCTTGCTATGGTGTCTTGTAACGCACAAAAAGGTGGCTGGAACTACCCAGAAAGGCCGCGTCTCTACACTACATGGCCATTTGATGGCGTTCTACGACAGGCAGCCGCCAGGTGAGAAGACCAGCCGCCTATCGAGACTGACGCGGGGCGTTGCGAAAGGAAAAAAAGCAACGACGGCTAAGATGAGGTGCGGCGCGGGGATGCTCAGGCACATGGTTCCATGGGCATTGGAGAGCGGAGGCTTTCCTTATAGGAGGAATGTCGGTCGACGAGCGGGCAAGCTGTAAAAACGTCTTTCACGCAGGGAATAAAAAGCTTATTCCGTGTTACGAGGCGCTCTACTGACAATCACCCATTTTGCTGTGGACCACTCTAAGAGAGCATTCGAGTAAGTATGCCACGCAGACGGCCGGCCTTTGCAAGACCGCTTTCTGCCCTTTTAAAGTGACGGCCTAAAAATGCACAAGTTCTGGAGCTGTGCATGGGCGGCGGTGAACCAGCGAAGCACTGGAACTATAGGATGAGGATTTCGGTGGATCTGTAGCTGCATTTGGCCGAAGGGGGGGCCAAAGGAGGTCCATGAGAGCGTTTTCGGTGGCATGCATCTCTAAGTTCTGCGGCCAGCCGATTGTGCGCATGCTTTGAAAAGAACGCTTCTGTGTGTATCGTTGTCATTCATTGCTGTCGGCTCAAATATATGTTGGACCCCTCCCAGTGGGGCGAGCGCGAGCATGGGCGCTGAAGCCCGTTTGCCCCAAAACGGCGGGTCGAATTATTTTCGGCGCGCCCGAAAACGACAAGATCGAGGACCCCCGAGCCCGCCCCCAAAAAAGTATAAACCCCCCCATTATATTCGACCCCGCACTATAATCGACCTTCGGAGTCCTCAAGGCAGGTTTTCTCCGGGGGTTCCCCGGGAGTTCTCCGGGGTTCTCCGGTTCTCTGCCTGAGACTCCAAGGTCGATTCCTATAGGCGGGTCGAACTAAATGCGGGGGTTATAACTTTTCTGCGGTCGATCTATAAGTTTTCGGCGGCCCGAAAATAGTTCGAACCCCCGTTTTGGGCAAAAACGGGGCTTCACCCCCCATGCACGCGCTCCGCCCGCCCCCCACTGGGAGGGTTCCAACATATATTTGAGCCGACAGTAAAAAAAAATAAAAAAAAAAAAATGAATGACAACGATACACACAGAAGCGTTCTTTTCAAAGCATGCGCACAATCGGCTGACCGCAGAACTTAGAGATGCATGCCACCGAAAACGCTCTCATGGACCTCCTTTGGCCCCTCCTTCGGCCAAATGCAGCTACAGATCCACCGAAATCCTCATCCCTATAGTTCCAGTGCTTCGCTGGTTCACCGCCGCCCATGCACAGCTCCAGAAACATGTGCATTTTAGGCTTCACTTTAAACTGGGCAGGAAGCGCGTCTTGCAAAGCGGCCGTCTGCGTGGCAAACTTACTCGAATGCTCTCTAAGAATGTCCACAGCAAATGGGTGATTGTCAGAGAGTGCCTCGTAACACCGACATAAGCTTTTCATCCCTGCGTGAATGGACGGTTCTACAGCTGCCCGCTCGTCGACGCCATTCCTCCTATCAAGGAAAGCCTCCGCCATCTCCAATGCCCATGGAACCATGTGCCTGAGCATCCCCGCGCCGCACCTCATCTTAGCCGTCGTTGCTTTTTGTCCTTTCACAACGCCCCGCGTCAGTCTCGATAGGCGGCTGGTCTTCTCACCTGGCGGCTGCCTGTCGTAGAACGCCATCAAATGACCATGTAGTGTGGAGACGCGGCCTTTCTGGGTAGTTCCAGCCACCTTTTTGTGCGTTACAAGATACCATAGCAAACCCCCTAAGAAGTCAACCGCTACTCCAAGATCAACAACGTGTAACCAATCTAGCTTCAGCAACTTTTCGTTCGCATACGGCACTTGGAAGAGAGGGCACACCTGCTCGCCTGAAACGATAATCTTCGCAAGGACTTCTGGCCATGTGCGTCGGTGCGTTCTCCACGGCGCGTCTCTCCCAGTCTGCGATTTCACCTGCGGGGAGTAGCCAAAAACACTCCTCCTCCTCCTCCTCCTCCTCCTCCACCCCTCCTCCCCCTCCTCCTCCACCCCCCCTGGAAGGGGCCGCAAAACGACGACGACGCACCCCCTCCCCGAGGGGATTTCCTTCCTCCCCTGATGTGTTGCGCTCCCATGGCCTCGTCCTTCTTGATGTTGCACAGGAAGCATACTTCGTCATCTTGCCAGCCAGGTAGCTTGAGCGCCTCCTTCATCATCTTCCAGTCCCCTTTGATCTGGCAAAGCACTCCGCCAATTGGTAGGGTTGCATCGGCCACTTGTCGGCGCTTCCCCCAGGCGTCCTGCGCGCCGAAGGGAGAGCCGTCGCGCCGTGCCGCCGGCCAGCGCTTCGCAGCCAAGTGAACAAAGCACCACTGCACCACTGCAAAAACATACATCAAATGTGTTGGGGCCCACGTGCTTCTTTGAGGAATCTGCGATTGGGAACCCGCAGGTTTTTTCCCAGCGCCCCCGCACCCCTGGCAATGAGGCTGATGATCTCTGCGCTCATCGATCGGTCCCAGAAGCAAGGGACCCCGTCCTGCCACACGCCCAGGGCCACCAGGTCGTTGCAACCACTCTCCCCCTGGCTCTTTGCACGTGGCGCAGAGACACGCCGTCGAGACTCGACGTCTCCAGTAGCACGCTCCGCTCGCCAAAATGATGAAGTTGATGAAGTATTCCGTGAGGAAGCATCATCGCTAAGTCCATCAGTTGTTCTGTTTCAGACTTGGGGTCCCAGCCCCTCACCTGGCAGTGATAGAGCGGAGGCCACCCTTTCCTGAAGAAATCCCGCCTGAACTTCCTGGCAGCGTTTTTCATGCCCGACGTTGACTCCGTAGCGTGCAGGTCGGAGAGACCTGTCGCAGATGCAGAGACGCAGTCATTGATCAGCTGAGCGCCGCGCTGCCCGCTGACCACGTTGCTGCTTATCAGGTCCTGCACGTTCGCTCTCAGCCGCCTCACCGGCGGCAAGCCCAACCTGTCATAAGGCAACCGCCGCCTGGAAAGCATCCCGCGGGGCCCGCGGGAGACAGGCGCGAGCGCGGCGGCCTTGAGCCACAGCAGTGGCTACGGACATGCGCGGATGAGGCAAGGGGCCCTTGCCCTTTCCCGCGCCCCTCCTCCGCGCCCTCCTTCAATCCCTTTCATGCCCCTCCCCTCCTGCTACTCCCCTCCTGATGATACCAAGCCCCCCTCCCCCCCGCCCCCCCCTCCCCCCACGCCCCTGCGATGAGGGGGGCTTCTTTACTGGCAAACCCAGAAACACGCGGCCCCTCACGAAGGGGCACCCCTGGCAGAGGAAGCGGCAAGTTCTCGTTTTCCCATGGGCGTCGGAAAGGCAGCGCTGCATGCGTGTCGTCGGGCGAGGCAGAGCATCTCAAACCCTACTGCATATATGCATGTAAATACTGATATGTAGATGTAGATGTAGGGCCGCAGCTCAATTGAGGAACTTCTTGACGCGCTTGACCGAGAGCTGAATGCCCTCGTACATGTGCTCGTGTGTGTTGTAGGCGGCCTGGACCTCATTCTTCAGCTTATCGTACATGTCCGTGTCCTTGCCGACAGTATCAGCGCCCTCAATTTTCGCAATCAGAACCTCCATCGCCGTCTCGTGCTGGTCCGCATTGTCCACGCACTTCTTGCACTCATCGGCCCAGTTCTGGAAGCTCTGACGGCCCTTCTGATCCTGATCCCCAGCCTTCGCGAGCAACTGATTCTTCGTGTGCTTCAGGAACTTCAGCTCCTTCTGATACTCGACCAGCATTTGCCTTGGTAGGGCTCATAAACAAGCAATGCGCCGACATGCTTTTCAACGCAAACAACGCACGACAGAACGGATACGAACCAGTTTCTATCGCCATTCCCTCCAGGAGAGGCGGCGGGGGCGTGGCGGGGGAGAGGGCCCCCCTCTGGGAGGGGTCTGGCAGAGCACCAGAGATGGAAGGGCAGGGGGCGGCTGCCGAGGACGGCGCGCGATCTCGTCCTTCTTACTCACGATCTCTGGCCAGTGCGGATTCTCGATCTTCACCTCGCCGCCCCCACCCGACCCCGAAGCGCTGGACGACGGGAGCTCGGCCATCATGATGCCTGCAGCTTCGAGTTGCTTCAGGTTCTTCAGGTTGGACGTCCCCTTGAAGGTGCGCGAGTCCTTCGTCACCAGCTGGTCATCGTCCATGTTGCGCTCGACGAAGTACCACTCCTTCCACAGAGGCCTGTCCTTGACAACTTCCTTGATGGGGAATTCTTCTTTGGTGCCATGCTCTTCGCTGTTCTCCTCCCACCATTCCTGCACGAAGGCAGTGGCTTCCTGGATGTTCGCAAAGTCTTAGATGGTGAGGTTCTTGAGGGCCAGTGCCTGCGATACATTCCGGTACCCTTTCTTGGCAGAGCGCGTGTGCACCTCTTCATTCGCGCATCTCTCTTCGAAGGTGGCCAACCAGTCAAGTGTCTTGTCCTTGTCACTCGCGAAGGTCTGCAAGAAACGCTTCCGATCGGCTGGGTCCTTCATCCCGTTCCAAAGCGCCTGGGCTGCTCTGGCGGATTCTGCTGTGCTCGTAGGTTTCCCGCTGCCGTCCTTCTTCTCCGACTGGTACTTGAGCCGCGCCCTCATCTTGTCGGCCTCCTGCTTGTCGAGCCCGTGCCCCCTCGGGGCCGCCTTCGACTTCTTCGCCGCTGGTGCGCCCTGGCCCTCGATCTTCTTCTTCGGCGCCATGCTGCACAACGGTGTGAGGAGAGTGCCCAGCAGGTGCAGAGGAGAGACTACTCCTGGGGCGGGCATGGCTGCCGCGGGACTGACCCCTGAAATTTGGGATACAGCAGCAAAATCGAAATGCCCTGCGGCAGCCGAAACGCCTGCGAATGGCAAGTAGATCGTCGGGGGCCTTCCCCGCGCACTTCAGTGGTGCGTGTGGGTGTGGTGTGGTGCTGTGGGTGCGGCGTGCGTGGTGGTACATTTCAGTATCGTCGAGCCTTCCCCTCAGCCAGGGGTTCGTTTCTCTCCCCTCGAAGGGGCTCGCAACCCACGCGGTCGCCTCCTCCCCCTCGAAGAGAAGGGGTGCTACCTCATCAGCGGTGAGGCGGCGAGGGGGGGGGGGATGTGCCAGGGCCCCCCCCTCAGTAAGGGGTGCGCGCCCCTTCAAAAAGGGGCACCCCCCTCTCTGGATTGCTTTGCGCGGCAGGCAAGCACAGGGGCCCGAACGACTCACCCATGATGCAATGCTACTGCTCCCCCCTGCTGCCCCTGCTCACACTGCCCCCCCTCATTAAAGGGGCTCACCCTCAGTGAAGGACGGTGGCGCCCCTCCGCAAGGGGCCCGTCAAAGATGTTTCAGGGGCCCCCCTCAATCAGGAACACCGCGCCCCCCAACCCCCCTAGGGGGCCCGTCAGATACGGTTCAGCCCCGCCCCTCCCCCCCACCCTCAGCCAGGGACGTTTCGCTCCTCAGCGGGACTCGTCTGGCCCCCATGCAGCGAGGGGGGGGTGCACTGCAAGCGACCTTTACGAGAGAGATTCTGTTAAGAGAATTCTCTTAAGAGAATTGTTGGTTTTGCCTGAGACATCCACACAATTCTCTTAAGAGAATTCTCTTAAGAGAATTCTCTTAAGAGAATTCTCTTAAGAGAATTCTCTTAAGAGCATTCTCCAAAGAGAATTTCCCCTTAAGCGAATCGGTTTCGTGATCGCCCGTCCCCTCTGCCAGGGGCAGCCGCGCGCGCCCCTGCAATGAAGGGGCCACAGTCAATCAGAGCCCCCTTAACCCGTACCGCCTCTATTCTGGCGCGAGAGGCCGCGCAAATGCATATGGATGTCGGCGCCGTCGCCGACGCGGTCGCCCCGCGGCTCAGGGCGCGCCGTCCTGGGGCGGATGGGGGTGCAGGAGGAAGATTGACAAGGAGGAAGAGCAGAAGCAAGAGGGATATGGACAAGGAGGAGGGCGGGCGACAAGCAGGAGCAGGAGGAAGAGTGACCAGGAGGATGGAGAAGCGGTCCTAGCCCCTCTTAGAGGTCGCCTTCGGGCGCTTGCCCTTGTCCTTCTCAGTGTCCTTGTCCTTGTCTTTGTCGCCCCTCCCTCCTTTCGAGGGTCTGCCCCCCGCCTGGTCCGCGCGGGGCCTTTTTTTTGCTTTGGGGTCCTTCTTTTTGTTGTCTGCGTTCTCCGCGTCCGCCCTGGCTGCGTCCGCCGTTGCTGCGCCCGTCTCTGGCTGCTCTGGTGTTGCCGCTTCTGGCGCTGCCGTCTCTGCCGCCTGCCGCTCCTCTGCCTCTCGTTTCTGTTTCTGCTCCGCTTCCTCCTTGGCCCGCGCTGCGTCCTCCGCATCCTTGGCAGCCTTGGCCGCCTCTTCCGCCCTCCGCGCGGCCGCTTCGGCAGCCAGCAGCCTCGTCCTCGCCTGCGCTTCGGCGGCCTCTGCTGCCCTCTGCAGCTCCAGGCGGGCCTCTGCCTCCCGCCTCAGCGCGGCGTCCCTCTGCTGTTGTTGCGCCCGCCTCAGGCGGATGATCTCCTGCTCTGCCCTGCGCTCCTGCCCCTGCCGAAGGCGCTCCTTGTGCCTTTCGACGCCCCTCTGCGCCGCCTCCGTGCGATTCAATGCCCGCAAGAGCCTCCGATGCTGCCTTGCGTGCTCTTCCTCTAGCCTCATCAGCTCATCAGGCTCCTCTGACTCCGCTTCCTCCTCCATGCCCTCTTCCTCCTCGCCCTCATCCTCCTCTTCTTCCTCCCCCTCTCGGGCTCCGTCGTCGGATCCGTCAACCTGCATTGCTTCGGCAGGTGCTGCCGCTGCTGCTGCTGCTGCTGCGGGCGGCGCTGCTGCTGCTGCTGCTGCGGGGTGTCCAGCCGCTGCTGCTGCTAACAGTGCTGCGGGTGGCGGGCCGATCGGTGGCGTTGGCCCCCCCTGCGGGGGCGGCGGCTGCGCTGCTGTTTCGTTCTGCTGCTCCTGTCGGGGAACGACGAAGTAAGCTCACCCCCGTGAGAGGGGCCTCTTCTTGCGTTTATTCGGTCCCCCCTCGTTTATCCCCTCAAACAGGGGCCCTCCCTTCTTGGCAGCGCGGGGCAGAGGGGGGGGGTGCGGTCCTGCAGCAGGCCGACCAAGACCGCCTCCCTGGTATCGCACCTCCGCTGCCAGTGCCTGGCAGGCGCAGAAAACTGACCAGGATAAACATTGAGAAAATCAAAACATCAAACCGACATAACTTCATTCCTCAATGTTTGAGGGTTCCCCCCTCCCCACCACTTGCACCCTTGCGTTGCCTGGCTCTGGCGACCTCGCTCTTGCCGCCCCTCCACCTCCTCCCGTTGCGGTCGCGGTCGCCGTGCTCGTGGAACCACTGGGTCGCGTGGTGTTCCTGGCACGTCTTGCCAACGCACACCGAGAAGAAGGTGTGTTTGCCGCACTGCCAACACTTCTTGCAGTTCATCTTGCGAAGCCACAAGCGGTGGGACGAGCGGGTGTACCGCTTCCTGTGGTCCTGGAAGTCCAGCATGAATTCCTCCTCCGCCTCGCTGTCGTCGTCGTCGACCTCAAAGACAGGCGCGTGCCCGTCCTGCAGGGTGTCTCTGTAAATCAATCCCTTCAGGAAGGGTCACGGGTCTCTGTGAATGAATCCCCTCAGGAAGGGGAGGTTCTATCGATAAATCCCCTCTGGCAGGGGTCTCTGTAAACGGATCCCCTTCTCTGTAAACGGATCCCCTCAGGAAGGGGCGCCTTAACCACGTGTACCCCCAGCTCCTCGTGAGGCCGCTTGCCGCCGCCACCGCCTTCTGGAGGCAGCCCGCCGCCGCAGCCGCCCGACATCATCATGCCGGAAGCCTGGGGTCCAGAACGGTTGCGGCCGAAAGTTTTTAGTCAGACTCAAAAGGCTAAAATCTGGGGGCCTCGTGGGAGGCCCTTCGGGGGGGTGAATGTAATGGAATTTCATAGGAATTCGTCCAATTTTAGACCCCCCTTTTTTTTGCTAAAAAAGGTGGGTCTAAAACTCGGCTGCTGGATTGATTTTTTATCGCCCAGATGGCCAAACAAGTGGCCGTCACTCTTACTTTTCTCCTCATCCTGCCCCAACTCCCCCCTTGCATTCTGCTTCCGCGCGGCCTGGAGCGCCGAGAGGCACACGATGAGCGCCCGCATGGCCGCGAGCTCGGGGCGGGGGGCTGGCCCCCAAGCGCGCTGGGCGTCAGCTCTGTCGAACGGTTGCGGATGAAGAACATGAAAGCAAATGGGAGAGGGATGGAACGAGGAGGAAACGCAATGCCACACACATAATGAGTAAGCAGACTGCCGCACCTTTGATCCCCTCCCCGAGGGGTCCCCTCTCGGAGGGGGCCGTTGCCCTGTCTTATCGCGAGTGTGCTGAAGCCCCTCTTAAGGGGTTCCCCTCTTAAGGGGTTCCATCACTCGCCAATCCATCGCGCGGTCCCCTCACGGAGGGGCGCCCCTGCGATGAGGGGGTGTCGTCTAGCACTGGAGAGGGCGCTCTGCCAACGGGTATGGCGATGGCAATGGCGATGAAGACGGTAAGGATGATGATGATGATGGATGCGATGATGAGGATGGATGCGATTAGTCGCCCAAGCGCTGTGCCACTAAGCGCTCAGCCTCCGCCTTAGCAGCTTCCTTGGTGTCAGCCACGGTGCCGTCGACCAAGGCCTTCTTCAGCTCTGCGCCGATCTCCCTGAGCGTGGCCTCGTCCAAGGTGTCCTTGTACTTTTTCCCGCCGAAACTCACAAACTGGTTCTTCTCACCGTGCGTCCGCTTCAACCCGATAGAGTGGTCCCTCTTGTAGTACATCACGCTGTACCCGCGGTCGGCGTGGCCAGCGGGGGGCCCAGCGCCGACCGAGGGCTCATCTGCAGCATCCACGGGCTCATCGGGTTCCAGCTGCTCTTCCTCCTCCCCCTCATCGTCCTGGTCCGTCTCCGTGTTCGCGGCGGCTGCACTGGGCTTTCTCATTGCAGGCTTCTTTGCCACTACATGTCCTGCTGGCTTCCCTTTTTTGCACGCTTTCGCCTTCGCCTGCGCGGCTGCCGCTCTTGCTGCCAGGAGGGCGTTGGGCTGCTCCGTCTTCTCCGTCCTGCCGTCGGGAAACACGGCATCCAAGAAACCATCGCCTCCTTTCGTCAGTGTTCCCCGCTCCTCCCTGTCTGCGAACTTCATCACCATGCACATCGGCTCGGAGTTGAAATCGAAATACGTGGCCAGGGGATCCTGGGGCGGGTCTCTCACTTGCCCCTCCCGAGCTCCCCTCCCGAAGGGGTTCGGTTACGCCGTGAAAAATCAAAACTGCCCCCCTCCCCCTCCCACCCTGCCCGCCCCCTCCGATCCTCCTTCGGGGCCGCGGCGGGCGGGTCAGCGAGCTCGACGTCCTCCTGCGACGAGAACACCACCATCGGGCTCCACGTGGCAACCTTCTGTTTCTTCCCTGCCGGTTTCGGAGGCGGGCTGATGCCGAAGGCGTTCTTGATGACATTGCGCCTGCTGCCCCATCTGCGCTGGACGACGCGGCGGCCGTGGAAGATTTTGGAGGGTTCATCTCTATGTCGGAGCTGCTGTCGGCGCGTTTTTTGCTCTCTCCTGTGCTTGGGCTTGCCCTGCCAGGCTGCAGCCCCATTGCCACCCCAAGCATTTTTGCGTGCGCCTCCAGCTTCCCCCCCGTCTTGGCGATGTAGAACTTGTTGCAAACATGGCTGAAAGCGTTGGCCACCTCCTGGCAGAAACGCCTACACTCTTCCTGGTGCATGTTCGGCTTCTGCTTCAACACGACGTCCTGGAGGTTTCTTCCATTTGACGCGTGTGGTGAGCTGCGCAAGCGGCAAGAGAAACGGCATGTTGTTCTTCATGAAGTCATCTATGCCCCCTTGCAGTTGGCATTTTTCGATGAGATCAATGTGCTGTTTCACGAGCGGCTTCAACTGTTCCTCAGTCACAGAAGAAGCCCGTATCTTCACCTCCGTCTTGCCCTTGACCATTGCCCACCCCCCCCAGTGCGCGCAAGCAAGAGTAGCGCTATGTGCCCTCGAGCCTTCGCAGCTGCGGGATGTTGTAACATGCGCGCAATGTGATGCAGCCGATACCCCTCGCTCAGGGGACGCATGCCCCCTCACTCAGGGGATCCTTAACAATGCGCGAGCGAAGAAAAGTACGACCTGGCCAAAAATCATGGGTTGGACTATAGTGCGACCCAAGGAAAGTGCCAGGCCGATCTATAGTTCGACCCCGCACTATAGATCGACCTTGGAGTCTCAAGGGGGTTCTCCGGGTTCTCCGGGGGTTCCCCGGGGGTTCTCCGGGGGTTCTCTGGGTTCTCCGAAGGTTCTCCGGGTTCTCTGGGTTCTCCGGGTTCTGCAGGACGTTCTCCGGGTTCTCCCGGTTCTCCGGGGGTTCTCCGGGTTCTCCGGGGGTTCTCCGGGTTCTCCGAGGGTTCTCCTGGGGGTTCTCCGGGTTCTCCAGGTTCTCCGGGGGTTCTCCGGGTTCTCCGGGGGTTCTCCGGGTTCTCCGGGAGGGTTCTCTGGGTTCTCCGGGTTCTCCGGGTTCTCCGGGGGTTCTCCGGGTTCCCCGGCCGGGTTTTCCGGGGGTTCTCCGGGTTCTCCGGGTTCTCCGGGTTCTCCGGGAGGGTTCTCCGGGTTCTCCGGGTTCTCCGGGTTCTCCGGGGGTTCTCCGGGGGTTCTCCGGGGGGGTTCTCTCTCCGGGTTCTCTGGGGGTTCTCCGGGGGTTCTCCGGGAGGGTTCTCCGGGTTCTCCGGGTTCTCCGGGTTCTCCGGGGGTTCCGGGGCTTCTCCGGGTTCTCCGGGTTCTCCGGGGGTTCTCCGGAGGTTCTCCGGGTTCTATGGGGGTTCTCTGGGTTCTCCGGGAGGGTTCTCCGGGTTCTCCGGGTTCTCCGGGTTCTCCGGGTTCTCCGGGAGCTCCGGGGGTTCTCTGGGTTCTCCGGGTTCTCCGGGGGTTCTCCGGGTTCTCTGGGGGTTCTCCGGGTTCTCCGGGTTCTCCGGGTTCTCCGGGTTCTCTGGGTTCTCCGGGGGTTCTCCGGGTTCTCCGGGGGTCTCCGGGTTTTCCGGGTTCTCCGGGGGTTCCCCGGGGGTTCTCCGGGTTCTCCGGGTATTCTGGGAGGGTTCTCTGGGTTCTCCGGGGGATCTCCGCGTTCTCCGGGTTCTCCGGGAGGGTTCTCCGGGTTCTCCGGGTTCTCCTGGGGTTCTCTGGGGGTTCTCCGGATTCGGGTTCTCCGGGTTCTCCGGGAGGGTTCTCCGGGTTCTCCGGGTTCTCCGGGGGTTCTCCGGGTTCTCCGGGGGTTCTCCGGGTTCTCCGAGGGTTCTCCGAGGGTTCTCCGGGTTCTCCGGGTTCTCCGGGAGGGTTCTCCGGGTTTTCCGGGGGTTCTCCGGGGGTTCTCCGGGGGTTCCCAGGGTTCTCCGGGTTCTCCGGGTTCTCCGGGAGGGTTCTCCAGGAGGGTTTTCCGGGTTCTCCGAGGGTTCTCCGAGGGTTCTCCGGGTTCTCCGGGGGTTCTCCGGGGGTTCTCCGGGGGTTCTCCGGGGGTTCTCCGGGTTCTCCGGGGGTTCTCCGGGGGTTCTCTGGTTCTCCGGGTTCTCCGGGTTCTCCGGGTTCTCCGGGTTCTCCGGGTTCTCCGGGTTCTCCGGGGGTTCTCCGGGTTCTCCGGGTTCTCCGGGAGGGTTCTCCGGGTTCTCCGGGGGTTCTCCGGGGGTTCTCAGGGTTCTCCGGGTTCTCCGGGTTCTCCGGGAGGGTTCTCCGGGTTCTCCGAGGGTTCTCCGGGTTCTCCGGGGGTTCTCCGGGGGTTATCCGGGGGTTATCCGGGTTTTCGGGTTCTCCGGGGGTTCTCCGGGAGTTCTCCGGGGGTTCTCCGGGTTCTCCGGGTTCTCCGGGTTCTCCGGGGGTTCTCCGGGGGTTCTCCGGGGGTTCTCCGGGTTCTCCGGGGGTTCTCCGGGTTCTCCGGGGGTTCTCCGGGTTCTCCGGGTTCTATGGGGGTTCTCCGGGGGTTCTCCGGGTTCTCCGGGTTCTCCACCTGAAGGCCCTCGGCCTTACTAATTGTTAGCAGCACATGTAAGTAGGTTATAAGTAAGTTGCAACTAGGTTGCAAGTAAGTTATAACCATTAGTAATGTTACTAAGTCGGCTAACTCGGGCGGTGCATTTGGAGGTAGATAGCTTGAGTTAGCGAAGTTGCTAACTTCGCTAACTTTTACAGGCTTACGTGAAAACAGAGCTGCTGCATCGGGTTTTCCTTGGATGTTGCCTCCAGAAACGCATGCATGTGTTTGGATTTTCGGGATCACGCATATCGGAAATCATGATCCAGACTTGCGTGCGAACGCATTCAGAATATTGTATCGAGCGTTACAAGAATGTTGTGCATTGCAAATGCAACATATCATTTCGAATTCGCAACCCTCTGTTGCACATGTTTTTGAATGTCACTAGAGTTTGGGCTCCAGCCCTTTGGGCGAGGATTGCTGCTGGCGCTTGTGGCGTCCTCCTGCACGCGGCGTGATGAACGCCTCCCGTGAACAGCAGATCGCGGAGGTCCGCCCCAAGATGATGGCCATCAAGGACATGTACTTGCATCCTGATGCAGCGGTGGTCTCATTACTTGAAGACGTATGCAGCATTGCAAGAGGCATAGACTGCCTGAGGGTAGAAAAAATACACTCGAAGTATATGATGGTGTGCACAGAGAATCGTTACGGAGATGGAATCATTCCGAGCGAGGTTATGGATTTGATTTCCAAGATCTTCAAAAATGGATTCAAGAACTCAGCCCTCCAGAATCCAGCTTGCATGGAACTTCCACCAGTGGGCACGCCTGAGTACAATGCAATCAAGAACTTCAATTTCAAAATAATGGAGGACTCAGCGGGCCAGCTGCCGCAGTATGATTGCGATGCAAAGTTCGCATCCTATACGTGCGGCCACACATCCATGGGTTTGCGTTGCATCAACGCAGGGGTTCCAGCACCCGCGGTCATGCCAGAGCGTTTCGACAGAATCCCGCACCAAGGGAAATTGTCACTGACGAGGTTACGGGAGGTTCAACCAGACTACGCTAAGGCGTGTGACGAAGGAATTGAGTGGAAGGTCTTTCGGTACGAGTTCGTGAAGGAGTTCCCGTGGATTAGTAATCTTGCTCAGGAGGCTGGCAATGCAGGCCAACAAATTGCCAGATGCGAATCTCGCATGAGTCTCATGTACAAGATCGCAGCAATTGCCAACCGACACCACACGGGTGGCACCATGATCGATTGGGATAGTGTGATCCGCGAGGCGACTCGCGCAGGCTCTCTCTTTCCTGGGGAGATCGATGGCTTAGTAAAATATGTGAAGGAGTTGTCTGGCGGCCTCGGCAACCCGATCTTTCTGAACGAGCTTCGCGACTTCTCGCGGCAGCTGACCTCCCAGTGCGTGGTCACGGGTTCAATGGCGAAGTCTCTCGCCGAGGTGCAGATCAAGCATGAGGGGGCCGCTGCGACATTCAAGCTCGCATGCATGAAGGCGATGACATGTGCGACGGGTAAGTTCGCGAGGGATGGCCATCAGATGCTTTTGAAGCCAGGCGACGTGACCGCCTTGTCGAGCGATAAGAAGTCTACGATTGTAATGGTGGCCGATGAATTTCTTCAGAAAGTGCGACAGATCGCATGCGGTGAGGGCATCACGGCAGACACGGTCGCCTACGGCACCATCGTGGGATTGACTGACGTTCGCGTAGTTCATTTCGTGTTCAACAAGCCCGATGAGCGCTTAGGCACTTGCAAGACGCTGAATGACATCGGGGTCAGCTTCACCACTGCGTTGGCAACGCACGTTGGCAAAGCAGTTGCTAGCCCATGGAAGCAGATCGGTCGCGAGGGCGCATCCAAAGCCGTGACAGGGCAGGCGCGTAGCTCAGATGTGAAAGAGTACACCGCTTCGGGCAAGTGGTCGAACCAAGTGGACAAGCTCAGTGACAAGGGGTTTGAGGTTGGCGCCAAAGTCGCCTTGGCGAGCGACACCTTGGGTGAGAACATTTACGAGCTGATCTCCATCGACGCTGCGACTGGCGTGAAGTTGAAGCTTCAGGCCACGGGCAGTGCGACATGCCACCCCATCGACGACTTCTTACGTGGCAAGTTCGTCGTGTCCACGATTATGAAGGACAGTCTTGCGACCTCGTCGCAATGCATGTGGAATGCATATACACCCCCACACCTTTGAATTCTCGTTCGTCGTTCCCTCATCTCATTTGGCTCTGCGTCGTCATGTCTCATCTTTTTTTTTCCCGCTGCTCCCCCATAGAGGAAACGATCGACAAGTTCGCTGATCATGGCCCCCTCAAGTCTGTCGATTACCAGTGGGGTATCGAGGAGGCCAAAATCAGGCTGGCCTTGGATGATGTATACAGCCAGAACGGCAACTGTCTCAAGTACTTGAGTGGCGTGATTACGCCTGTTAAGCTTCGTGCTCTCACCGTAACGCGTTCGTTTGAGGCTGAAGAGCTGGTGCTTGTCCCACTCTCTTCGGCAATCTACTTGAAGAAGCAGACTGATATAGTTCAGTGTGGGCATGTGTTCATGAAGACATACAAGGACCCCAAGGGGTTGACGTTCAATATCGTGTTGGCCCCCAGTGGTGGCATCAAGATGCCTAAGGCTGAGACGAACACTGGCGTTGGAGGGCTGAAGCAGGCACCGTCTTCGCTCGTCATCCCCTTCTGGCTCGTACAGGATTCAGGTGAGCACGGCACCCCCAACATGAAGCTCAAGACCGTCAAGTCTACAGCTGCCCCATCAGTGTATGTACCAATTTTGACAAACAAGTGCGCCATCAACAAGGGCGATGTCCTTAGCGCCCAGCTGGCATCGCTCATGCCCAAGCGCAAGGTAGACGATGTGCCTGCTGCGCCCGCGGCTAAGAAGGCCAGGAAGCGATGGGGCTCGCGTGTTGGCAGCATCGGTTACACATACCATGTGTCGTGGGGGGTGTTTATGAAATGTATGAAAGCATCGTCGGTATCGTTCCTCTGCAATCGTTGCATCATTGCGTCAACACGCATCGGACTCGTCTGCAATTGTCCATTGCATCGGCCCGCAGGCGTTTGGCTGTGTCCAAGCGAGTGCACGCTGCATCTGCGCACGCACTGCAGCTGCAGATGGCAGTGAGCGTGCAGCTCCGCACGGTCATCGAGGGGGGCGGCCTTAAGGATCGCGAGCCATGGGTCCCGAGGGCGGTGATGCATACGGCAGGGGGGCTCTTCGTGGAGCTGTCGAGAGCGGATAGGCAGCTGCAAAAATTTATATCTGTGCCCAACCCCGCCAAGAGCCAATCGCCTCTGGCGACAAATTCGTTTTTCGATCAGATCTTGAAGATGCGCAACGCCGCTTGCACCGAGGCCATTTGGGGCCACTTGAAGCAGGCCGACCCATTGCTTCAGCAAGATTGCGACAGGGCCAGCGTCATTAAGAACAATAGGAGTTCCCTGGATATGTCGCAATCGTGGACGCTTCGCGTATTCCCACCAGGGGAGGAGGAAGGAGAGGAGGAGGATGATACATTGGATGATGAGGTGGAGTGGCGGGGGAGGGGGGCGAGGAGGAGGGGCTGAAACAGAGGGGGATGGTGGAGGGGAAATGGGAGGAGGGAAAGGGGGAGGAGGAAGGAGCATAAGGATGACATAAAAAGGATGAGGAGGAGGAATAGGAGATGCCTTCATTCGCTTGCGTGAATAGGCCGCTCTTGGGCCACTCTTGGATCGATCTCTTGACCTTGAGACTTCTTGGGCAATCTTGGATCGCGTGAGATCTTGGACAAACTTGGGCAATCTTGGGTCGCGTGATATCCATGCCTGCATGTTGAAGCATCGCGTGATATCGGGACAGATCCGTGGACATCTTGAAGTATATATGAGCCCCTCTTGGAACCACCGTCCAGGCAAACCGCTCCCCCAAGGGGATGAAGGGCGTAGAAGAGAACGCATTCTAGACATGTGCCCTAACGGGATGGTGGTCTACCAGAAACTGTCTCGATATATATGCCCGCAGTCCAGTGCGACCATGGTGATGAGCATTTGCATCACGATGCAGTTGCCTTGAAGCTTCTGTTTGAGCTGAATGCTACTAAGAAGGTGTGGGTCGAATGTACGCCAACGGGGCTTGAGTACATACGGGTTGCATCTATCGCAGCAGCGGTTTCATGCAGTCAGGAGGCAACACATCGCTTGCGGTCAGCACCAGCAGGGGTGGAAGGTGTGAAATGCGACAAACGTCGCAGGACGGTGTTCATGGTGGTCGACGGCAAGCGTCTGCAGGAGCGAGTGGACGATTGGACTCCCACGTACATCAACAACGCAGCCCAATCCCTTCGTGATCGCTTAGATAACGAGGCACGTGATGAGGCTGAAGCTGATGGGTCCGAGGAGTACGATGACCCGCCAGTCGCAGCAGGCGATGGCTCGCCACCAGGCGATGGCCCGCCACCAGGCGATGGCTCGCCACCAGGCGATGGCTCGCCACCAGGCGATGGTTCGCCAGGCGATGGTTCGCCGCCAGGTGATGGTTCGCCAGGCGATGGTTCGCCACCAGGTGATGGGCCGCCCTCTGTTTTCACTCGCCGACGGGAGATGCGCCAGACGACGCTTAGCTTCCAGTAGCTCCACTCCCTCTTCGCCTTCCCACCTCCCCTTCCCTCTCCCTCCAATCTCTATTCTATTTTTGCCTCGCGTGCTCAGTCCGAATCTGGCCCCGCTGGCGGCGGGGACTCAGTAACAGAACTCAGCTCAAGATGCGGAGGGCCATCGTCGCGCATGCCGCTGTTCGGCACATCGGCGTCCCTGCCCATGCTCATGCCCTTGCCCTCGTCGGGGCCCTTGCCGTCATCGTAGCCCCCGCCGCTGTCGAGGGCCGTCGCCTTGCCCTTACCACCGTCGTTAATGCTCTTGCCACCGTTGTAGCCCTCGCCATCGTCGTAGCCCTGGCCACCGTCGTAGACCTTGTCACCGTCGGTGCTGCCCTTGCTACCATCGTAGCCCTTGCCACCGTCGTAGTAGCCCATGGCCTCGTCGTCGATGCCCGTGCCACCGTCGTAGCTTGCACAGCCGCGACCGATGCCATCAGCACCCTTGCCATCGTCGTAGCCCTTTTCGTAGCCCTTGTCGTAGCCCTTGTCGTAGCCATTGACGTAGCCCGTGTCGTAGACCGCGTCGTAGCCCTTGCTCGAGCTGCCGTACGGGTCGTAGCCTTTGTCGCTGCCCTTGCCGCCGTCGTAGCCTTTGTCGAAGCCCTTGCTGCCGTCGTAGCCTTTGCCGCCGTCGCTGCCCTTGCCGCCGTCGTAGCCTTTGCCGCTGTCCGACATCATGTCCTGCAGCCCGTCACGCTGCTCCTTCGCCAGCCTGATGTGGCCCTTGCCGCTGTCGCCGTCTTTGTCGCGGCCCTTGCCGCTGCCGTCATTCTCGCGGCCCTTGCCACTGTCGTAGCCCTTGCCCTTGCCACCGTCGTAGCCCTTGCCCTTGCCATCGTCGTAACCCTTGCCACCGTCGTCGTAGCCCTTGCCATCACTGTCGTAGCCCGTGTCGTAGCCCTTGTCGTAGCCTTTGTCGTAGCCCTTGTCGTAGCCTCTGTCGTAGCCCTTGTCGTAGCCGTTGTCGTAGCCACTGTTGTCGTAGCCACTGTTGTCGTAGCCAAGCAGGATGTCTGTGATGTCGAGGAGCCTGTCTGTGACCCGCCGCTCCCGCTGGAGCTCCTGTATGGAGGGCGAAAATCCGCCGACCTCCCTCCTCCTCCTCCTCCTCCTCCTCCTCCTCCTCCCCCTCCTCCTCATCCCCCTCCTCCTCCGATTCCTTCTCCTCCTCCTCTTCCTCCTCATCATCCTCGTATTCCTCCTCGTCCTCCTCATCCCCCTTCATCCTTCTCCTGTGGCTCTCACCCCAGCAGTCCTCGTGTAGGCGCGCCTCGCGGCTCAGCGCCTCGGCGCTGCACGCCATGGCCGCGCGCGCCACCGCGCGCGGCCACGCCCCCCTGGGAGGAGAAAGGGGTCCTCCAGGGGGCCTCGGTCCAGAAACAGCAGCGCGCGCAAATGGGGGGAGGGGGGGGGGGGTGCGATTCAGGTGAGGGGGCGATTCGGGTGAGGGGGCGTGGCTGCGTCGCGAATCGTTTCGCGCTGTGCACTCATGGGTGCACGCAGCAATGCATGCGTTGTGTCAGAGTTTACTTGGGGATGTGAACTTGAAAATGAGATGCGTTAGCATCGTCGTCTGCGTTCGCTCGAGACAGCCTCACAATTAACTCAGCATCACACGACCTCACAATGAACTCAGTACCGCGAACCATGATGTTGGTTATGGTATGCCATGCAATGCTACGCTATGATGTGAATATCCCTTCCCGACCTCATCATCCTCCGTTGCCACCGCCGTTTAGGCCCGAGCGTTGCTTGGGTCGCGACAGTGCGCGACCAGCTGCAGCGCCCCACGCGCAGCAGCTACCAGCGCTCCGCGCGCAGCAGCACCAGCTGCATCAGCACCACCAGTGCATCCAGCAGCTCCACGCGCAGCAGCACCAGCTGCAGCATCGCCACCAGTGCAACCAGCAGCACCACCCGCAGCAGCATCACCAGTGCAACCAGCAGCACCATGGCGGACGAGACCGCGGTGACGCTGCTCCTGGAGGCGGCGGAGGATCTCAGCCAGCGGCGGCGCGCCGCGGCCGCCAAGGTCTTGCAGCCCACCAGCAAGGTGGCCCCTCGGCCGCCAAGCACGCCGCCGACGGCGAAGGTCTTGGCGAAGTACGATCGCTCGCGCGTGGCCGACGGCTTGCTCGATGATCTCGAGTTGGCGCCCGCGCTGGATCCCGAGTTGAACTCGTTCCAGGGCCTGCAGGAGTTCATGGGCGACGGCGATGGCGACGACACGGGCTACGACTACGCCAGCTACGACGGTGGCAAGGGCATCACCGACGGTGGCAAGGGCTACGGCGGTGGCAAAGGCAGCTCGAGCAAGGGCTTCGACAAGGGCCACGACGATGGCAAGGGCAGCGGCGAAGGCTACGACATCGACAAGGGCCGCGACAAAGGCTACCACGGTGACAGGGGCGACGTGGGCTACGACGGTGGCAAGGGCGACAAGGGCTACGACCGCCGCTACGACCCGTACAGCTCCAAGTGGTATGACCACCCCAGCTCGTGGTACGACCGCGACAACGATGACTGCGACAACAGGTGGTGCGACCGCAGGCGCTGGGGCGACTACGACAAGGGCTCGAGCAAGGGCTACGACAGCAAGGGCTACGACAACAGAGGCTACGACAGCAAGGGCTACGACAAGAGTGGCAACTACCAGCGTGGCTACGACAACCGTGGTTACAACAACCGTGGCTACGACAACCGCGGATACGACAGCAGTGGCTACGACAACCGTGGCTACGACAACTACGGCAACAGTGGCTACGACAGCCGTGACTACGACCGCAAGGGCGACAAGGGCTACGATCGCAAGGGCGACAAGGGCTATGATCGCAAGGGCTACGACGTCGGCAAGGGCTACGACGGTGACACGGGCTACGGCGGTGATCCAAGCTACGACCGTGGCGATACAGGCTACGACAGTGGCAAGGGCATCGACAGTGGCAAGGGCCACGACGGCGGCAAGGGCGATAAAGGCTACGACGGCGGCAAGGGCTGGCGCGAGGAGAAGTCCCGCGGCGGGCGCCACATCAGGCTGGCGAAGGCCCTTGCCACCAAGGAGCAGCTGGACGGGCTGCAGGACCTGATGTCGGACCGCGGCAAGGCCGACTACGTCAGGTGGAGCAAGCGGACGCACTGGCGCATCTGGGTGGAGGAAAACAATACAGATCTAGTTCTATCGGGCCCCCTCGTCCCTCCTCCTTCAACGGTTCTTGCCACGGACGAGGGAGGAGGATGAGGGCCAAGAACTGGATATGTAATGTGTTCCTCCTCCCGACATCTGGGCGGAGGCGGCTGTTCGCCGCTGATCTGCAGTAGCGCCAGAATCACTACCAAAGCGGCGCCGAAGCCGCCGCTGCTGCATTAATGTGCCGCCACCAGCGCGGCAGCAGGCGTGGAGTCCATTCTAGACCGCGCGCTGCCTCTCCTCCGTCGGGGATGATCTATTATGGTGGGGGTCGTCGTATGTAAGATTCTAACATACGACGCAGTTGTCGTATGTAAGATTCTAACATACGACAAAGTTGTCGTATGTAAGATTCTTACATACGACACCGTTGTCGTATGTAAGATTCTAACATACGACGGATGTGTTAATAGAATCCTTATGATATATAAGAGCGATATGTCGTATGTACGATTCTTACATACGACAACGTTGTCGTATGTAAGATTCTGACATACGACAGATTTGTCGTATGAAAGATTCTGACATACGACAGATTTGTCGCATGTGAGATTCTGACATACGACACTAAGGGTTTGAGCTCATGTTTAGAGTAAACTTCGAGGGTCTCCATCTCGCTCGTGGTCGACGTTGTGCCTAGAATTGGCTCGTCTGCTTGGCTGCGCTGCCCGCGGCTGCGCTGGATCATGTTGATAAGAGATGTATGAGCGTGGCGTGAGCGAGAATAAGGGGAAGTGGGATGAGAGGAGGATGCGCGGGAGAAGGGGGACAAGGAGAAAGAGAGGGGGGAAGATTCTGATGAGGAGGTGGGGGGTGAGGAGGAGGAGGAGGAGGGGAAGGCCCATCCTCCCCCTCATCCTCACCCTCCCCCTCCTACCTTTCTCCTCCTCCGCCTCCTCCTCCGCCGCCGCCGCCTCCTCCTCCTTCTCCTCCGCCTCATCACCCTCCTCATCTCCCCCCACCTCCTCCTCCTCCTCTGCCTCCTCTTCCTTATCCTCATTCTCCTCCTCGTCATCCTCATTCTCCTCATTCTTACTCCGTCTCATTCTCGCCCTCTTCATTCTCAGCATGTCTCCTCCTCGTTCCCGCCGTCGCCGTCGAAGCCGTCGCCTGCGCCGTCATCTGCGCGCGCGGTGCAGGGGAGGGCGGCGGCCACCGTGACGACCACGATTGAACGACAACGAGGATGAGGAGGAGTAGGAGGAGGAGCACGAGGAGGAGCAGGACAAGGAGCGCGCGGAGGAAGAGGGGGACGATGGGGAGGAGGAGAAGGAGAAGGAGGAGGGGGAAGAAGATGAGGAGGAGTAATTGCCATGGCGGCTGCGATAGCGACGGCGACGGCGAAGAGTTGGTGGCGACGAGTTGGCTGCGACGAGTTCGACGGCGGCGGAGACGACGGCGGGGGCGTCTCATCCTGCTCCTCCTCCTGCTCGCCCTCCCCCTTCTCCTCATCCTCGTCCTCCTTCTCCTCCTCCCTATCCCTCCTCACCATTCTCACCCCCATCATCCTCCTTCTCCGTCTCATTCACCTCCACCGCCTAACCCTCCTCATCCTATTCTTATTTCTCCTCGTCCTCATTCGTATTCGTATCATCGGTCTCTCCGCAGGGTGCTTTATCGCGCGAAAAGCTGCAACGAGAACCTGAAGGCTCGCATACATGCGTTTGCACGCACAACCCCAACGAGCCCCCATCTAAGCACGCCCCGACACCCACACTCAGGCGGCGTATTCACCGATACCCAAGGCTTTGCGCCCCCGCGCACGATCGGCAGCACCTGCCTCCACAAGGCGATTATTCGCCCGATCAACCGCACCCACCCTTACACATCTTGGCGTTGTCCAAGAGCAACGTGAACGAATCCGCGGCCTGCTCCGCCTTCTTCACGAGCTTCTCCATCTTCTTGTATGCAGCGTCTGCCTTTCGAGTGGGCATGGACGGGGTTCAGACGTGGCGTTGACACGCCGTTGCTAAGTGCGACCGTTCGCCCAACCGCTTGAGACCATGCGACCACAGTCGCAACGCCAAGCCATTACACAACCAATTTCACACCCTGACATCATGATAGTACATACCTGCGTGTCAACGCAACCGAACGCGCATGCATACGACTGCATTGGGCGCTGCCTCAACGCCCCCCCCCCCCCTCCCCATAGTGTCACAAGTGCGCCCTTCGACGCGAACTACTCGCAGCCGATTGCAATGCGTTTCAACACAACCGAACATGCATACAACTGCATCGGGTGATGCCCAACCGTTTATGCTCTAATCAGCAAGTATATTTCGACGTGAATGGATTGCAACCACTTGCAACATGTCATGCATGAGATACTGGCTGCCTTGCGGTCCGCCGTTTTGGACATCTTCTGGCAATGCTGCTTGTGCCTGATCAGGGTATCCAACCGTTCATTGAAGTGCTCCGTGTCCTCCTTGCGGTGCTTGGCACGCAGCGCCTTCAAGTCGGCTGACATGGCAGGCATAGTCGCGTACACACGCGCGCGCGCCGCAGCTTACAAGCTGCGTTCTCTCAGCCCTCAACCAACTCGGCTGCGTGAAAACGCATGTAGTCTGCGACGCGGTCGCATGGCATGAGTGCCAACCATGTGATCACACATCACTGCCCTACTCATACCCCCCCCCCCCCCCCACTACATCGACGCCGTGATCGGGCACTCCCGTTGCATGTCCACCCCCAGCCGCCTCCTCATCTCGACCCCTCTCTGTTCACACCTCTCGCGCCCCCCCCCCCCCCAGCTTACTACATGTCGCCAACGATGGCGGGGCTGAACGTTTGGCAAACCGTCAGCAGCATTTGTGGTTCATTCGCCCACCTTTGCGAACCAGTTCACGCGTGGCTTACGCGTCCCCATTTGTGGTTCACGTGTCCATGGGAAAATCAGCGAAGACGATCGCGATGGAAGCGCAGGTGCGCTTTGAGCTGCAGGATGAAAAGCAGGAACGCCAGCGGTCAGTGAAGACTGCCAAGGCGGCATTGAAGCATGCCAAAGCAGCGAAGACGCAGGCTGAGAAGAAGGCAGGCGGTTGTTAACTAACAACAACACAAGGGCCCCTCGAGGCCAGGGGGGAGGGGATGGGCTCTCGAGCCCACCCCCTTAGTCA
The DNA here is from genome assembly GCA_963575745.1 of Prorocentrum cordatum. Taxonomy (NCBI): domain Eukaryota; class Dinophyceae; order Prorocentrales; family Prorocentraceae; genus Prorocentrum; species Prorocentrum cordatum. Next base: position 580,490 of record CAUYUJ010018438.1, read on the forward strand.
ATGGCCCCATCGGTGTCGCCAGTCCCACCCGCCTCCGTGCGATCGCCCCCCTCCCTCCCCCCCCGATAGGCAGAGAAGAGGTTCAATGCGTTTTTGAAGAGCAAGGACGCGCGGATGAACGCGCTGCTCGACGCAGATGATGCGAGCGCGGCCCACGTTCGGGCCGAGACTGAGCTGGCGCGCGCCGAGCGCGATGCCCGCTAGGGGCGTGGGGGCGACGGACGGCGGGTGGAGGGGTCAGAGAAAAAACCTGCATGCATCAATGCAAGATGAGTCTGGGATGATAATGCCGGCATGATAGCGCAGGTGCCTCGTCCCCCTCCTCATCTTCCCCCTTCTCCTCCTCCTCCTTCCTCCTCCGCCTCCTCCTCCCCCCTCCCTCCCAATCCTCATCCTCATCCCCATCCTCGTCCTCCCCATCACATCATTCCCTCTTCGTCCCTCCTCGTCGTTGTCCTCCTGTTGTTGCTGGTGCTGATGCTCTTGCCCATCCTACTACGCTACTAAGCCGTGCCCCCCCCCATCGCTCCCTCACAACTGCTTCGCACTCTGAATGGCATTGGTGCTATGCGTTTCCGCTTTTTCGCGTCATAGGATCATCCGACGCCTCGCGATATCTGTAGGATGACGCAGCACCAAAACCCCAATAGGAACCACATATAGAGCCCCAAGGCCGCAACGGGGAGGAGGAGGGGGATGAGGAGGGGAAGATGAGGAGGATAAGGCGGAAGAGGAGGAGGATGCGGATGATCGCGACTTTGGGATGCTCCCGACTGGTGAGGTTAAATCCAGAACGCCAGTTCTGTGAGTGATGTCTTGGGCCGTCCCCTCGGCATCAGCGCGCGCGCACTTAACGAAAATGATGATGAGACATATGGTGATAACAACTGCTGGTGGTCTGCGCTCTTCGTTCGAGTCGGATGGGCTGGCGGGGATACGCGACGCGGCAACACTTACATCGCCATATACGCGTCGGTTCTATGTATGCCAAGATGCATGCAACCCGTTGCAGGTGGTAGACTCGCACTGCCATCCGAAACCAATCTTCGATGCGTGGGGCATTGCAAGTTGGCATCAGTTGGTGTCGGGTTCCCGTTTCGAATATAGATCACACAGGCCCGCGTCGCATAGCCATTTGGGCTCGATCGCGATCGATCGCGATCTATCGCGAGGCGCGATCTTTCGCGAGGCGCGACCTATCGCGAGGCGCGAGGCGCGAAGGTTCGGAACTGTCGTCTTATGACGACGGTTCCGAACCTCCGCGCGGAACTGCAGCACATGTCAGAGTGGGTATCGACACAAATCGCATGTGGCCTGTGCCCATCAGCCGTGGCCCAGCACCAGTACGACAGCCTCCTCATGAAGATCAACAACCTGTCACAGATCAGTACTGACGAGGCGACAGCCTTGGTGAAAACAATCAGGGAGCACTCGCTGAACACTTGGACTCAAGAGAACATCGCACGCTTGTGCCAGAGCGTCGGGACCAAGACAGGCATGTTGTCAATGCCAGGCGGATCCAAGCAATGGCAAGAGATTAGCATTGCATCGAGGGTCTTCACGGCGAGCGAGATCAAATCGCTGAAGAGCGGCGACCTGAGTGAGAAGGCGTGCATACGCCTGGTCGCCGCTCGGTGCAAGCTGATCGGCGCCCACACGCTCTCCGAGAGCTCCAAGGGCAAGATGGCCGCGCTCGTGGCGTGGGGCAGCGGCAAGGGGCATGGGGGCGATTGGCTCAGGCTCCTCGGAGAGGTGAAGGGTGCCATCTCCAAGGCCATCACGTGCAAGGGTTGGTCCACGCTTGGGTACGCCACGGTGTGGAACTTCGACCGCATCGAGGACATGTCGGCTGATCCGTGGTGGAAATCAGCTTACAAGGACGATGGGCCCGCCTTGGAGGAGATCCAGACGGACGCGCCAGACTACGTGAGGAAGTCGAGCAGGCGTTGCGCGGCGAAGACCTCGCCTGCAGCTGCAGCGCCCCCCAATGACAGCCCCAGACCCTACGGCTGGCGGGCAGTTGCAAGTCATGCAGGCCCTGTTCGGTGCACCGCTGTGCGCGGCGCTCTTCGCCAACTCGGCGGCCGCGGCTCTCAGGCCGCCCGAGCCGCCTGCGCAGCCGCGCGTGGAGCTGGAGCCCCCGAAGCCAAAGCTCCCGCCGCGCGAGGAGCCGCAGCAGGAGCCGAAGCTTCCGCCGCGCGAGGAGCCGCGCGATGAGCCGCGCGATGATGAGCCCGAGCCAGACCTGACCGACGAGGAGGAGAAGCTCAGGGCGCTCCTCGCCAAGAAGGCCAAGACCGCCAAGGCGAGGAAGCGCCCCTCCGCGGCTGGCGAAGGCGTCGGTGACGCCGAGGGCGGGGCAGGCGTCGAAGACGCCGAGGGGGCTGTGCCAATGAAGAAGGCGCGGCCCCCTGCCATGCGGCGACCCGCGGCTGCCGTGCCAAAGCCCGCCGTGCTGCCCAAGCCGCCGACGTGCGAGTGCAACGCGCCGTGCAGGTGCGGCTACGTGATCTACAAGCCTTCACAGAAGGTGTTCAGGGCCGTTGTGGGGAGGGCAGATCGCCGCGTCCGCTTCGACCGCAATGCGACGATGAATCGCATTGAGGCTTGGAGCGCGGCGCTGGCGTGGATCGACGCCAAGTGTTAGGTGCTCGACGCGGGGAGGGGGAGGACCAGGGGGTTGTTGAGGACCAGCAGGGCTGGGAGCTCGCATCGCAGCTGCAGCGCGGCGGTGGGCGGCGCCACATCGACGAACTCCCTCGTGCTTGTATGACGTTGCACCATGATGTCTAAAACACAAGTCTGTTGCGATCTTTTCATCGCAAGTCGCATGCATCAATATGCAACACTCCTTTCTCTCGCGAGCTACCGTCGCACTTCGTATGCATCACTATGCACCTACATGTCCTTCTGATGCGACGTCGTATCATGCCATATGCATCGTTATGCAACGTGCACTTCTGTTGTGATCTATCGCCTCGCTGCATTCAGATGCATCATGCAGCGTGCCCCTACCATAACGCTACGCATGCATCCTATGATGCGCATTGGCATCGTTATCGAGTCTGTAGCCATTTGGGCTGAAACCATGGCCGCGTCCGCCGCCAGGAAACGCAAGGCGGATGAGGCGCTGGTGGAGCTCCACAGGGGCTCATACCTGTCACAGCGTGCTCTGTCGGGTGTCCTAAAATATGTGCGAGACCATGGGTTGCCCGACAATATTTCACGGAGCTCACAATACAGGGCAAACGAAAACATCATTGCCAAAGAGTCGAACGCATATGGGAACGTCTTGCGTTGCATAGACACGCCTTTAGTCAGTGGTAGAACTTTCGAGAACTGGGTGTGCTGTCCTGGGCCATTTTTGTATTCCTGCTGCAAGGCTAGCGCTCCAGTCAGGGAGATGTTTCGCCGCTCACTTCAGGAGCACCCATGCAGCTTGGCGTCGCCGTGGCACATCATTTTATATTTCGATGGTATTTCACCGCGAGACCCCCTGGCGAAGGGGAAAGATTATCGGGGGGTTGATGCTGTTTACTGGTCGTTCGCTGAGTTCGACGAGTCCTTGGGTAACGAAGATGCGTGGTTCACGCTTAGCACTGCGCGGTGCGCAAAAATAAAAAGCATCCCAGGTGGCATCGGGCAGTGCATCAAGATGACCCTCAAAGAAGTTTTTTTTAATTCTGCTGGTGGTTTCAATTTTGAGACGAGCGGTGTTACATTAGACGTGTCAGAGAACGGCGACGCAACGTCGCACGCGACGATCGTCGCGAAGCTGTCGTGCGTCATAGGGGACGAAGAGGCATTGCGGGAACTACACATGAACAAAGGGCACGCTGGTTCCAAACCCTGTGCGTTATGTCGCAACGTCTTGAATAGAAAGTTTGATTATTTGACATATGATGTATCTGGTTTCTTTGTGACAGACGCGTGCTTGGATGCGTCAAAGATACGCAGAAACGATGACGCGACAATCATCGCGATCCTGGAACGACTTCGACCCGATTGGGATAAATATCAGCGGGGGGAGTTTTCAGAGGGGCAGTACACGACCATCACACAGCACAAAGGATGGAACTTCCACCCCGAACACATAGCGCTGGACCCAGGTTTGCGATATCTCCCTGCGTCATTCATTTGCTTTGACTGGATGCATATTTATTTTGTGTCTGGTATATTCGACAGAGAAGTAAAAGCACTTTTAGGGCATGCGCAGTTCAAGTGTTTGTGTGATGCAATGGAGTTGCATGAGTATTTCATGAAGTGGACGTGGCCGAGTAAACACCACTCAGCCGCAACTGTATGGGAGACTGGTGAGCTCCAAGCAAGTGCCTCAGAAGAGATCTCTGCGTTGCCTGTTTTGTGCAGGTATATTCGGCAAGTAATTGCCATGCATCCTTCATCGGATCAAGTGGCCCCCCAGATCGCAAGTATGCTGGCATTGCAAGATGCCGTTGACATAATCATCACGGCGGCGCGGCGGCTTCCAGTCACGACCGCGCAGATAGAGTCAGCGATAGTGAAACATCTTCGGTGCCATCAGGACGCATATGGTGAAAGCTATTGGGTGTATAAGCACCATATGGCAACACATTTGCCAGAAATGTTTGAAAAACATGGGTCGCTCAGTTGCTTTGTCCAGGAACGCAAGCACAAAAACGTAAAACGTTTCGCCAAAGACCACATGTGCAAGAAGGGGCCAGAGAAGGCTCTCATGGTCCAACTCACTGCGCAGCACGCGCACGATTTAAAGACCATGCGTGTTTCACCTGGCTTAGTCGACCCAACGAAAGCAACACAGAAGCTGCTGAATGCGTTGAAACGCATGTGCCCTGGGACGCAGACAGCCGTCTCCAGCATCGAAGCCATGACAGATTTCGGCCGCATCAAGCGCGGTGATATCGTACTTCTGGGGTCGGGCGGGATGCATGCAGCAATGCAAGTGTGGTTTCACGTGAAATGCGACGATGGCGAGTCGCAGGTGCTTGTCCAGCAGCTTGCAACTAAGCATGTGAACGCCGCTGAAGGTTTTTCCAGACACATCTTTTTAGATGATACAGACCCTGTTCTGATGCCTCTGACCTCGCTGAAAGCTCCTGTGATTTACAGGAAAATAGAGAACGACATCACGTGCATTTGGCCAGTAGAATACAAATCGCGATGTTGCTAACATGATGCGCTGCGGACCGTCGCGTTTGCCCCAGGACGATAAAAACATCTGAAGGCCCCTGAGCAGATCCAAATCGACGAAGCGCCCAATCATGATGCCCCAATTTCCAACTACATGAGATGCAAAAACATAACATAAACATTTTTTTTTTTAAAAAACAGCTTCAAACTGGCCAAACCTAACTAGTTATAACTCCGTTAATAACAATTAGAAGTTCCGCTAACTGTTACTAACTACGCAGGGCCTTCAGGCAGGGGTTCTCCGGGGGTTCTCCGGGGGTTCTCCGGGGGTTCTCCGGGTTCTCCGGGGGTTCTCCGGGTTCTCCGGGGGTTCTCCGGGGGTTCTCCGGGTTCTCCGGGTTCTCCAGGTTCTCCGGGGGTTCTCCGGGGATTCTCCGGGTTCTCCGGGGGTTCTCCGGGTTCTCCGGGTTCTCCGGGTTCTCCGGGGGTTCTCCGGGGGTTCTCCGGGGGTTCTCCGGGGGTTCTCCCTGGGTTCTCCGGGGGTTCTCCGGGGGTTCTCCGGGGGTTCTCCGGGGGTTCTCCGGGGGTTCTCCGGGGGTTCTCCGGGGGTTCTCCGGGGTTATCCGGGGGTTCTCCGGGGGTTCTGGCTCTCCCCGGGGGTTCTCCGGGGTTTTTTCCGGTTCTCCGGGGGTTCTCCGGGTTCTCCCCGTGTTCTCCGGTTCTCCGGGTTGCGGGTATCTTCTCCGGGTTCTGCCGGGTTCTCCAGGGGTTTCTCCAGGGGTTCCCCAGTTCTCCGGGGGTTCTCCGGGGTTCTCCGGTTCTCCGGGTTTCTCCGGGTTTCTCCGGGTTTCTCCGGGTTCTTCCGGGGTTCTCCGGGGTTCTCCGGTTCTCCGGGTTCTCCGGGGGCTCTCCGGTTCCTCCAGGTTCTCGCGGGTTCTCCGGGTTCTCCGGGATTCTCCGGGGGTTCTCCGGGGTTCTCCTAGGGTTCTCCGGGGGTTCTCCGGGGGTTCTCCGGGTTCTCGAGACGGGTTCTCCGGGGGTTCTCCGGGTTCTCCGGGTTCTCCGGGGGTTCTCTCCCGGTTCTCTCCGGGTTCTCCGGGTTCTCCGGGTTCTCCGGGGGTTCTCCGGGGGTTCTCCGGGTTCTCCGGGTTCTCCGGGTTCTCCGGGTTCTCCGGGTTCTCCGGGGGTTCTCCGGGGGTTCTCCGGGTTCTCCGGGTTCTCCGGGGGCTCTCCGGGTTCTCCAGGTTCTCCGGGTTCTCCGGGTTCTCCGGGTTCTCCGGGGGTTCTCCGGGGGTTCTCCAGGGGTTCTCCGGGGGTTCTCCGGGTTCTCCGGGGGTTCTCCGGGTTTCTATCGCGGGGGTTCCTCCTGGGTCTCCGTGTTCTCCAGGTTTCTCCGGTTCTCCGGGTTCTCCGGTTCTCCGGGTTCTCCGGGGGTTCTCACTCTCCGGTTTTCTCTCCGGGTTTCTCCGGGTCTCCGGGTTCTGGGCGGTGGTTCTCCGGGGGGTTTCCACGGGGTTCTCCGGGTTCTCCGGTTCTCCGGGGTTCTTCCGGGGTTCTCCGGGTTCTCCGGGTTCTCCGGGTTCTCCGGGTGTTTCTCCGGGTGTTCTCCGGGGGTTCTCCGGTTCTCCGGGTTCTCCGGGGGTTCTCCGGGTTCTCCGGTTCTCGGGTTCTCCAGTTTTCTCCGGGTTTCTCCGGTTCTCTTGGTTCTCCGGGGGTTCTCCAGTGGGTTCTCCGGGGGTTCTTCCGGGGGTTCTCCGGGTTCTCACCTGGTTCTCCGGGGGTTCTCCGGGGGTTCTCGTCTCCGGGTTCTCCGGGGGTTCTCCGGGTTCTCCGGGGGTTCTCCGGGGGTTCTCCGGGTTCTCCGGGTTCTCCGGGGGTTCTCCGGGTTCTCCGGGTTCTCCAAGTTCTCCGGGTTCTCCGGGTTCTCCGGGTTCTCCGGGGGTTATCCGGGGGTTATCCGGGGGTTCTCCGGGTTCTCCGGGTTTTCCGGGGGTTCTCCGGGTTCTCCGGGTTCTCTGGGTTCTCCGGGGGTTCTCCGGGGGTTCTCCGGGTTCTCCGGGTTCTCCGGGGGTTCTCCAGGTTCTCCGGGTTCTCCAGGTTCTCCGGATTCTCCGGGTTCTCCGGGTTCTCCGGGTTCTCCGGGGGTTCTCCGGGTTCTCTCCGGGTTCTCCGGGTTCTCCGGGTTCTCCGGGGGTTCTCCGGGGGTTTTCCGGGGGTTCTCCGGGTTCTCCGGGTTCTCCGGGGGTTCTCCGGTGGTTCTCCGGGTTCTCCGGGTTCTCCGGGGGTTCTCCGGGTTAACCCGGAGAACCCCCGGAGAACCCGGAGAATTCTCCGGGTTTCGCCAGGTTCTCCGGGTTCTCCAGGTTCTCCGGGTTCTCCGGGTTCTCCGGGTTCTCCGGGTTCTCCGGGGGTTCTCCGGGTTCTCCGGGAGGGTTCTTTGGAGAACGGGGCGCTATAGTGTTCATGAATGCCAGGAGGGGCATATTCCGTACACGTGAGAATTTAACAACAGAGAGGAGGAGGAGGAGGGAGTGAAGAGGAGATAGAGGTAGGAGGAGGAGGAGGAGGAGGAGGAGGGAGGAGGAGGAGGATGTGTTGTTGTAGTCTGTGTGAGGTAATCTGTAACGAGTATTGAGTATGATTGCGGTAGGATGGAGGGATGATGTGTAGGAGGAGGAGGAAGCGGATGATGATGGAAGAGGGGATAGGAGGAGGACAGGGGAATTATTCATGCGGTATGCTGAAGGAGGAGGAGAAGGGAGAGGGAGAGCAGGAGGAGGAGGCAGGAGGCAGGAGGGGCAGGGGGAATGGGGGGGAGGAAGCATAACGAAGGGGAGGGGGAGGAGGTGGAGGAGGCAAGAAGAGGAGGAAGAGGCAGGGGTTGAGACAGGAGGAGGAGCAGACAGGAGGAGAACGAGGAGGCAAGAGTAGGTGGGAGAAGGGAAGGGGCAGGAGGATACCCCCATGCAAGCTAAAGAGATTATCGTGCGGGGTCCTTCCGTCGGAGTAATTGCCACTTGATTTGCGTCGCTTGCAGCATGCCGCCAGCAAAAGGGCTGTCGGCAAAGAGCGTGCCGGTGCCGCCGTTGGCAAGGCCTCCGGGTGGGATTTTGTCGTTGGGGCGGCGATGCTTCTGGGGGTCCCTTGCGGACCCCGACAGTTGTGTGCCGAGCAGCGGTAGTACCATTGAGAGTAGTTGGCAAATTTGCTTTGTATCACTATTAGTCGAGCTGTATTGATATATCTTCTGATCGCAAGCGAAACGGAGGTGCCGCACGCCGTCCAAAAGTCGTAACGCACTAGCTACGGCCTACCGTATTGATATACATCCATATATGACATGATATACAAGTATTACTCTCATTACTACGGCTACAACTACTACTAATACTATTATTGCTACTTGAATTATTATGATCTTTACGCCTATGACGATAATTTCTATTCAGAGTATTCTCGCGACTGCTACTATTATAGTTATCTTGACGATGACATGTATTATTACTCTTACGATCACTACTACCATTACTACCAGTACGGTGACCATTACTCGTATCATGATTATTACGACTGCTACGACTATTGTTATTACTACTATTATTATTACTACTACTACGACTAGTACTACTACTACTACTACCA
>CAUYUJ010018438.1:594261-608356 GCA_963575745.1 Prorocentrum cordatum
CCCCCTGCAGGTGTGGCAGGCCTCGGCGCACGGCGGGCACGATCTGCCGGAGGACGCGCCGTTACGCCTTCCTCGATTTCGGGGCGCTCCGGAAAGGGCCTCTCGCCTCCGAGGAGCAGAGGAGGTGGCGTCTCGTCATTGGCGCAAAGACGGCGGAAGTGAGACGAGGGCGGCTCCGCCAGCGCACGGCCGGCAGGAGGCGGCGGAAGTCAAGCGACGGCCCCCAAGAGGCGGCAGGGGTTCTGGGCTCGGGGCTTCGGGGATGGGCCACGTGTCTGTGGGGCGACGAGTATCAGGAGGGGAAAAACACGCACAGCCACAGTGAATCGGCGACTCCCAGGGAAACATATGGGTAATTATGGGATGTGGGGGGGAAGCCGAAAATCCAGAACGTATTGGAAACCATGGGGGAGTCCTGGGAGTTGTGTCGATTTATTTGTGTGTCCCTGGGCCCCTTGAGAGACATTTGGTGCACCTTTCCTGCACGTCCGGGGCCCCGAGAGGGCCCTAAGGGAGCCCTCTGGGGCCCAGAGGGGGGCACGAGGGGGGCACGAAAGGTGGGCGCTTCTGCGCCCCTCCCACGTGGGATCGCCCCCCCCGCCCCCCCCCGTTGCGCAACGCCGAACCCTCCTCAGGCGTGGGAAGGAAGCGCCGTCTGTCCTCCATTTGTCTGTGGGGTGACGTGGCATCCGTCAAGGCCTCCTAGATGGGATCGGGGTAGATGAGGTCGGAGTATCGCGCCGCATCGCCGATGCATCGACGGTGCGGCTCGATGCGGAGCCCGATTTTCCTCACGCCGAAGCCGCCGATGCGTGGCCGACGTCGGCGATGCATCGCCGACACATCGCCGATGCATTTGCGATGCAGCACGATCCTCCGACCCCATCTACTCGGACCCCGTCCAGGAGGCCTCGACTGTGACGGTGCGAGGGAGCGCCGTGTGCCGGGGCGTGGGCCGAGGGAGCGCTCGCACGGGACCCTCTTCGCGCGACCACTTCGGGGTCGTGTCGGCAGCTTCGTGGGCCCACTGGGCAGCAAGCACACGCACTGAAACTACAACGTGCTAGTTTTCTGGTCTCTACGGGAGCTGCCTGTGGTATGCGTTTGCGGCCTCCATGGGGACAGTTGGAGGGCTTCCGGAACGCATCCGCTGAAGCAGGCCAGGGTGAATTCCCATGGATATGATCGGGTGACGGTCACGTGCCGTCTTTGGGGAATCGTGGGGTGGGCGTGTGCACCTTCGATTGAGTTTCCCGCGGCACCTCGACAAACGGAAACTGTTATAGGGTCAGTGTGGGCTTCAGGCCCACAACGTTTACGCTGCCTCAATTCGAAGACTCCCATTGCATCCCTCGCAAACTCTAGGCTACAACGTTCACGCTGCCTCAATTCGGGAGGGTCCTTCGAAGTCTCCCACTGAATCCCTCGCAAACTACAGGCGGTACCCCGAAGGGATCCTGGAGCGGACCGCTCGAAGCGAGCTTGTTCCCACACCCTCCCAGAATACATTTGAGGGGTGCTCGGGGGCCCTTGGGGGGGGCGCCTCGGGGCGGCCTGAGGCGTGCTCGATCCGCCCTGTGGTGCCCCAGGAGGAGCCACGTCGCGCACGCGAGCATCTCCCGAGCTGGCGCCTCGGGACCGTTCTGGAGGAGAAGTCCCGGGCGCGGCGGAGGCTTCTCTCGAAAGCTACTTTTGGGTAGGATCTGTCGCAGGCAAGAAGCTTGGCCGCTCATGGGTCGTTTCGGCGTTGCCCTCAGGGACCGTTGCAGCATGGACGGCACCTTGGGCCATCTCAAGCCGTGTCGAGATGCCACGGCCCACTTCGACGCATGCTGACGTTGTGGGCCGTGCGACATCCTGGAAACATGGTGGCGCTAGTTGGCCCTGGCGACCTGGCTCCGGTGCAGCATCCAATCCCACATCGGTCGTCGGTCCTCTGTTCTCGAGAGGGGGGCGCTTCTGGGCAAGGCTCAGAAGGGGTAGCACGCAAGCAAGAGAGCGGACTCTTCAGCTGTGCGACAAGCCCGACGTCCTCTGCTGGAGCCGGCGCCTGCGCAATCCGTTCGCGCCTGGCGTCGGGCCCTTAGCATACCCAAGCCCTTGCCGAGACGGACGGACTAGTGGCACCCGCTCCCTGGCTCTTGCACGAGCCAGCGGCGAGGGGCAGGAGGAGCAAGGTGAGGAGGGGGGGCCATCTTGGGACCCTACTGCGGCCACCATGGGGGGACACGTGCGAGGGGGGCCACGGGGCCGACGAATGAACGACGAGAGCGAAAGGTGACGAGCTCGAGGACGCAGCCTTGAAAGAGAGCAAGGGGCTCCAGAGGGCATCAGAGCGAGGGACTAGAGAGCAGGGGTCCAGGACCAGGGTGGGGATGGTGCGGGGAAGAGGCCTCAGGGCATGCGGGGAATCTGGGACAGGAGGGGGCAGGCGCCGGAAAAAGGCTGGGAGCAGCTGTGCAGGGCAGGGCTGTGGGGCAAGCAGCTTGTCCATCCCGAGTGCAATGAGTCACTCCCCGGGGTCCTCGCTGACATGTCTATACACGAATATGCCTACATGCATACATACATGCATACATGCATACGAACGTGCAGATATGCATACATACACACGTGCATACAACACACATACATATATACATACACCGATTCATACATACATACATGCACAAGCAAACACGCTTACACACAATCATACACACATACATACACACATGCATACGTACATACAGACAGGCAGACAGGCAGACACACACATACGTGCATACATACATACATACATACATACATACATACATACATACATACATACAGGCAGGCAGGCAGGCAGGCAGGCAGACAGACAGACAGACAGACACACATACACACATGCACACATACATGCATTCATACATACATAGATACATGCATATATATACATATATACACATGCACTCATTCATTCATTCATTTATTCATTATACAGGCCGAGACAGGCAGCCAGACAGACAGACAGAGAACGACACATACATACATAAATTCATATCTACAGACATACACACGTACATACATATATACATACATACACATACATACATGCATGCATGCATGCATCCATACATACATCTATATATGCTTACATATACATGTATTCATATGTGTATATATATAGGTTGTTCCACATATCCATCCACCCGTCCATCCACACATACATACATACAGCCATCCATCCGTCCATCCATACATACATGAGTGCTTGCACATATACATACATACATGCATGCATTCATGCATGCATACATACATACGTACACATCACATCATTGCCGCTTCGCGTCATGCATCTTGGCCCTCCAGGTTCGGCGCGCAGGCGGCAGGCGGGGAGCGGGAGAGAGAGAGAGAGAGATGGAAAGAGAGACAGAAAGAGCGAAAGAGAGAGAGAGAGAGGGAATACCCAAAAGGACGAAGGCCCCTTGTTGCCATCAGCTCCATCGTTGGTACACATCTGTTACATATCTTCTGTCCTTCATGCTTCTTAGTCATCCGTCGTTTGTGAACGCGTCCCTGTTACCATGGTAAGTGTTTGCTGCGCGGTCTCCTCTTTGCAGTGCTTTCCGAGAATCTTGCGAGAGTTTTTGGGGGCCTCTGGTGGTCTTTGAGTGCCTGTTGGGTTCTATTGGACGCTGCCTTGATTCTTCAGCGCTTTCCTGGGCGCAGTCCTGAACCCCGCCTTCCAATGTATGTTATGCAAGATGCGAGGAGTCGAACGGCCCGAAGGCGATCACATAGGCATGGTAACTTGCATCCCCAGAGAAGCTTCTTGGGGTCTCTTCGGAGCGCTCTCGAGGGCCTCTTGGGGGTAGTTCGGGGGCCTCTTGAGGGCCCCTCGGGGGCCTGGGGACCTCTTGGGGGCACCTTGTGGCATCTTGGAGCCTCTTGGGGTCCTCCCGGGGCCGCGGGCTCCAAATGTTCTTTCGGGTCCCCCGTCTGGCCCCGTCATGGAGCAGTCTTGGAGGCCTCTTGGGCCGTCCGTTCAAGGGGCCTTCTTAGAGGCATCTCGGGCCGTCTTGGGGCGATCTGAGCGGCTTCATGTGCTGTTTTAAAGCTTCGAGAAGCCGAACAGGGGAGAACGCCCAAATCATTCAAAAACTCCAAGACCATGAATCATTGTTGATTATTGGGGTCCTCTTGGGAGGCGTTATGGACGCCTCTTGGACTCTTGGGGCGTCATAGGAGGCATGTTCGACCGATTGCTCGGCGATTCGACCGATTGCTCGGGCGTGTTCGACCGATTGCTCGGCGATTCGAGACCCTCTTGGATCGTTTTCGGAGCCTCTTGGGGTCTTTGTGCCCCCATCTGGGTCTGGGGGCCCTCTTGGGGCCAAACTAATCACGCGGGGAGACGCGGGGAACCCCAAGGGCAACGCGGTGAGCCCCAGGAGATTTGGCAATGTTGGGTCCGGGGCCTTTTGAAGAATCTTCAGGGTCGAGGACTGGGCCTCCAGGGGATCCAACAAGGGACCTGCGGACACTCCAAGTCGTGCCTCACGGGCACGGTGGCTGATATGTGTATATATATATATATACACTTGTGTGGGCCCGTGGATTAAATCCACGAAGTTGGGCGGATCGAAGCATGGTGGCGCGCGCTGGGTGGTGCGACGCTGCCAGCTACTGCCGTAGATCCCTTGAAGCTTGTTCTAATGCTGTTCCCCCCCGAAAGCGCCCAATGCATCGAAATGGGGGCCGAAGTGTTCGAGCTTCGCAAGAGGCAGAAATTCAGGAGTCCAGGCCTGAGCAACGTTGGAAGATTCGCGCCGGGATCGCGGCGGACGCGGGAGCGGGTTCGGGCAAACGCGGCGCCGTCTCGGGCCGCGTCGGAGGCGTCGGAACAGCGTCGCGGCAAAGTAGGGAGCGCAGCGGGGCAGCCCCAGGGCCACCGGAGCGTCAAAACATATATCTTTTGCGCCTGCGAGGGGCCTCTCGCCTCTCGTCCGCCCCCCTCTGTTGGAAGCCATTTTGAAGCTTCTTGGGAGCCGTTTGGGAGCTCTATGGGGGCTGTTTTGGGCTCCTCGGGGGCTTCTCGGAGCCCTCTTGGGCCGGCAGGGCGGCGCCTCGTGGGCCGTCTTGGGGCCTTCTTGGGCCATCTTGGGCGCCTATCGGGCCGTCTTGGGGCCATCGTGGGCTGTCCTGAGCCCCTCTTGGGCCTCTCGTGGGGTCCTCTTGGGTCGTCTTGGGCGCCTCTTGGGCCGTCCTGGGCCCGTCTGGAGCCATCTTTGGGCCCTCTTGGGGGCCGTCTTGGGCGATTTTGGAAGCCTCTGGGGCCATTTTGGACGCTTCGAACACCAAGAAGCCGAATCTGCTGACAATGTCAATTTTCCGAAGGGACTGTGACGATTTGTGTTTGATGGAGCCCTTTCGGGAGACCCCTTGGACCCGCCTGGAGCCGTCCGGGGGCGTCTTTGGGGCTCATGGGGCCGTCTGGAGAACATCTTGGACCGCCTGAAAACCGTTTTGGGTCGTCTCGGGGCCTCCATGGGCCGTCTCGGGGCTGTCCTGGGCCCCTCTTGGGCCTCTCGTGGGGTCCTCTTGGGTGGTCTTGGGCGCCTCTTGGGCCGTCCTGGGCCCGTCTGGAGCCATCTTTGGGCCCTCTTGGGGGCCGTCTTGGGCGATTTTGGAAGCCTCTGGGGCCATTTTGGACGCTTCGAAGACCAAGAAGCCGAATCTGCTGAAAATGACAATTTTCCGAAGGGACTGTGACGATTTTTGCTTGATGGAGCCCTTTCGGGGGACTCCTTGGACCCGCCTGGAGCCGTCCGGGGGCGTCTTTGGGGCTCATGGGGCCGTCTGGAGAACATCTTGGACCGCCTGAAAGCCGTCTTGGGTCGTCTCGGGGCCTCCATTGGCCGTCTCGGGGCTCTTCTGGGGAGCTCTGGTGCCGTTTCGGGCCCTTCCCGGGGCCCTCCGGAGCCGTTTCGGGGTTCTCTGAGGGCTCCGGGGACCAGGGGCCCACGCAAACCCACAAAGCACCTTTCGGATTTATTTGAATGGATAGGCAAATCTCTCTCTCTCTCTCTCTTTTCTCTCTCTCTCTCTCTATCTCTCTCTCTCTATATATATATATATATAGAAATGGATCAACATTAACTTTCTTATGTTTTGCAACCCGGGTGGATGGGAAAACCCCCCCATTCCCCCGCGAAACGGGGCAAGAACCGTCGCCCTGGGGGCCCCCTGGACGCCCCTGCAGAAGGCCTCCCAGGCTTTCCTGGGCTCCTGGAAGCCTCTGTCAGGCCTAGGCAAACAGGGTGGCCGAACGGCCCCGCGAGGGCCCCAAGAGGCCCCAGACACCCACCAGACGCCCGAAGACGACCCAAAGAAGACCCTCAAGAAGCTTTTGAAACGCCCAATTTCCCAGTGGGTTTTTATTTTGGGGGAATGATCGGTTATTCGGGTTTCCGGGCGTCCAAGGCTGCCCATGAGTCCCGAAAATCGCGGCACAATTACCCAAAGGGCTTCCATGCAGTCCAAGAGAGCCCTAAGATGGCCCAGCAGGCAAGATGGCCCCAAGGCCCCCCCCGAAGAATTCCGAGTCGTGACCTTGTCGTTCAGGGCGGCCGCGGTTGGAAGCAAGGTGGCCCGAGGAAGCCCTCAGAGACCCCATGAAGACGCCCAGGCTGCCCCCAGAAGGCTCCAAGAAGCCGTAGAATTTTCGTGAGGCCTCCAAGAGGTTCTTCAAGGAGGAGCCTCCACAAAGCGAGCTCTGGAGCATGAGGAATGATTCGCAGGGTAGAGTGAGAATGATGAAGATGAAGGAATCACATAACGACGGTGCGGGAAACGATAACAAACAAATGTCGCGAACGTTTATGTTCCGCCTGCACGCCAAACTTCTAGGACCAATGGCGTGAATCGCCATTGCCGTTTCGTGTATATATATAGGTACAGACTAGATATACACATATGTATGCACATGTTTCCCACCCATGCTCTGGTGATGGATCCTGGTTTTGAAGAGACAGCGCTCCGCGTTCCTCACTCGTTCCTCATATCCCCCCCTTCCTCCCATCCCTGCCTCCGCCCTCCCCACGTCCGAATCGTCATCATAGTCATCATCGGCATCATCATCACTATCACCATCGGCATCCCGTTCCTGCCTCAGCCCTCCCATGTCCCATTCGGCACACCCCTCACACGTTTCGTGGCCCCGTGTGGAGCTCCACCGCAGGCCCGAGTGACAGGGTCCGCCTGGCGCCACCGCACCCGAAGGACTCAGTGGCAGAGTCCGCATGGTGCCACCGCACCCAGTTCGGCACACCCCTCACACGCTTCGTGGCCCCATGGGGAGCTCCAGCGTAGGCACCGGTGACAGGGTCCGCATGGCGCCTCCGCACCCATGTCAGCACACCCCTCACACCGCCCCGTGGCCCCATATGGAGCTCCACCGTGGGCCCCAGTGGCAGTGTTCGCATGGCGCCACCGCACCTATTTCGGCACACCCCTCACGCGTTTCGTGTTCATCTGGGTCCGCCTGGCGCCACCGCACCTATGCCGTGACAGCCCTCACACGCTTCGTGGCCCCATGGGAAGCTCCACCGTAGGCCCCAGTGACAGGGTCCGCATGGCGCCATTGCACCCATGACGTTTCATGGCCCCATGGGGAGCTCCACCGAAGGCCCCAGTGACAGGGTCCGCATGGCGCCACCGCACCCATTTTGGCACACCCCTCACACGCTTCGAGTCCCCATTAGGAGCTCCACCGAAGGCCCCAGTGGCAGGGTCCGCATGGCGCCACCGCACCAATTTCAGCACCCCCCCACGCGTTTCGTGGCCCTCAGGGTCCGCATGACTCCACCGCACCTATGCTGGGACACCCCATCAGAGGTTTCGTGGCCCCATATGGAGCTCCACCGTGGGCCCCAGTGGCAGTGTTCCCATGGCGCCACCGGCACACACCTCACACGGTTCGTGGCCCCATGGGAAGCTCCACCGTATGCCCCAGTGACAGGGTCCGCATGGCGCCATTGCACCCATTCTGGCACACCCCTTATGACGTTTCCTGGCCCCATGGGGAGCTCCACCAAAGGCACCAGTGGCAGGGTCCGCATGGCTCCACCACGCCCATCTGGGCACACCCCTCACACGTTTCGGAGCCGCATGGTGTACCCGCACCCGATTCGGCACACCCCTCACACGCTTCGTGGCCCCAGAGGCTGCCCCTCGTTCGGTCCATCTGCCTTGCGGCACTCGCATCCGCACATGTTTGGGTCCTTCGCCAAGGTACTCATCGGTCATTGAAAGCAGGTATTTTTGGATTCCCAGATTCCAATCTGCTTTAGGGGCCTTCCTACGCCAGCGATCGAGTAGCTTCGCCCTCCAGCCTCTTCAGGGGGCGGGCGGAGACTCAATCTACTTCCAACGCCTTCCCACTTCATGCTTCGACCTACTTCTTCCGACCGATGTGTAATGGTTGAGAAGGCCGGGGGCCTCGCCCCCCCCCCCTCCACGAGTTTGGGCAGCCCCCGGCTGCTGGGAAGCCCCCGGGCTGCTCGGACGCCCCTGCAGGGCCTCCCGTTGGCCTCCCGGCCTTCTCGGGGGGGCCACAGGGGATTTGAACGTGGCCCTGGGCAGCTCGTCGACAGCTCAGATCCATAGCATAGCGCCCAACATAGCCTCCAGACGGCCGAAGAGGCGCCCAAAACGCACCAACCCAGAACGATCCAAGAGTGCCTCACGACGGCCTACATGAGCGCCATGACGTCCCTAAGCGTTCTCAAAACAGCCCACGACAGCATTACGAAGGCTCAATAAGGCCCAGGAAGGGGAACACAGATTCGCATTTCGAATTTTCCGCCTCAGAATCGCCACATAACCTTGCAAGACGTTCCCGCGGCGCCCCCACGACGCTCTAAGAGGCCCCACAGGCCTTAAAAAAATCTTTAGAAGCAAGCAGTCGCACATTGCGAGCCTTCCGCCTGGGACTGAACCGAAGACCTTCCGAGACACTCCCGTACCGCCCCCAAAACGCCCCAAGAGGCCCCCACGAGACCCTCAGCGGGTTCCAGAGAAATAATCAAGAGCTGGCAATCATTGATTCGGTTTGAGTTGGTCATGTGTTTCAGAGCTCTAGGAGCCCGTCTCCCATAGTCTTGCAGCCATGTCAGTTCGATCCTCCGTGCACTCGCTTACGACCATGCGAGGCGGGAACGCACGTGCAGTCATGATTGCGTTGTTAGCCACGCCATGTGTCTTTGACATGTCGAAGCTCTTATGTTACGTATGTGCCACTCCCCGCGCGCACAATAACATATTGCAATGTACACAGGCAACTCTGCATGTGTGTGGGGGGTCCGTGTATGCAGGTGCACATAATTGTGCACATGTACACACGCACGCCGCCTGCGTGCGAATTTCAAATTACCAAGGTACATGGCACGAGTCGCCAATGCAGTCTTCTACACATATATACACATACCGCTTGCCCACATTCTGTGCTATGAATGTGTACTTCCATGTGCAACCGAAGATCATAGCGAGTTTCCCCTGGTGTCTCCAGTTGTCCGATCTCGTCCTCCCCTTCTATGCTATCATACCTCCTCCCCCTTGTGATGCTCCATGTCCTTTCTCGCCTTCCGTCCTCTAATGACGGGTCTGTCTGGTTTGCTGTCGCTTGCCATGGTAGCCAGACTGTCCAAGGGTCCGTGACCCATCCATTCGACACCGCTGTCCATACACATATATATACGATTACAATACGGTGCGCTCGGCGGCTCGCCACTGGGACTGCCCCACGCGCTGACTTCCGGGTTTCGACAGCGAGCGACTCGGGTGCCATTGGGATCGTGGGAAGTCGACGCGCGCAGTTTCTTCTGGAACTGGCCACCCGAATGGACTCTTCCTCGGCGCTTCGCTGGAGACGAGGCCAGCCCGCCGTGAAGATGAGAACCAACCGGGTTGAGAGGGGACTGCTGTTGGGGAGGGTTTTGGGGGAAAAGGTTCAGGGCCAGGAGAAGGTCAAGGGTTGGGGGGGGTGGGTGTTGTAGTGCCGCGGGGGGCAAGGGGCTCAGGACCGCAGGTATCTTGTGTCACCTGTGGCCAGCAGGTTCTGCAGAGGGTACCAAGGCCCTCTTTCTTATCATTTTGAAACATATCCCTATCCCTATGTTTGACATCACCTCACCTCGATGCCGATCGTAAGGATTCCCTCGGTTTCTGAGGGCCTACCCCTAAGATGGTCCTCGCTTTTTGCTCGCCCATCTTAGGGATAGGGATACCTTCGAGGCTGGTCACTGTCGTCGTCATCCAGGGCAGGTTTGGGCTGAGAGCAGTCTGACGCGCACTTCCCTCCGCCCCTTCGGCGACCAGGGCATCGCCGGTGCGCGACTCCACAAACGACGTGCCAGGGGCTGGGCCGCCCCACGGCGCGGCAACAAAACACAACACCCTCGGCGGTGCCCGCAGCAGCCAAGGGACGCGAGGCTCCGTCAGAGGAGCGTCCGCTCCCGTCTGCTCCTCGCCGCTATCCCCTGCCTCTTCCTGCTGCTCGTGTGATCCAGGCCTCGGAACAGATCAGCGAACACAGGCCACAGTCATCCCTCAACGCCCCCCCCCCCTCCCCCCAAATGATCAGAGTTGGTGGTGGGTCTGAGGAGATGCACTTCGACCGCAGTCTCCCCCGCGCGTGCCAACATTAAGTTTTTTTGGGGGGGAGTGCTCAGTAATTCTTTCCCTCTACCGTCCCTTTCCTCGCTCCTGCACGCCAGGGCCGTGTGGGCCACGTGGTGGGGGAGGGGCGCACACTGCCTCGCGCTCCGCTCTGTCGGCGCCCCCGGCGGCGAGCGGCGGCCTCCGCTAAAGAGAGGTGTCGACGCTGCTGCTGCCGCAGCCGCACACGCACGAGCTGAAGTGCGAGGCGCAGTCCGACCCCGTGTCCGCGGGGGGCCTCACGCCGATCCGCAGCGGTCCCTGGCTACAGCGGGTCGGGATACGAGCAGCAGGAGCAGGAGCAGGAGGAGGAGGAGGATGAGGAGGAGGAGGAGGAGGAGGAGCAGGAGGAGGAGGAGGAGGAGGAGGAGGAGGGGGACGAAGGGGCAGGAGGAGGAGGAGGGGAAGGAGGAGGACGAGAAGAGGAGGAGGAGGAGGAGGAGGAGGAGGAGGAGGAGAAGGAGGAGGAGGAGGAGGAGGAGGAGGAGGAGGAGGGGGAGGGGGAGGAGCAGGACACGAGCGTGGGACCAAACGAGTGCCTGGGAGCGGCCCCCTGCATGCGAATGCCTCGGCGTGCGTAGCCCGTTCTTCGATGCAGCATTCTGGTTCGCTTCACGTGCTGCCTCTGGCATTCACGCTACGTTGGAGCGGCGGCGTCAAGGAAAGGACGCCTTGAGCCCCCACTTCCCCTACTTCCCGACGACCCCCATAAATCCGCCGAAGGGGGAGGCTGAAACATTGCGAGGACGGTCTGGTATCACCATTCTGGCCTTTCAGAGCGTTGTGCGGCTCGGGCTACGGGAATTCACAACTAGTCCCCTCACAGACCAGCAGCAAGTTGGCTCGGAAGGTGTGTGATTGTCACGTTAGTGGTTATAGTTGTGGACCTGTACTTGCAAGATTAATGAGCCCGCGTGCAAGCGCTACTGATGGCCAGCCGCTGTGTCGCTGTTGTTCCCGATTCGATAGTATTGACGCTGAGTGCCCATGTCTGTGCTTGGTACCGGTTCGATTACGCACCCAATGCATTCCTCCTTCACGGATGAGGCTTCACTCGATCGTTTCGATTACATTCAAACGTTTCGATCGATTCGCAGTCGATGGCATGCGTTTGACAACCGTGTGTGTGTGTGTGTGTTGAACCCACCCTGGTTCCCGAGCTTCGGTGCACACGGGGGAGCGCTCGGGAGCGGAGAGCATTCGATACACAGCCCCATCGCTTGACGAAAGGCACGGGCAGAGGACGGTCGAGAAGGAGCAGCATGAGACTGAAGGATAATAGGAGCATTCTGAGAAAGAGAGGTGGGATGTCAATGAGAAGGGCGAAACTGAGTGTGCGGAGGAGGGTGAGAAAAGT
The DNA here is from genome assembly GCA_963575745.1 of Prorocentrum cordatum. Lineage (NCBI taxonomy): Eukaryota > Dinophyceae > Prorocentrales > Prorocentraceae > Prorocentrum > Prorocentrum cordatum. The sequence continues at coordinate 606,302 of CAUYUJ010018438.1, forward strand.
ATAGTATTCGGAAATGGAGGAAGAGGATAGAGGAGGAACAGGAGTACGATGAGGAGAGTTTGATGATGTGGAGGATGGAGGTGGGTGAAGGGAGGAACGGGGGGACAAGGATGAGGATGCGGGAGGATAATCTTGCGGAGGAGAGAACGAGGAAGAGGAGGAGGAGGAGGAGGAGGAGGAAGAGGAGGAGGAGGAGGGGGAGGAATATGAGCGGGATGAGGGATAGGAATGAGAAGGATCAGTGGGAGGAGGAGGAGGAGGAGGAGGAGGAGGATAGCGAGGGGGAGTACAGGGAACGCAGGAGGCAGAGGAGGAGGAGGAATATTGATATTGCAATGTCGAGGAATCGAACGGGTGCGGAGGATGAAGAGATGGAGGAGGAGGCGGAGGGGGAGGAGGAGGAGGAGGAGGAGGAGGAGGAGGAGGAGGAGGAGGAGGAGGAGGAGGAGAAGGACGGGGATGATCATGGCGAGGTGTGTTGGCGTGACAGATGAGGATGCGGCGGATCAGGAGGGCGAGCGCGGAGGATGAGAGGGGGGCGAGGTGGAACATACGGAGCAGGGGGAGGATGCGGAGCAGCCGAGGTGGAGGAGGCAGGAGGAGGGGGAGGAGGGGCAAGACGATAGAGATGAGAAACGGGCAGGGCGCAGAGGATGAGGAGAGGGGGGGGGGCCTCGGAGCCCTCGGGCTCCTCCCTCCGCCTCCTCCTCCCCGCGCCCATCCCTCCTCCCCTCCGGCGGCTGGCGGCGTGCCTCGCCTCCGGCAGTCCGTCGGGCGCGCCCTGCTGCTCGCCCCACTCGTCGTCGCCGCGCCCGGGCCTCCCTGAAGCCCGGGCGCTCCTCCGCACCCTGCCCCCGCATCCGCATCCTGCAGTCCCAGACCCCCTCGAGTCATGAAAAAATCACGACGGGAGGTTTTTCCATGTTTGCGGCTTTGGGGGGCCCCTACCGGGCCTCGGGACCGTCAAAAAACGGTTCAGGATGAAAAACCGGTCCTTGGGAATGGGTCCAAACCTCTGGGGGTCGACGTCATGAAAAAATCATGACGTCGGGGGTCTGGGGTGGATATCCATGCCAAGAAGCACCCTGCTTGCTCGGGCCGGGCGAAAGGGGAGGATTGGGAAAGGGGGGGGTTACGAAATCTGCTGCACGCAGCTGTTTTCGGCCCCACCGAGGGGCCCATTCCTCGATACATAGCCGCCTCCGGCGTTGGGAGGCGCCTGGAAAATCAGCTACGTGAGCTGATTCTCAAACCCCCCTTTGCTATCCCCCCCTTTCGCCCGGCCCGACTTGCCTCCAGGGTGTCCTGGGTTTCTTGGGGTTCGATGGTTTTTGTCGGTGCCCCCCCCCGGGTAACGCTAGCGATCGTACTGGGGAGGGGGGCTGGACCCCCCCCTGCGTGCTGTGGTGCACACGGGCGATTGATGCGCCGGTGGCGCGGACGCACCCTGGCGGATGCATGCCGCAGCCGCCGTTACCCTTACCCTCCCCCCGACCCCCCGGGTAACGACCGTTACCCAGGAAATAGAATAATATGACAAGCGGGTCTTGAGAGAAATTCCAGGCCTCCAAGATAGGGTCCGAGTAGATGGAGTCGTTCGGCGTTCGGTGGCACATCGTGGGAGCCTCGAATCCTCGAATGTCCTCGCAACTCCGTCTTTCGAGTGCGTCAGCGTGCGCTAGCGTGTGATAGTCGATGACAAAGCGCCGATGTAGTGTCAACTAACCTCGATTAGCGCCGATTTAGCGTCGACGAGCGTCGGTTGGGGCTGATTCGCAAGAGCCAACAATTTTGTATGGTAGGCTCCCATGAGGATCGATGTGGAGCGCCTCATATCGTCGACGCAACTCCGAGGCGGCTCGATGTGGAGCCCGACTTGATGATGATGATGATGATGATGATGATGATGATAATGATGATGATGCTGATGCTGATGCTGATGCTGATGATGATAATGAACAGAATGATGATGATGATGATGATGATGATGATGATGATGATGATGATGATGATGATGATGATGATGATGATGATGATGATGATGATGATGATGAT
>CAUYUJ010018438.1:608456-623456 GCA_963575745.1 Prorocentrum cordatum
GGATATCTGCATACCCACAGGGCACTGCGCGGCGATCGTGCTTCATCAGATTTGATTGAAGTCGGGCCTGACCCTCTACGAGGAGTGTTCAAACATAGTCCAAAAATAGTCTGGGGACGATGTTTCAACTGTTTTTTGTTTATTTGGGGGCATCTTTTGAGTATTCCTAATTTTCCGCTCCGAATCCGCCTGTAGGAGGACACGCCCGACTTAAGATTTGATTTCTGTTTTCCACATGGGGCGTTCTAGGATGGGCCTCGCCTCCGAGGAGAGAGGGAGTTGCCATCTCTTCATCGGCGGGAGGCCGGCGGAAGGAGGCCGAAATCAAGCGGAGCCGCCTCCGCCGGCGAAAGCCGACGGAAGGGCGGCGGAAGCCCGCGGAAGCAAAAGGTGCGCCCCCAAGAGATGAGCACGTCTTTGGGGGCAGGGTGTCCGTAGTCCGCCATCTGCATACCCACGGGGCATTGCGCGCCGATCGTGCTTCATCAGATTTGTCTTCTGACTTTCGCATCAATCTAGGCCTCCTAGATGGGGTCGGAGTAGATGGGGTCGGAGGATCGTGCCCCATGGCCAATGCATCGCCGATGCGGCTCGATGTGGGGCCCGATTTGCTTCACGTCGATGTCGCCGATGCATCGCTGATGTCTACGATGTATCGCCATTGCATCACGGATGTATCACCGACACATCGCTGATGTATCGGCGATGCGGCGCGATCCTCTGGCCCCATCTACTCCGACCCCATCTAGGGTGCCTCTAATTAAGCAGCTAGTGCGCCTTGCATTTGCCATATTGCGTCATGGCCAACGGTCGGTTCGCTCATCGGGTACCAGCGTTGTGTGATGAAGCGAGTTGTGATGGTAGTGCTGGTTGTACGCATATTGCCCTATTACGGTGATCTTCGGTGAGAAGGCGGTCGCGCCTCCTCTTCGCCACACCAATCACGTAGCATCAGTTGCCCGTTTCCCCACACCACTGTTCAGATCTTTCCCTTCTTTCTCCAACCCCACCTGACGGAAACCCACAGCCACGTGCTCCACACATTCCATACCTTATCCACCCCCTTGTCATCTTTGGATCTCGCCCACCGCGTTTACGCGAGAGAGAGAGAGAGAGAGATACAGCTTATGAGTCACTTGCGTCTGTAAGGGGGTGCAACATTCTCGATATTAGTTATGGGAGCTTCGTTTCAACATGTCATCCTGGAGCCAAGCGTTCGTTCAGGCGTCCCGTCCTTCGTATTCTCAGTTGCCACACCGTTCTTTTTTGAATCTGTGTCCTGACCACGAGCACCCTTGCAGGTTTGCGCGGTGTGTGGCCTACCCCAGGCGTGCCAGTCGAGAAGACGTGCCCGCAGCACGAGTGCCCGTCTGATTGATTTGCGCCTCCCCGTGGAATCGCCGCAGGCAGAATCTGGAGGAGGTCGAGGACCTCGCGCACACGTACGACGTGACGTTCGGGGTCTTGCCCCAGGACATTGTTTGTGGTGCCTGCTCCTCCTCGAAACCGAAAGTCGGGGGAGGAGGAGGAGGAGGAGGAGGAGGAGGAGGAGGACGAGCAGGAGGAGGAGGAGGAGGACGAGCCCGCGAGCCCGCCCCCCGTCGTTGGGATCTGAGCGTGCCTTTCGCCAGAGAGCGACAGGGTGCCACCGCTGCAGCGCCGACGGTCGGGTGCTCCTCCCCGGGCCCTGCCCCGGCACGGAGGGCAGCGCTTGCGCCGCTCCCCGACCGCCCCCATCGCTGGAAAGAGCTCCCCATCCCCTTCGCACCCCCCTGCCTCATCCCCCTCCGATTCCCCTAACTCTCTGCTGTTGTCGTCTGCCGCCTCCTCCTCCTCTCGTCCTTCTCTTCCCGTCATCCTCCTGCTCACCTCCTCCCTGTCGCTTCGGGACTTAAACATTTCCATGTCCAGTCCCTGCTCACCTCCTCCTTCCTTCCCCGCCCTCCTCCCCTCCCCTTCTCTCATACTGTCCGCGCCTCTTTCCTCAGCTTTTCTTCCGTTCCACTTGCCGAGGAGGAAGAGGGGATAAGGAAGAGGAGGAGGAGGAGGTGGAAGAGGAGGGGGGAGAAGGAGGTTGACGAGGAGCGGTGAGGGCCTCTCCCCTAGAGCTTCGAAGATCCTTACACTCGCTGCAATCGCCAGCCAAAAGCAATTAAAATTACTGACGCGGAAACTTCTTGACGTATGATCTCCTCATCTTCCATCCTATTTCTCACTCCTCCTCTTTCTGGCCTGGCTGCTTTGCGGAATCATTGAGGCCATACCCGTTGCGTCGATCGTTCGTTTCCTCATCTCTTTTCCTCCCGCCCTTCCTCTTCTTCTCCCCTCCAGTTCGGCCTGGGACCCCCCGAGACGCCCTGTAGAGCCTCTAGCCATTCCAAAGCTTCCCTGGAGGCCCCCCAAAGCGCAGTAACAACCTCCTCCCCCCCATCCTCCCCCCCTCCACCCCCTCCCCCCACTCCCATTCCCCCTTCCCCCCTTCATTCATCCTTTCATTCGCTCTGCCTCTCTTCTTCTGAAGGAGGGAGGGGGAGGGCGGGATGGAGGGAGAGGAGGAGGAGGAGGAGGAGGAGGAGGAGGAGGAGGAGGAGGAGGAGGAGGAGGACCAGTTCAAGCCCAAGATTCATCAAGTATAATGCAAAAAGCATTCCCTTCAAGTTCCCTCGTCGCAGCTCCCTACAAGGACTTGTTTTCACTGATGGAAGTGCCCCATTGGAAGACAACCAGCTGGCAATCCTGAACCGCGCCAAGCTACCGTTCCTGAGACTTCTGCACCGCGAATCAACGTCACTGCTGCTTCATGGTGACCCGGCATCGTACCAAAACGCCAATCCTGGGACTCCAGCGCCGCGACTCAACATAGTTGTTGCGCCCTGACAGTCCCACATCACGGCGAAACATTTTTTTCTGAGACGCTGATACGTTAAGCGTGAGAACCCTTGAACTTGCTCTAAACTCTCAAGGCGAATGCGCGCTGCGCTAAGGAGAAATCCACATTGTGAAAAAGACGTGCCATCCATCCGTAAAGCTCCTGCAAGTTTCTTTTTTCAGACGATTGTGCGCGGCGCGAAGGCGATGGCTACAGTTTGAAAAAGAGTTCTCATCCGTCCGTGGAACCACGACGAATGTACGCGGCGTACAGGCGAGAGTTCCATTTTGAAAAGGAGTTGCCATCCGTCCATGGAACCTTCACCATATTTTACTACGGATGTGCGACAGCCACATTTAAAAAAAACGGCCCGCCCTCCGTCCGTGAACTCTTGCAACTATGAAGCTTAAGGGTCACAACTGGTGAGGAAGACTCAGGCGAAACGGCAGGCCCGCCCTACCGACACGTCTCGTGATGCGACGGGGAGGAGTTATTTACAAGGAAAAAGGATGAAGAAGCAGGAGGAGGAGGAGGAGGAGCAGCATTTTCCTTCCCGATCCTGTCCCCCGTCCCCCTTTCTTGTAAATGATTGCTCCGTGTCGCACGCCGAGGCCGGTGGAAAGGGCGGGCTTGGCGTTTCGGCTGAGACTTCCACACATCTACGCTACTGAAACTTAGGCGGGTCGCTTTGAAAATGTGGCTCTCGTCTCAACGACGCGTGCATTTGTTCCAAACATGTGCAAGAGTTTAAGGCGTGGAGAGCGGTTTCTTTTCAAAATGTGGTTTCAGCTTCAGCGCCGCGCGCATTCTTTTACACGTTTGCAAGAACTCCGAGGATGGAGGGCGGTTTCGTTTTCAAATGTGGCTTTCGCTTTCATCGCGGTAAGGCTGTAGTGTTGCCCCCCCCCCTTTCTCTCGGCGGGAAATAAAACTCGTCCGCCTGCGTAACGCTCACATTTGTTTCGCGGCGGAAGTGATATCCCCACTATTGATGGGCGGACTGGATCATGTTCGGGGCTTCGTTCTCCCAGGGGAGAATCCATTGTGGGCCACCCTACACGCGAAACAAATTTTGAGCATCTTCTCACTAGGATTGCAATCGGAATCGTTGGTTGTGGTTGTAGTCGGGGATGTAGTGGCTATAATCGTGGCTGTAATCCTGCTCGTAGTCGCGATTACAGTCGTAACCGTCGTCGCGATTACTGTCGTCATCGTCGTAGTAATCTCAGTCGTTGTCGTAAGCGTCGTCGTTGTCGCGGCGGAGATTGCTTTCCTTCTATCGTTGGGCAGGCTGGATCATGCCGGGGGCTTCTCTCTCCCTGGGAATCATGCTCCCTGGGTGCCCTGTATGACAGAGGACCTAAGAACACGTCAGCCAGAGGATTACAGCATCGGTCGACACATTTTTCGTTGAAGGCGTTGCTCACAATCTCCTGCTTCATCTCGTCGTCGTCGTCGCTGCTGTGCGGCGGGCGCCGCGGAGACGCATTCATTTTCCAGTATCGGCGGGGCCCCAGTCCGTCAATGAGGGCGCCGGAGAGATAGTTTGCATCCGCTGTTGGGAGAGGGGCTCTAAAGGCTTACCGCGGTCAAGAGTTTGCAGCAGCTCCGATGGTTTTTATGGCTGACGTCCCAGACATGGTGTTTGGGCACGATGCCTGGATTACAGGGCGCAGCAGTCTCGTTGATTCGCGGCGCTTGCGTCCCAGGAATGGGGTTCAGGCGGGATTCCGGATCGTCAAGACGCAGCAGTAGCGGTGATTTGCGGCGTTGAAGTCCCAGCACAATTCTGGATCTTCAAACGGTTGTCTTCCAACGGGGTGCTTCCTTCAATGAAAATGAACCCTTGTAGGGGCCTTTGAAGAGGAAGTGGGAACTTGGAGGGAGGGTTTATATTTATATTGTTGATGAGTCTGGGGTTTTCGTTGGTCCTCTTCCTCCCTCCTCCCCCTCCTACTCGGCACGGGCCAGGCCACCATGGGCAGGAATTTCTTGTCCATGAACCGGACGGACTGCCTAATGGCGTACCTGACAGGTAAGCTATCCAAGCGAGGCTTGCGCCGCCCCCATCCCCCGCCCCGCAGCGATCCCCTTCTGGAAAGCTGGGCAACAGCAGCAGGAGGAGGAGTAGCAGGATCAGGGTAAGAGGGAGGGACGGGGCTCCTCATCCTCCTCACCGCTATTCCTCCCCCTCCTCCCCTTGCTCTTGTTGAAACAGTTGCACGCAGCTACTGCCTCCCGCTTCAGAGCATCAGAGAACCAGATGACTCAGCAAAAATTTGAACGCACGCAGAAAATCCCGATTTGCACTCGAATGCTGTGCCCGGGTACTACTCTCGAACTGAGATCTTTGCCCGCAAGGAGCACAGACGCCGAGGGCAAGCTCTTTCAAGAAACAAGATCGGGTTATCCTCCTCCTCCTCACCACCCCCACCCGGCGTCCTCGTCCTCCTCTCGCGCCTGGGGCTGGGAGGAGTCGCAGCGGCACGAAGAGGCAGGGTGATAATGAGGGAGGGATGAGGAGTGTGCAGGAGGAGCAGCAGCAGTAGAAGGAGACGGGTCTGGAGGGGGAGGGAGACACGGAAGAGGGAGAGGAGGAGGAGGGGGAGGAGGAGAGGAGGCGGAGGAGGAGGAGGAGGAGAGGAGGAGGTAGAGGAGGAGGAGGTGGAGGAGGAGCAGGAACGGGAAGTAAGAGCAGGAGGGGCCGGAGGAGGCTGAGGATAGGTGCGGGGGAGAAGGCGGATGAGGCGGAGGAGCAGGACGCACATGAGAGGGAGGGAGATGCGGGAAAGGACAGGTTTGGAGGGAGGGCAGCCAGCTGCTCAGGTCATGCGGCCTGGAGCCTGCTGCACAGCCGCATGAGATGGGGCAGGAGTATGGCGCACGTGTAAAAGAGTTCTGGCCAATTTGGGGCACCGCCTGGTCTAACAGTCGAGCCGATCCGTTGATCATTTCTTTGAGCACAGGTCAGAACAGTAGCGTAAAAGGGCTTGCGTTGTGGGTCGGCGTTTGGGATATTTTTGCAATGTTGGCGCATCTATGCCTTGGGCAAGCGGGGGGACCTTCCCTGAGCCGAGATTGCCAATTGAATTCGCGAACTGAGGTCATGCAATTCCCTATTCTGGTATTGTCTCGCAACTGTGCTGGACCGCACGTAGACCACCTGCCAGCTTGCGCGGGCTGAGCACTCGATGGTGGGCCTCCCATCCTTCTGTCCTCTCTCCCTTTCCTTCCCTGCGTTGCATTTTTTGTCAGGTGGCACTTGCTGGATCATCAGTTTGTTACCGCTGGGGTGAGCACACATTTGATGCCATCGGGTGTCCCCTCAGAGGGGGTCGCGGGCTCTTGCCACTAGCCAGCGCCGCCAGCATGTTCGACATATCTCGATCGGGCCGGACGCCCGCCGTCCGCCAAAGCCCCAGGGGTGTGTCTAGAACTCGCTATCTGAGGGGACCACGCGCTGCTCTCTGGAAGTGTTCTGTGTGCAGACGCCCTCGTGCGTCCACGCGTCCCTCGCGGTGTCTCAGGCTCGCTCTAGAAAACCGAAGTGGTCGCATGGGCTTGCATTGTCTCCTAAAGCGTGGGGTTCCACCCTGCAGGTCGACTGTTGCCAGGCCGATGGAAGCAGGGCGCACATGCTCGGCCTGGCCCGAACCAATCGGAGGGGCTGCCGCCGCCAAACAGGTGAATCTGGGCGTAGGCGTGGTGGTGAACCCTTTGTGGCATCGCGCGCCTTTGGCCCCCTGTTCGGGTGCGAGTGGTTTGGCAGTGCTGGTGAGGCAGCGGGTTCTGGACCAGTTCTGGTACCTCATGCTCCACTGGACGGACATCGCGCTGACAGAGTGGCCTGTGTTGCAGCTGCTCGAGTTCTTCGCGGTGCAGGTCCGCGAGGAAGGTTGGTACAACCAAAACCTATGGTAAGGACGCGGCACTTCCGCAAAGGCACCCTTGCATCCTTGCCAGGGTCGACATCCAAGGGTTTTCAACGAGGAAGGCACAAGGGCCTTGCGTGCATAACATCGGTTTTGGCTGTGACGTTTCTGTGTGTTTCTTGTGTTTTATGCACCGCATTCGCTTTCTCGAGTACGTGTCTTCCCAGCCGTACGGTTCTGTCTGCCTCATCTTGCATTGGGACTGTGTTTGTTTCTGCCTTGGGAATCAGCCTAGGCTGTGACAGTTCAGAATGCTGAAGTGGTTGCCCCGCCTCGATCCTTCAGCACTTCCCTGCATAATCGACAGGTTGCCGTTTGCGGATCCTGTCAGATGCGCGCCCATGCTTGATTGCCCTGCACGTGTACCTGAACTGAACTGTTTGCCGCGCGCCACAGCGCATTCGTACATTGCGAACGCAGTAGAGGTCGGGGAGTGCTCGATATTCGGGCTCGCACGGTGCAGTTCAGAATGCAGCTGGATTGGTCGGGAGGGGGCTTCAGGGGCTCATGAGAGCACCTCGCCCGCAAGGGGCACATGACGAGACGCGAATACACGGTCCACCGTCTCGCTGCAGGTGTTGTCGTTCGCCTTCCCCCAGGCAGTATTGACCACTGGCCCGCACATCAAGAGCAGGGAAATTGGTTCGACGGCGCTCGCAGTTTGTATTCCATCTCTGGACGTAGGGTGCATCCGTTTCTTTTCCTCCCCTTCGCATAGCATCACTGCCAAAATGAAGGGCGTTATTCGAACCTGGTTGTCGCGCTCCAGGGCGCCACACCGCCTTCCCATCAAACGTTTTGCGTCTGCTTTCGAGGCAGTTCGTAAGTTTGTATTACACCAAATGGGATCGATAAAGAGATCGATAAGAGATCGAGAAGGAAATCGATCTCCTCCTCCTCCTCCTCCTCCTCCTCCTCCTCCTCCTCCTCCTCCTCTCCCCCCCCTCCCTGGCAGGAGAGGGAGGAGGGCACTGTAGGGGGAACCTGGGAACCCGGGAACCCGGAACCCACCGAAAGCGGACCAGAACCAATGACCAGGAACCCGGGAGAACGGAACCAGGAACCCGGGAACCCAGCCGGCCACCAAAATCGGCGGGAAATGTTCGCCAAATTTCCGCTCGGACCCCTTCAGTGCAAGCATTGATTGGGGAGAAAGTCTGTATATCCGAACCCACCATTTCCTAAACGCTACGTGAAGTATATTTCAATTGGGTTTGGGCATGTGGTTCACCCTCTTCTGCATCATTATCTTCGCCTTGCTCCTCTCATCTTCTCCCCCTTCTCGTTCGCAACTCCATCATCCTTTGCCTGCTTCCTACTCCTCACCCTCCTATTACTTCAAATATCAGTTGTCGTCCACTACCGCATTTTCCATAGGTCCTCTTCATTTCTCCGCCCTCCGAGTCCTTCGCATCCTCTTCTCATCGTCCTCCTCTTCGTCTGAGTCCTTCCTTTCTCCCCCCTCAAACTCATCATCCTTGTCCTTTTGGTTCTCGTGTTCGGCGTTCGCTTGACCTCATCCACGTCCTCATCCTCCCCGTCATCCACCCCTACCTCCCCCTTCTCCTCCCACCTTTAATGTTTAATTGGTCATTCAGCAATTGACGAATCACCTGCTTCACTTTACATTGGAGCAAGAGAAATATTATGAAGCGTGGCGCCCATTGTGCTACAGGAGCACATCCTGGGGCATGCCAGTTGCCAGTCAGTGGAGGACACCTGAATGGGAAGATTGAGCTACGGATTACAACAGCAACAATCAATTTTTGAGCTCAAGAAGCTCAAGAGTGATATGGGAGGAGAGAGAGAGAAAGAAAGAGAGAGAGAGAGCGCGAGATTAATATAGGGAGAGGGAGGGAGGGCTTGGTGTATAACTACGTATATGTATGTACGCACATACTTGGTATGATGTATGTATGCGTACATACATATACAGAGAGAGACAGACAGACGGACGGACAGACAGGCATACGGACGGACAGACGGACGGACTGACACACAGACAGACAGACAGACCGACCGACAGACAGACAGGCAGGCAGACAGACAGACAGACAGACAGACAGACAAACAGCCACACATATTTATTGATATATACGTAGTTCTATACATATGAACCTCTGTATATTCTCTCGCCATATCTATATATATACATATACATATACATACATACATGCATACATACATACATATATGTATATACAGATATGCTTATATATACAGATATGCTTCTCCCCACACGATCATACATATTCTCCCCTCCCTCATCGGTTCCCCGCTCTCCGTCGCACTTCCTCATCCTCTTATCCTCCTTCAGCGGTGTGCTTCGGGGCCTGTCCCGTCAGCTGCTCCTCGCCTCGGGCGGCAAGGACAAAACGACCGAGTGGTCGACGTAAGATTGTCTCTGGCTTGCAAGCTTGCTTTCAGTCACTGCCTTGATGAGCGTGCCAACCATCCATCCATCAGCGGGGCACTGCAACCTCGGGCTGAGGGCGGCGGCGGGGCACTGCAACCTCGGGCTGAGGGCGGCACGCTTTTTAGTATTCCCTCGCGCTGGATCCCAGTCCCTCTGTACCCTCAGGAGGGGGATGATGATGAGGAGGAGGGGGATCAGGTGAGCGATGACCTCGATAATATGAGCGGGGAGGAGGAGGAACTAGATAAGACGAGTGCGACCCCGACGATGGTGACGAGGATGATGACGATGAGGATGATGATGATGACGGCGATGATGATGACAGTGGCGATGATGATGAGGAGGAGGATTGCAGGGGATGAGGAACTGAACACGCTGAGACAGGATGATGAGCAGAAGGAGGATGGGGAGCTAGATTAGATGAGCGATTACAATTATCATCCACGCTACCTTCATATATTCATTGTTGATTGTTTTTGCAATCGGTGTTCAACGCGCCTCTGAAGCGCCGCTGGCGCCAGGCAGCCATGGGTAATCCTATTCAGGGCGCGGCCGAGTACCATCGCAAGCTCGAGGCCAATTACACATACAAACAACACAACGAAACACTAAAGGCGAAGGGAGCCAAACGTCGTGCGAAGGCTAGGTTTGACAAGGCGTGCAGCCGAGCCACCGCGCGCACGTGGGCCCAAGTTTCGGTTTCCGCGGTTTGCGCCGCCGCCTGCAATGAGGCGTGGGTTCGGCTTGCGCAACCGTAGTTGTGAATGTTATCAGTTGCCAGTTCCACGCAGCCGCTCGCGCCTCAAACGTTGCCGATTGGACAACAGTGCCAGTCAATAGCTGCTCCACGTTGGACTGCGGTGCCCGAGAGCCCCTGGCCGTGAAGCCGTTCAGTTGCGTCCGTTTTCTGCGACGTCATCTAGCTCGCAGCCGTTCGGGATCAATCGCATCGCCGAGCGCGCGCCTTCTGGCAAACCTGCAGCGCCGTTCAAGACCGTGCCATGTCCGCGTACGAGGACCTCAAGGCGGCGACCGAGGGCTGGTTCTGCCGCCTGCCCAAGCCCACGGTGACGGCCGCGCCGCCGAGAACCATTTCTCGAGCTCACCAACGACGTCGGGGACAACGAGAATCCGCTTGTCCACTACATCGACTTTATCACTGCGCATACGGACCCGGTCCCCCCCGAGCTTGACGAGCTGCACATGGCGGCATGGAAGGATGACGAACACCGCAAGTTGCCGCCACCGTTCGGCTTCAAGACCGCGCAGCCGAGCCACATGGCCGTCCAGATCTGTGCCTTCGACGGCCCCGACGGCTCGAAGAGCATCATCTAGCACTGCATCATCCCCAGCAAGACGCAGACGGCCATCTTCGCCAGCATGGCTTTCGGCAGCGTCAAGAAGCTCTGCTTCCAGCACCCCAAGGTGCAAGGCATCGAAAAAAGATGGCGAGGGCGCGGCGGCATTGTTTTGCAAGTTCTCTGCCAGCTAAGGGAACTGACAACCTGGCATGGGCGCCGCCGCGCCCTCGCTGCTTTTTTCTTTGGCGCTGCAAAGTGGGGGTCCAGGTGTGGCAGGACGTGAGTGAGTGCTTTGGCGGGAAGCTGTTTCGTGCGCTTTTCTTGTCGCCAGACGTCAAGACGAATGCCGAGGTGAACGAGTTCTACGAGTTGTCGGACGACGCCATCAGCGGTGGCTTCGAGTAGATCCTGAAGGACGCGCCCCGCTGCGCGGCCGACCTCAAGCAGTTGATCTGGCAGACGAAGGCGCTGCGCAACGGCGCCCCCCTCCACGGCTGGCCCATTGCCTTGGTTGCGAAGGCGCTGAGCGGGCTCGCAGCGGAGGGTTCGCTCGTGAAGAAGGAGACCGAGTGGCACATCACCCTGACGGAGGAACACTTCAAGCCGCGGGCGTTCAACGTCATGGCAGAAATCATGGACCCGCCCGGGCCCCCCGTGCTCATTGGCGAGCCGAATTTCGGAAAGACGCCCCCGGGGCGGTCGCGCCTCTTCGCGCTCTGCCGCCGCGACGTCCGCGCCCGCGAGTTGGACCCCGAATCCGCGCGCGTCCGCGTGGCGCCCGAGATCGATTTCCTGCGCGGGGAGCCTGGTTCTCTCACCATGGGCGACTTCTTGGATGATGGTTCCCTCAATCAGTTGCCGTCGAAAATGGTCAAGGCCTCGCTGGGCGCCGGCCAGTTCGAGCCCATGTGTTGGGCGCGGCGGGGGGCGACTAAGCGGGTGAAGGGCGGGCCGCCCGCCGTTGCAGACCGGGTGCGCGACCCCGAGGCAGCGAAGAATGACTGCTGGCCGTCCGCCAAGTTCCAGGATTTCTTCAACCTCGCCAGGCCAGCCATTCACGAGAAGGCTACTCGCGCTTGCGTGATGGCATTCATGAAGCGGGGGGGCTTCTCCGCGAACGCTCAGACCCACGCGTGCTGGCGCGCCCCAGGGGCTGCGGAGGCCGACGTCCAGTGCAAGTCGATCTGCAGCTTGAGCGAGTACTTGGCGACGGAGGGCAAGCGACTCCACGGCCTGTTCAAAGCGGGGGGCCTCACGCCGCCGCCGAACAAGGGCGCGCTGCTGCAGAAGGAGCAGACCTTTATGGAGAACGCCTTCAGGGCCAGAGCCACGGCGACGGCTGCTCCGGCGCGCGCGCAGATCGCCGCGAAGGGAGAGCCCCAGTCTCCAGAGACACGGGGGTTCAGGAGCTTGGCTGCCTTGTCTGGCACGATCGACATCGACAGCTCCCCGTCCCCAGCGAAGCGGCAGGCCATTGGGGCGTCTTCGGCATCTGCGGCAGCCCGCGGCGAGCTGGAGGTGGTTCTCTCGCAGGCCTTGGGCGAGAGCGGCGTGGTTGCGCCTCGTCGAGTGCCATCTGCAGGGGAGGAGGAGGCCGCCGCGTCTTTCCTCTGCTTCGAGTGAATGGGCGGCTTCGCGCGCCCGCGCCCACAGGCGCGCTGTCGGCTCGTGCCCAGGATGTGCCCCAAAAGAGCCGTCTGCGCGCTTTATGAACACCCATGATTCGAGCATGCTCACCACTTTTGCTCAGATCCCTAAAAACAAGCGTCGGGTGCATTGAGATGTGCCCCGGGCCAGTCACAGGCCAGCGCGACATTGACCCCCCCCAAAAAAACACACACAAGGGAAAACACAAACAAACAGAGAAACCAAAGCCTCAATACTGGAAAACTCCAAAAGCACATGGGGGAAGCAAGCAGGAAATATATAAAACAACGATTGGGAGGCTTTCTCGGTTACGGCGACGGGGGTGGCGTAAGTTTTGACCTGTATATATATATATATATATATATATATGTATATATGTATATATATATATGTTGTCCATGTGTTTTGGGAGTTATCCAGTCGTACAGCTTTGGTTTCTTTGTTTTTTGGCTTTTGTTTTGCATTGTGTGTTTCTGGTTTTTCAATGCCGTATTCCTCTTCCTCCTCGCGGAAGGAAGACCTGTCGGGCTGGAGTCGGAGGAACAGAAGGAGGAGGAGGAGGAGGAGGAGGAGGAGGAGGAGGAGGAGGAGGCGGAGGAGGAGGAGGAGGAGGAGGAGGAGGAGGAGGAGAGGGGGGAGCAGGGGGAGGAGAAAGAAGAGAGAGGAAAAAGAGGAATAAGCAGAGAAGCAGGGAAAAGTATGATGACAGATGTGTGACCATGTGGGGGTTACCATATATACATATATATATACATATATTATATATATATATATATATATATATATATCCGAACAGCGAGAGAGAAAAAGAGAGAGAGAGACAGAAAGAGAGAGAGAGAGGGATACCGAAAGAGAGAGAGAGAGAGAGAAGGTGTGTGCCTCTGCGTGCGTGCGTGTGTTTTTGCGTGCGTGCGTGTGTGTGCGCGTGTGGGAAAGTGGGGCCGCCCGCCTCCAGAGGAGCAGAGGCGAGGCGAGCCCGTCGGAGACAGGCGCCGGCCACGGGCAGCTCTCCCCGGTCAGGAAGGGGGGGGAGGATGATGAGCGGGAGGGCGCCGTCATGGTGAGGTTCTCCCCTTCCTCCCTCCTCCTCCCCGTCTGTCCACTCTTACTCGTCGCTCTACCATGTCGTTCTACTCCCCCAGGGCTGGCCTCTGGCCAGCCCCCAGAGAAGCGGCAGCGCTCGGAGAGCACCAGTGCCGACGCGAATCAGGAATCAGGGAGGGTGCCAGGGGAAGTGGGGTGGGGGGAGGGCGGAGGGGGGAGGGGGAGGAGAAGAGTGGCGAGAAGGGTGGCGACGGAAGGGGGGGGGGGGGGGGCCCCCGTTTCCTCACTTTTCATTCCCCTTCCTCCGCTCCCCTCCCCCCGCCGCTCAATCTCCCCTGTCCTCACTGTCCGCCCTCCTTCCCTGGCCCCCTGCATCTCACCTGCACGCCTGCCTCCATTCGACTCGTTGCCACATATGCCTGCCCGTTTGCCTGGCCATTGGGCCGCCTCTGGGTCAGGCAGGCTGCCTCGACGTCGGAGATGCTTGTCTGAGATGTTTCTGTCTGTCTGTGCGTCTCTCTGCCTGCCCACCCGCTGCGCCAACGAAGCGGACCGTCTCGGCCGGGACGCTTTGCCGAGATTTGGTCCAGGCCATGCCCGGCAAAGGTTTGTCCCTCCGTGCCCCTGTCTGTCCCTGCCAGTCTCCTGCCCGCGCATTAATAGTAGTCTGCTTGGTTGCGTCCCACCGTTGCTCCACTTCTGTTTGGATTCAAGCGGCCGCCGACAAAACAAGTCCCTGTCCACCCCTGCCGGCCCTTGCGAGTCACGTCTGTACGTTCCCGTCCGCCCTTGTCTCGGACGTCCGCAGAGTGGCCGCCCGCCCTTTGACCGTCCCTCGCAGGTCCTTGCGAGTCACTGCCCGTCCCTTGCCTGCAGTCAACCCGCACAGTCAGGATGGGCAGCTGTTCCAAGGTTGCCCTTGCATCCTGCCCCTTCGCCCCATCCTTGGCCGCTTTCGCTGGCCGCGCCCCGCCAGCAAGGTGCCGGCATGGCCTCCCAAGGCCCGTGCATCCTTACCGCGCATCCTCCTCCTCCTCCTCCTCCTCCTCCTCCTCCTCCTCCGCCTCCTCCTCCTCCTCCTCCTCCTCCTCCTCCTCCTCCTCCTCCTCCTCTACGTTCCCTTCCGTCCCCGCTCGGGGCGCCCGCAGAAGGACCTGCCAGGATGGGCGCCCGTGCGGCCTGCCACGAGCTGGCGTCCAGCCTCTGCAGGCCCGCGGGCTGCCTCTCCGTCGGCGCGGGGCCGAGCCGCGGGCTGTGCCGAAAAGCCACACTGCTCTGGGGCAGTGGCAGGGGGGCATGGGCTCAAGGGGGGGAGGAGGAGGAGGAGGAGGAGGAGGAGGAGGAGGAGGAGGAGGAGGCGGAGGAGGAGGAGGAGAAGGAGGAGGAGGCGGAGGAGGAGGAGGAGTCGCCCATCGATCGCCTGGAGAGGCCCGATCGCCGACTTGCCCCGCCCAGGAGCTCGCAGTTCCCCTGTCGGGAGCCTGTCGCCGATCTATCGGCGATTTATCGTTGATTTCAGGTCGAGGTTCCCCCCCTAAGCCAGTTCGCCCCCTATTGTTCCCCATCGCCTACGGGCGCACAGGACCGTGCGGTTTCGCTATCGGGGGCGCATCGACGATCTATAGGCAGTATATCGCCGATTCCAGGTCCATGGTTCCCCTCCCCATGTGCCAGTCCCCCATGCCGTCCCCCTCACCTGCGGGCTGGCGCTCTCTCGAGAAGGCCCCAGCGGTATCCGCACCCTTCGGGTGCAGCACCTTGCACGACCTCTGCGTGTGACCCCACTAAAAC
>CAUYUJ010018438.1:628456-678156 GCA_963575745.1 Prorocentrum cordatum
AGGAACAGGAGAAGAAGGGTGACGCGTAGGAGGGGGAGGAGGAGGAGGGGCAGCACGAGGAGGATGATGGGAAGGACGAGGTCGAGGTGAGGTTGCGGAGGGCCGGAAGAATAGCACCTGAAGGAGGGGGAGCATGAGGAGGAGGAGGAGAATGCGGAGGAGGGGAATGATGATGAGGAGGAGACAACAGGGTGAGGAACAGGAGGAAGATCGGGAGGAACAGAAGGAGGAATAGAACAACGTTGATCAGGATGGGGAGGATGAGGAAGAGCATGCGGAGGAGGACAAGGAGGTGTAGTTGGGGAACAACGAGGTCGAGAAGTGCAATGAGCAGGTGGAGGACGATGAAGACAAGGCTGAGGAACAAGAGAAGGAGGGTGAGGAGCAGGGGGAGGAGGGTATCTTTGTTGGGGTCTCTTCGGGGCGCTTTCGGGGGCCTCCGGTGGGCAGCTTGGGGCGTTTTTGGAGACTCTTGGGGGCCTCCAGGGGCTTCCTGGGTGCTTCTTGGGGGCGTCTTCGAGGCCTCTTGGGGCCTCCTGAAGGCTTCTCGGGTGCGAGGATTCGCGATGTCCGTTCGGGTCCCCCGTCTGGGCAGTTGGGACTCTCTTGGAGGACTTTGGGCCGTCTTGGGACGATATTGGGGGCCTTGGGGGCCGTCGGAGCGTGGGGAAGCAGAAGAGGCGAGAACGCCCAGTTCTTTCAAACACCTGAGAGAGATTCCTGATTTTTACCTCTGGGGGCCTTCTTGGAAATGCTCCTGGAGGCCTCCTGGGGCGGGGGCCTTCGGGAGGCCGTGAATGCGTCTTGGACAGATCGTTCGGCGATGCGGGGCTCTCTTTGACCGTCTTGGGGGCCTCTTCGGGCACTCTTGGTTCGTCCTGGATTTTTTTTTGGAGCCCGGGACCCCGGGACCCCCCCCCCCTTTGGACGGGGGAGGGATCAACACAGGGAGGAGGCCCCTGGGTCTTTTTGGGGACCTGGGACCCCCTGGAAGGGATGCGTATCTGGGTGGCGACCCCTCCCCCGGGACCGAGGACTAAGGCGTAATTATCTCCCGGGACCCCCACAGGGATCCTCCCCGACGGGGGAGGGACCAAAGGGAGGGGGCTTCGCTTCGATTGGACTACGACGTTACTCGATTTCGCTTTGGCTGGCGCGCTTGGGGAAGAGGGCCCAGGAAAAGGAGGCGAGCGGCGACGGGCCCAGGGAAATGGGGGCCGCAGGGAAAGGAGCCGGCAGAGACGACGAGTCAAGACTGATGGAGAGGACGACTCGAACGGACAAGCCCCTCACACACGGCGGCAGGAGCTGCGGATTTTCGGCGCACTTGCGCTCCGTCATTTGACGCAAGGCACAGCAGGCGCCAGTTCCCCGAATCCCCCTACCACTGTCTCGCACTTGCGAGACTCGACATTCGAGGAACGGCCCGCGCGCACGGCACTGCCCTCTGCCAGACCCTCCGCTCGGGGAGCAAATCCGCCCCTTCCTGGCCCGAGAAGCTCGGCACCAAGGACGCCCCAAACGGGGTGCATTGAGTTCGCTTGAGTTGCGTTGGGTTGCGTTGAGTTGAGTTGAGTTGAGACGAGCAGGATCATGATCGGGAGGAGGAGGGGAAGGAGGAGGAGGAGGAGGAGGAGGAAGAGGAGGAGGAGGAGGAGGAGGAGGAGGAGGAGGAGGAGGAGGAATAGGAGAAGAAGGGGGGCGAGCAGAGGAGGGGGGGAGCACGGAGGAGGTGGATGGGCGACCGGGGGGAGCAGGAGAGGTGTGTGGGGGAGAGGGGAAGGGGAGCCAGAAGGAGAGGAAAGGCCGCCGATGGCTCGACGGTGCATTTCGCTCTGCCCCGCCCCGCGAACTGTTCCATGTCCAGACGTTGCTGCCGTCAGCCCGTCGGCGCGACGCCCCTCCCCCCCTTGCCTCTTCTCCTATCCCATCCACCCTGTCCTGTCCCTCTCCCCTCCCCCCTCCCCCTTCAACATTAAAACAATATGAGCACTACTCTCCCTCCTCCCCAAGAATTGTCTGAAGATCTCCCGCCCCCTCCACGTGCCTATTTACACAGTATGTCCAGCGTTTGTCTTCTGGCTTCTTGCCCATCCAAATGGTTTCGGTGTTTCGGGATGGTGCTCCCGCTGAAGCGTGGGCCTCACTTTCGGATCGGCTCCTTGCTCCCTTCGTTTGGCATGGCGCTCTCGCCCCAGCGCGGGCCACTCTTCTGGATCCGAGACTTGCTTCACTGTGGTCCCCCCCATCATTGCCCCTCCTCCGCCTTCCCCTGGTCTTCCTGTTCCTGCCGATCCTTCGACTCCAGCTCCTGCTGCTGCTGTTCGTCTCGCCCCAGCGCGGGCCACTTTTCTGAATTCGAGTCTTTCGTCATCGTCGCCGCCCCCCTCTTTTCCCCTCCTCCGCCTTCCCCTGGTCCTCCTTCCCCTCCCGATCCTTCTGCTGCTTTAGTTCCTGCTGCTGCTGTTCTTCCTCATCCTTTCCCCCCGCTCATCCTCCTGCTCAACCGCCACCTCCTCTTCCTCCTCCTCCTCCTCCTCCTCCTCCTCCTCCTCCTCCTCCTCCTCCTGTGCACGCAGCTCCCCTCTTTACGAGTGCGCATAACACGAAGTGGTCTCTCTGTGTGAGTCGCAGGTCATCTATGACACGCGTCCGCGGGAAGGGAAGGCAGGGAGGGATCGGATGTCAGATGAGGCGCCAGCGCACCTAGTTTGCCCCTTCCCCTCTCCCCTTCCCCCCCCCTTCCCCTTCCCCCCCCCTCCCTCACTCCCCGCCCCACGGCTCCCTTTCCGCCCCCTCCCCTCTGCCGGTGTTCTGCCTTCGCCGATGACTGGTGACCCCTTGCCCTCCTGCTCCCAAGCGCATCCTCTCTGTTTCCGTAGGGGTCCGCGAGCCTTCGTCGCCTTCCTCCTCCTCCACCTCCTCCTCCCCCTCCTCGTACCCCTCGTCCTCCTCCTCCTCCTCTTCCTCCTCCTCCTCGTCCTCCTCCTCCTCCTCCTCCTCCTCGTCGTCCTCCTCCTCCTCGTCCCCCTCCGCGCCGCCCCTCCCGCCCGCAGGCAAGGCGCCCGCGCGCGCCCCGCCTGCTCCTCCCCCCCCCAGAGGCGCTGGCCCTGCTCGAGGGCCCCGCCGAGCGAGACTGGGAGGCCCAGTGGCTGGTGATCGGGTGTTGCCAGAAGTGCCCCTGGCCCAAGGTACCCCCAGGTTTCTCGGGGTGGCCCAGGCGGCCTCCAGAGCACCCCTCACGAGGCCCACAGGGTCCCAGGGGCTCGAAAATTGAGCGAACAGCTAGGGGCACCTTGGGCCAGGGGCACTTCTAGCAACACCCGAGGTGACGCTGGCGCTGCTGTGGGCCCGCTCGGCGCCGAACTGGAGCCGCGCCGCCCGCCGTCGTCGTCGTCGTCGTCGTCGTCGTCGTCGTCGTCGTCGTCGTCGTCGTCGTCGTCGTCGCCGTCGCCGTCGCCGTCGCCGTCGCCGTCGCCGTCGCCGTCGCCGTCGCCGTCGCCGTCGCCGTCGCCGTCGCCGTTGTCGTCGCCGTCGTCGTCGTCGTCGGCGTCGTCGTCGTCGTCGTCGTCGTCGTCGTCGGCGGGGGGGGCAGTGGCTGGTGACGCTGGCGCTTCTGTGGGCCGCTCGGCGCCGAACTGGAGCCGCGCCGCCCTCTCCCTCGCCTCGATGAAGGACAAAAGGCATACACATATCCCCGAGATCCTGGAGTTTTCGCTCAGTTTCGGGTCCCGGGACCCTCACAGATCGATCCGGCTCAAAAAGTGACGCAGCAAAACTGGTGTCTGAGGGCCTGGTCATGTTTTTCTTTGCGATGTTGCATGTTTTTCCGACGTCGGATCTCAGGGTGCACATATCGGCGGCGAGCGAGGGGGGAAGCGAGAAGGGGCAGGCCTTCTCAGAAGGCTCGGAAGTCCTCCAGCCTTCTGAGAGGTTTTCTGAGCTTTCCCCGCGCACTAAACCTCTCAGAAGGCGCAAGGGCTTCTAAGAAGTCCCGCCGCATTCTGAGAAGGCCTTCGGGAGCTTTTGCATAGCGTGTCGCTCCGCCAGTTCTGGACCAACGCGCCTTGGCGCGACACGCTATCCATGCCCCAGTCCCCAAGCGTCGAAGTCCAGAGCACACGCTGTGCAAAAGCTCCCGACCGTGAACTGTCGAGGGCCCGCGCGGATTTGACGGAGCGGCGCTGGACTGCCTCGGCGGCGCCTCCGGCGGCGCCTCCGGCGGCGCCTCCGGCGGGCTCCGTGCGCCAGGGAGAGGGGGTGTTCGGCGCAGATCTGAGAGATCTGGGCGGACCTCCGATGGCTTGTGTGTCTGTGCAGTCTGTTGCTTCAGCTCTGTTTTGAGTGTTGTTCCTTCTCCTCCTCCTCCTCCTCCTCCTCGTCCTCCTCCTCCTCGTACCCCTCCTCGTCCTCCTCCTCCTCCTCCTCCTCCTCCTCCTCCTCCTCCTCCTCTAGTTTGTTCCTCTGTGCTTCATGCTTATGCTTATGTTCATCGTTTACGCGCCTGTTTTTTGTTCCTCCTCCATCGTCGTCCGCCCTGCGCTCCGCTCCCTCCGCTCCGCTGCCCCCGGTCCTGCTGGGGTCCTCCCCCCCGTCTCCTGGCCCCCGGGCGGCGGGACTCGATTTCTTGGGAGTCTCTGCGACCTGACGCAGGGACGGGCCGACCCCTCTTTCTCCTCCCCCCCTCTCCCTCCTCCCTAGTCCTCCCTCTCCTCCTCCCCCCGCCTCCCTCTGCTCCTCCCAGACATCGAGGAAGAGAAATCGCCATAAGCATGATTTTTTGGCGCTCCGCGCGGATTTTTTGGATCGGCGCCTGGGGCCCCCTGGCGGCGCCTCCGGCGCCGCACCTAGCTGCGCCAGGTTGGGGGCCCAGCCCAGATCCAAGAAATCCGCGCTCAGCCCCTAAACTTTATGTTTCTGCTTTCTTTGTCTTCCTCCACAGACGCCATCCTGCCTCTCTCCTGGCCCTCTCCCCCCCTCCCCCCCGCACCTTCCCCTCGCTCCCCCTCCTCCCCCCTCTCTCCTGTCCCCTCCCTTCCCCCCCCTTCCAGGGCCGCGCGCCGCGTGGCGTGGCCGGATGTGCAGTCACGGCCAGAGGTATCTTTGGCTCCATCTTTCTGCACGGAGCCGCGTGCGCGCGCGCACGGGCAGATGCGGGATGTGACTGCGGGCGGCCCCACTGTCGCCCAGCACCCTTCCGAATGTCAGATCGGACCTTTGGAGTACCACTCCACCGCAGCTCGTCGTGACTACAGCTGGCTCAAGTGTGTGCGCTGAGAAGTTATCCGGTCCCATCGTGCTCCCATTATCCCTTCCCGGGTCCTCTCTGTCCTTTCCGTCTCCCTCTCCCCCGTTTCTCTCAGCCTCACTCTCCCATCTTGAATCCCCCTCCACCTGTCGATACATCAGTACTTGGGTGCTTAGTGTTGCCTACTTCGGTCCCTCTCGGACCCAGCTGAGGCTCAACACTGGCAGTAGCATAACACCGAGGCGACCTCCACCCTGAAGACCACGGGCCATGGATTCGTACTCGCCATGCGCGGGAGGAGCGTCGGGGCGGCAGCAGCACGATCGCGAGGAGCAGAGACATCAAGCGCGTGTTTGTCTCGTGTATGGCACTCGTCTGCCCTGCCTGTTCCGGCCATGTGCCATGTGTTGTGGTATCGGGGGCCCCCAAACGGTGCGGTGACCACACCGTGTGGTGAGTCGGTGGGGATTCGGGGTCACCGCACGGTTTTGGGAATCGGGTTGTTCTCCGAGGACGTCTCGGGCGACTGGGGCATCCGAGGGCCCAAAACCGTGCGTTGACGGACCGTGTGGTGAGGCCTTGGGGGATTTCGAGATCACCGCACGGTCTGTCACCGCACCGTTTCGGGACTCAAAATAGTAGCGCGGCTCCGAAAACTACTCAAGTCTTCCCAGCTTCCACGCCATCTCGGAGAAACTGCAGCAGTTCCTCCCAAGGGTGGGACAACCAAGTTGTACCCCATAGGTTGTGCCCCACATGTACTTTCAGCAATGGGTTGTGGCTCACAGATTGCGCAGCGGAAGTTGCAATTGTAAGCGATGAGTTGCGTTGCACCCCGTGAGTTGCTCTCCGCGGGCTGCTCTCCGTAAGGTGCACATCGAATGTTGCACCTCAGAGGCTGATCTCTAATTTGTTGCACCTCATGAATTGCACGCCAGCTTGCAGGTTCTAGAGAGACTATTTCGGGTACATGCGCGGGTCTCATGATTTTGAAGCGCGGCTACACCAGCAAAGTCCCGCAGATTGCGCTGCCCTCGCAGCATGTTCCGCATGCTTTCTCAGCATTGGCCCACACCTGCGTCGGCGCGGACTGTCCTGCGATGGCTTCGACTCAGTGCGTCTTAATGCAACACAGTTGCAACCTGTTTTCTGGACTGGGCCCCGCTCTGGCCCAGCGGTGAATCAAATTTGCATGCCGTGTTTTTTATCTTTCCTCATCCTCATCTTCTCCCTCTTGTCCTGGTCCTCTTCCTCCTCCTCCTCCTCCTCCTCCTCCTCCTCCTCCTCCTCATCTCATCTTCCCCCTCTTGTCCTCCTCCTCCTCCTCCTCCTCCTCCTCCTCGTCTTCGGCCTCTATGTCCCCTGTGTCATACAACGCGAGCTAGAGGGTGACGCGCCTCTGCGCAAGATCTTGTCGAGGGGTCCACTGCAGATTCCTGCTTTGGATTCGAGAGAGACAGCTCACGTGGCTCCGTGGTTCCTCCCAGATGTCGCTGCACGAAGATAAAACACTGTGTCCCACCTGTGGGTGGTGCTCCTCGCCCGCGGGCGCGGCGGCCGCCGCGGGCGCGGCCAGCACGCCACGAGGTCGTGGACATCCGAGGGGCAGGAGCATCTCCCGGGTGACTCCAGGTACTGGCAAGATCGTGCTCCAGACGGCCCACCGCTCGCGCCGGTCGGTGCAGTCGGTAGCGAATCATGGGAGCCTGGTGCATCCTCGGAATTATGTCTTTAGCGTCGATTTGCGTCTGGGAGTCGATGAGATAGCGACGATGCAGCGTCGATTAACGTCGAATTAGCGTCGATGAGCGTCGATTCGCAAGAGCCGACAAAATGGTATGGGAGGCTCCCATGAGTTGCCACCGAAGCTGCAAGATTTATACCCGTATCCCATACGTCTTGGACTTCCTGGGAAGAGGGGCGCCACGCGTGTGGCCCAGGCGCAGTGGGTGCGGACAGGATAGAGATCTAGCCTCTGGGGGCCAGGTTCGTATCCACGTCCACTGCGCCTCGGGCGAGCCCGAAGCTCCAAGATGCAGTGGGTATGGATATAGACCTTGCCCGCAAGGGCGGTCGGCACGGTGGCGCTGCCGAGGAGACGCGGGCAGGCGGCAGGCTCTTCTTCGCCCCATGCGCCAGCGAGCGCACGCAGCGCGGTCGGGGGACGGCAGTCCGGGGCGCGGAGGCGCGGAGGGGGGACAGAGGCGGCCGCGGGGAGGCGCGGGCAGATCTCGCCTGCCACCGGCGGCTCGGGTCCAAGACGCGGTCGGGACAGCCAAGGGTTAAGTCGGGCTTGTCCCTCTACAGGGGGAAAATTCAAAAATAGTCAAGAAATGGTCTGGGAACTATTGTTTGTCTGTTTTTCCCTATTTGGAGGGCATTTTTTTTAGCATTTTTATGTTTCGCCCAAAAAGCCCTCTGTAGGGGGACGCGCCCGACTTGAGCCGAGGGACGCCTCGGAGCCCAGGGGCGGAACGGGGGGGGGGAGGTCAGGCCGCGGGCGGCGGAGGGCGCTCGGGCCCGTGAAGGTCCTGTGCGTGCCCGCGGGAGGCACGGGCTCTGCACGGGAAGGTCCTGTGCGTGCCCGCGGGAGGCACGTGCTCTGCACGGGCAGCAGGCTGGGAGACGACGCAGACACGGCGACGCTGCCGAGCAGGCACGGCGACGCTGCCGCGGGGGGCAGGCTCAGACGCCCAGGGCGTTCGGGGCGCCCGCGCGCCCTCTCGTTCTCGGGTGGTCGTGGCGCCACGGATGCCTCGGCGCGGTGCGGCGTGGGCGGGGCCGTGGGAGTGGAGATCAAGAGCTGGCTCATCCGGGTGGCAGGCGAGGGCGACGAGAGCGCGCTCCCGACCTCCAGCCGCGCCGGCTTGCAGCAGGACATCGTGGTCTTGCGCTTGGCGAAGTGCCACCAGCAGAGGAGGGCCAACGCAGTTTTCGCAGTGCGGGGACGTGGCAGCCGCTCGCTGGCGTTCCAAACCGTCCACGCTGAAGGCGTGAAGACGGTGCGCGCGGACTCGGCACCCCGAGGCTGGCTCGAGGAGTGATGGAGCTGTCGCCGAGGCCGGAGGCGCTGGGCAAGTAGGTCACGAGCAGGGAGGGCGTGGCACGCCCGACGAGCTTTGGCACCGTGGACGCCAAGACGCGCCACTTTCGATTCCCGTGCGCTTCGTTCGCTCACCCGCTGTGCTGCCTGCTCCTCCGCCTCCCCTTAAACTCTGGCCGTCAGCTTCAGTGATGACGAAGCCCACTAACCTCAGGAGGTTCTTTAGTTGTTGCCCCCTCCCCATCTTATTCGCCTGGCGGGGAATATCCTCGTCCCTCCTCCTCCTCCTCCTCCTCATCCTCCGGCTCCTCCTGCTCATCCTGCTCCTCTTCTTCCTCATCCTCCTCCTCTTCCTCCTCCTCCTCCTCCTCCTCATCCTCTGTCTCCTCCTGAGGGTCCTCAGGGCAAAGCTTGTGAATGCTACCATGAATTGTAGGGACTCTCAGGGCCCCAATGGCTTCTTGAGGGTTCCATGCGGGCAAGGGCCCTCATGGGCTTCAGGGGCTCTGAGCCTCAGACGGCTCATTTCAGCAAGGGCCTGGGCCTGTCAGGGCCCCAGGGGGTCCTTGAGTGCTCCGCTTGAGCAAAGGTCTTCTTGAGGCTCCTCCTCAAGACGAGCATGTGCACCAGCGCAAATGTGACTCGTCCTCCTGTTCCTTCTCCTCCTCCTTCCCTCAGCATCCCTTCTCTTCCTCTTGTCCTCCTTCTCGTTCTCCCCGCTCTTTCCCTTCCCCCTCTCCTTCTCCTCGTCCTCTCTTGAGTTTCTATGTCCTTTTCCTCGGGGCGGCGGATGTCTAGTTTCCCTCTGGGCGAGATACTGTTGTGAGCTAATTATCGGGGGGGGGGTCGTGCTACATGGGCTACTCCACGCGCAGGGCAAGGTTATAGCAAACTCGTAAGGGGGTGTAACTCCAAATAGTTGTAGTTGTTCTTCAGGTGCTGGTTGCTTGAGGACATATCAATTCGCTTCTGACTTACACCATTTTGATGAGCATCATAAGACATGTTGCGCAAGCTTGAGCGGCGCTCGCGGCGACACCATAATAGTTCCCTCTGATGTTCGTCGGGCGCGATATTGTTGACCGTTTCCCCTTGAGGTAATAATGCACCATGTGCAACCAGTAGTCTTAGTCGTAGTCGTAATCGTAGCTGTGGTCGCTAACGATCCGTTGTCGTAGCGGTAGCCGTAGTCGTATCGTGGTCGTAGTCTTAACCTAGTCATAGTCGTCGTCGTTCTTGCGCGGCGGGTGTCGCCGTGTAGAAATCAGTATTTCCCACCATTGTTGGGACCCCAATCCGTCAATGATGTTGCCGAACAGATACTAGTCTCCAATTATTGGGGGGGCTCTGAAGACCCTGTAGTGCAGCATGATCTGTATAATGCGGCTGATCGTTTTTCCATATGTTTTCCACATTTGTGTCCTACGCATCTCCGGGTGTATGACTTCTTGCTTGCTTGCTTGCTCTGAAGACCCTCCGAGGTTACCACGTCACGCCTGCCCCCTCGCGTTCGGCAGTCACTCCCGGCCCCCTCCCAGCACGTCGTGTTGACCGCCGCGCGCTCCGGACGACCAGCGCCCCCTTGCATGGCAGTCAGAGCTTCGCACATGCCCGTTCATAATCTGACCCTCGCTATCGTTCGAGACCGAGTGTGCGATCCGGCGTGAACGAGCCGAGCCTAGTCGGAGTCGAGCCAGAAGCTGTGGATCCCGTGGCTTTTGGGCAGGTGCGCAGACGTTCGGCATCCTGGATGGCGGGATAGAGAGTCTAGTCCCATTCGCACTCGCCTCATCCCCCCTATCAGGGCGGGTGCGAAGCTGTGTATCGCCAGGGTGCCCTGACTGCGCGTGCGCGTACATTGCTCCTTGCGACGGGCTTGTTTCAATGGTGCCTCCAGCACGTGGCTTTGCTTCACGGGCCGACCCCTCAGTTCCCCTGCTCACCCAGACATCGATGCAACACAAAGGTCATTCCTCCTCGTTCTCCTCCTTCGTCGTCGTCTTCGTCGTCCTGCCCCTCCTCCAGCAAGCCAGACCTCACGCTGCGCAGAATCGGGCTGTCTGCACGTGCTTGCGCAGTGGGTTCTGCACCGTCGCCATTTGCTGCCCTGGCCTCCTCGGCCGTCTGCTGGCGACGTGTCAGGGTTCACTCTCAATCCGACCCATCCAATTCGGTGTCGATGCCCGCCGGCCCGATTCGATCCGAGTCCGATCTTCAGCCGATCCGACGCGGCACAACGCTCGCATCCGACTCCCCGATGCGATGCCGATTGATCCTGCGGTGTGCTTCGGATCCGTGGTGCGGGTGCAGGGAGGGCGCAGGCAGGGCCGAGCAGCGCCCGAGGAGGGGGAGGAGGAGGGGGAGCAGGAGAAGGAGGAGGAGGAGGAGGAGGAGGAGGAGGAGGAGGAGGAGGAGGAACAGGCGGATGAGAGGGACGAGGAGGAGGAGGAGGAGTAGGAGGAGGAACAGGATGAGGGGGAGGCGGAGGAGAGGGAGGAGGAAAGGAGGAGTAGGAGGAGGTGGAAGGGACGCTGGACGTCCTAGACTCCCCCTTCTCGGGCACCATGGGCCCAATGCACATCCTGCCCCCGCGCGCAGCCTCTGCGCGCGCGCGTGAGGCCCCCCCCGGCGCTGCAGCTGCTCCTGTCCGCCTGGCCGGCGCCCTCCTCGGCCCTGCCCGCACCGCCGGCTCCTCCTCCTCCTCCTCCTCCTCCTCCTCCTTGTTCTCCTCCTCCTCCTCCTCCTCTTCCTCCTCCTCCTCCTCCTCCTCCTCCTCCTCCGTCCAGTGCACCGTCGTTCTCCCAGGGAGCATGGGGGGTGGAACTTGAGCGGGGGAAGAGCTCCATATGCAACTCCTGGGAGGTCAAGTTCTGATTTGGCCCTGGCCCGAAACCTGGCTTAAATTCCGGCTTGATCAAGCTCAATCTGGTTTAGTCTCTCTCAAGCCAGCTGAATCCCGCTTAATCCGTGACCGAATCTGGCGTAGCAGCCTCCGAATGGGGCTTAATCCTCCCTTATCCTCCCGACGAGGACCTCCCTGTAGTTGCCTCCTAAGCAGAGGGCGGAGGAAGGGGGAGGAGGACGGCGACGAAATAGAGACGAGTCAGGACGACTCAGAGAAGGCCAACCAGATCTCCGCAGAAACGATGGTGCCCTAAATTTGGCCCGCGGGGCGTCGGCGAGAGCTTCTGCCACTCCATACCTGAGGGGGGATCCCTCAGGAGACAGGAACGCCAAAAAACGGAGGGCCCCGCGCCGCGCTGACCCCCAGCAGGCCCCAGCAGGCCCCCCCCATTAGGGCGGCCAGGGCCAAAAAGGTTCTAGGGCATGAAGGAGGAGGAGGAGGAGGAGGAGGAGGAGGAGGAGGAGGAGGAGGAGGAGGAGGAGATGGAGGAGGAGGAGGAGGGGGAGGAGGAGGAGGAGGAGAAGGACCAGTGTAAACCCAAGGCGCATTCACGATGTTGAAATAAGCCATCCCTCCAAGTTCCCTCATCATAAGTCCCTACAGGGATTCTGTTCATTGCGGGCAGTGCCCCACTGGAAGACAACCGTCCGATAACCCTCCACAACATACGATTACTGGAACATCAGCGCTACGAGTAAACGTGCCTGTTGCGTTCTGGCAATCCTAAGTCGTGCCAGAAACAACTCCTGGGATTATGTCACGACTTCAACGTCGCGAATACACGTGACCGTTGCGTTGTGACATTCGTATCGTGCCAGAACCGTTTCTCGGACTTCAGCCATGTGAACCCTTCACCAACCGACTCGAATGTTTAAGACGAGTGTGCGTGGCGCAACGGCGAGAGCCACATTTTGAAAAGGCGCCGCCCTGCATCCTTGAATGTGTTGCACTCTTTGAAAACGAATGTGCGCGTCGCTAATGCGAGAACTACATTTTGAAAACAGGCAGCCCTGCATCTTTGAAATGGGTGCACACGTTCAAGACAAATGTGCGCGGCGCTAGGACGAGAGCCAGATTTTGAAATCGGCCCGTCGCTCAGCATTGAAAGTGGTACAAATGTTCAAGAGGAATGTGCTCGGCGCGTTGGCGAGCGAGACGTGTTGGAAACGGGCCGCCCTCAATGTCTTGAGGCGGGCGCGAACTTTTGCGACGATTGTGCGCGGCGTTCAGGTGAGAGAGGGACATGTTGGACAGCGGAAATTGTTGCAACGTTCAAGCTTCAGTATCAGAGACATGTCGAGGAAGTGTCAGGCGAAACGCCCGGCCCGCCCGACGCACACGTTGGGGCGTGCGACAGGGATGAGTTGTTTCCTTAAAGAGGGCTGGAGGGAGAGGAAGGGGAGAGGAAGGGAGATGAGGGGACAGGAAGGGGGAGGACCCGTCAGGAGGGGGGCTGGGAGGTGGGAGGAGGAGGAGGCGTATGCAGACCAGGAGGGAGCAGCGAGGGCAGTGGAGGGCGAGGAGGATGAGGAGAGGAGAGGAAGACGATGGCGAGGATGACGTTGAGGAGGACGACGACAAAAACAGAGCGAGGATGGAGCAGGGAAGCCTGGGGATGAAGACGAGGAGGAGGGTGAGGAGGACGAAGGGGGATGAGGTGCAGAAGTTGAAGTAGGGGTAGGAATAGAAGGACGATGATGGATGGATGGATGGGGGGGAGGGGTGCACCTGTACCACACGTCATGCGTCCTCCTGTTCCCGCCCCCTTGATCGACCCCTTCTCATGCTTCCTCTCCGTTCCTGCCTCATCTCTTTTATACTTGCTCTCCTCCCCGCTCCATCCGCCCGCATCCATCCTCACTCCTGCTCATATCATCCGCTCACCTCTCTACATCCTTCACTGAAGGGAACATGTGGCAAGAACAGCTCGTACATAATTTCGGTCGGGCAACCCAGGTAACGCGAACACACTCCTCCCACCACATGCAATGCGACCTGCCGGCTGACACGTCTTGCTTCTTCCCTCCTCGTCCTGACCCCTTCTCTGGCGTGTTAGGAAGTTCGGCTGGTTTCCTACTGTATGCTGCTCTGCAGGGTCCCCCGTGTTTGCGATGTGCAGTGATATTTGGCGGACATGCTGTGCGGCCTAGTCGTATCGCTGGTCGGTCCGACCGCTGGGGGTGCACCCGCGACGCATTAGTCCATTCACCCTGGCCTCGTTTCTGAGCTCCACTTGCCGCCTGTGCTTTTGACTTCTGGCTCTGTCAGGGTTTAAAGTAATTGATCCGCGTGACTGGTAACCTCGATGCTCACTTTCTCTCCTCCTCCTCCTCCTCCTCCTCCTTTGCCTGTCCCTCTCTTCACCTCAGTTTCGCAGCACCAGCTGCACGTTTCATGGAGCATGCTCAGGAACTCACGCTCGCTTGTTTGAGCTACGCTATCGCCAGCTGCAGGAAGAGGTGTTGGCCTCCAGGCGGCGAGGTCACATTGACTCGGGAGAGCCGGGCCGGGTCGTCGCAGGTCACTTGGGTGCTCACTGCCGCAGCAGTTGCACAGCATACAGCAGGTGCGTGTCGTGCCGGCGCGGCGACGACCCCAGCGCGGGCGTTCAATGAGGGGGCTGGTTTCCACCACCATAGGTTGGAGGGGGAGGGGGTCCTCCTACTCCTCCTCCTCCTCCTCCTCCCCCTCTTCCTCCTCCTCCTCTTCCTCCTCCTCCTCCTCCTCCTCCTCCTTCTTCCCCCCTTCAACTTTTGGTGGTGGTTGTGGTGAAAAACGGGCCCATCATTCAATGTTGGACGTCGCCAGTGGCCCAGAATGGGCCAATATGGAACGACGTGGCGAAGGAAAAGCCTCCGACCTTCCGAGGTCGAACGATCCACGTGATGTCAGAAGCCAACGCCGAGGCCGTCACCGCACGAACCTGCCGTACCATGAGCATGTCCTGTTCCATGTGCCATTTTTGTTTTCCTGGCTTCTGCCACGGTTCCACGTACACCCTCAGCTGCATTGCCCGTCATTCCGTTTTGACAGGACACTCTGTTTGTCGACGGGACGATGGCGACGGCGACGGCGATAATCACATACCTATACGACCGCCCTGCGGGCGATAAGGAGGTTGCGGGGGGATTGAGATCAAATGCCCACCCTGACTGACCTCCAGCCTGTCACCTTGATCCCATCTCAACAAATGAATTGATGGATTGGGTTTGATGGATTGTATTGGGTGGGATCAGATAAGATGGGACAATATGGGTTTGATAAGATAAGATGGATTGGAATGGACAATATGGATTGGATAAGATGAGCTGGATTGGATAAGAAAGCCTGCCGCAGGCGCCGACTAACATGACTTGATGGATTGGGTTGGGTGGATTGGATTGGATGGCATAATATTGATTGGATCAGATAAGATGGGTTGGATTGGAAGAAATGGATTGGATAAGATAGGATGGATTGGATTGGCCCGCCGCAAGCGCAGAAACAATTGAATTGATGGATTGGGTTGGGTGGATTGAATTGGGTGGGATAAGATAAGATGGGACGAGATGGGTTGGATCAGATAAGATGGATTGGATTGGACAAGATGGATTGGATAAGATGAGCTGGATTGGATAAGAAAGCCCGCCGCAGGCGCCGAAAATAATGAATTATGAAATTAGCGACATGCGTTAGCGCCAGGACACCCAGGACACCGCCTGGCCCAACTGGGACACCTCCCAGCCACCGGCGGACGGGAAACGGACTTTCGCTCCTACTGACACCCGGGACACCCGGGGCACCGCCTGGCCAAACTGGGACACCTCCCAGCCACCGGCGGACGGGAACGGATTTTCGCTCCTACTTCGGCCTAGCTACAGGAGGATCACGCGCAGCTTCGCCTCGCCTGCACGCACGACACGAACACGAAACCGAAACCGATCTCCCGATGGGGGGTCTCCGTTTCACTGCGATCTCACCCCCCAACCTCCGACCGACGACGGCGACGACGGCGGCGACGGCAACGACTGGATGACGGCGGGAAGGCGCCAACGACGAGGACGGCGATAGCGACGAGGCATCAGAGCCTGAGCTATATGGGAGGCCCTCCCTGTGTGTGATGTGTCACTTGCAGCAGTCGTTTAATCGCTCAAGTTTGGGGCGTACACCCTGACAACTCATCATGAACCAGGAGAAACGATCATAACTATGTTCACGCGGTGATGCTAGCGATTCGTGAACCGTAGGGTGCAATTGAGGAGTAAGTACAATGGCGCGTAAAACATGATAGCAGGGTGTCGTGGAGAGGCCCCCCCTTCAGCACCGCTACGCTCTCCAGCCTCTCGTCGATGTCCCTGCCTTCGACGCCGTCGGCGCCGTTGTCGGCCCAGTCGGCGACGCCGTCGCCCCCGCCGTCTTCGTCGGCACCTCGTCGCCGGTCGCCGTCGCGATCGGGCCGCCGCGCAAGCAGAGCCGCACCCGGCGGAGGCCCGGAGGAGGAGGAGGAGGAGGAGGAGGAGGAGGAGGAGGAGGAGGAGGAGGAGGGGGAGGGAGGAGGGAGGAGGAGGAGGAGGAGAAGGAGAGGAGGAGGAGGAGGAGGAGGAGGAGGAGGAGGAGGAAGGAGGAGGAGGAGGAGGAGGAGGAGGAGGAGGAGGAGGAGGAGGAGGTTGCCTGGGCCGTCCCTGGCCCAGTCGGTGCCCCCCTGGGATCTCCAGGGGCGCACGCGGCCTCCACGCCAGCCCCTCTCGGGGCCCAGGGGGCCCCCAGGGCCCCAAGACTGGTGGGCCTGTTTTCCACGCCACCACCACCAGAAATTGGGGGGGGAGGGGGTCCTCCTCCTCCTCCTCCTCCTCCTCCTCCTCCTCCTGCTTCTCCTCCTCCTCCTCCTCCTCCTCCTGCTTCTCCTCCTCCTCCTCCTCCTCCTCCTCCTCTTCCTCCTCCTCTTCCTCCTCCTTCCCCCCTCCAACTTGTGGTGGTTGTGGTGGAAAACAAGCCCATCAAAGACGGCGCAAAAAGCCTGGGACACGTTGGGCCAGGGGCAGCTTCTTAAGACCAGCGGGCAGCGAGCCTCCGTTATGGCAATGGCCGCCGGGCTGCAGGGACCCGTCCACCGGGGAGCGAGCCCCTCGCCACCGTCGACTACACGTAAGAGCGACCTTTCGCCGGAGTGACCTTTAGTGCGGGCTCAACGGGCTCCCCCAATCGCTGAGCGCGAAGTGGTAGCAGCGGCTTGCGCGCCCAGGTTTGGCCACCCCGCGTCCCCCGTTAAGCCGCGCACCAAAGGTCACTCTTACCCAGGGTCATTCTATGCGCGTCGCCGATACCGGGCCTGCCCCTCTGCAGGGGGAATACTCAAAAATAGTCAAAAACTAGTCTTGGGACTATTTCTTGAGTTTTATTTGCCATTCTGGAGTTTTTTTTTGTTTTGGAATATTTTTCATATTTCGTCGAGAATCCCCCTGTAGGGGGACGCGCCCGACTTAGGTCTCGGCCCCCCGACGGCACGATTTTGTGCACGACGTCGGCCCCCCCCCAGAGGTCCCGGCCCCTGCGCCGGGACCAGCGTCTCGCTCCCGAGCCGTTCTCTGACGGCCTCCCTCGAGTAGACGTAAGAGTGACCTTTCGCCGGAGTGACCTTTGGTGCGGGCACAGATGGGCCCCCAGATGGCTGAAAACGAGGCAGGAGCAGCGGCTTGCGCGCCCAGGTTTGGTCCCCCCGCGGCCCCCCAAAAGCCGCGCACCAAAGGTCACTCTTACCCAGGGTCACTCTTGCGTGTAGCCGACTCCCGAGGCCCGGGGTGAGGGGCCCGCGGAGGCCGCAGGTGGCGCAGAACCTGCTCCCTTCGTGAGCCTTTCCACCCAGAGGTCCGACGTCGTGAGTTTTTCATTGCGGCCCCCCCCCCCCCAGAGATCCAACGTATTGACGAAGTCAAGACGGAGGCTTTTCGCAGTTTTCGGCCTCCAGGGGCCCTCGCCGGGCCTCGGGACCGTCAGAAAACGATTCAGGATGAAAAACCGGTCCTGGGGAATGGGTCGAGACTTCCGGGGACTCCGTATGGAAAAAATCATGACGTCGGATCTCTGGGCCAGAAGTCTCGACCCATTCCCCGGCACCGGTCTTTCATCCCGGGTCGTTTTCGACGTTCCCGCGGCCCAGCGACGGCCTATCGAGGCCGAGAACAGGCGGCGAGAAACCTCCGCCCTGCTTTCAGTCGGTCCTGTCCCTCTACAGGAGGAGTGTTCAAAGATAGTCAACCAAATAGTCTGGGGCCGATGTTTTAGTATACGTTTTGACCGTTTGGGGATATTTTTGGGGTATGTTTCATTCTTCGTCCAAAATCCGCCTTGCGTTCCTCCATGCGTTGGATCCCTGGCTTTTCTCTCCCGGCCGTGGGGCCCCCCCGAGGTGCTGCCGCTCTGGGGCCGCCTGTGGCGGCACCCCCGCGCCGCCGCGGCCCTGTCGCCGGCTGGGCGGGGCCGCTGCCCAGCGTCCCTCAGCCCGCTGTGGGACATCCGGCGCCCCGGGGGCCGCCACGCAAATCGCGCGCTGCGTCCTCCGCCTTCGCCTCCGCCTCCTCCTCCTCCTCCTCCTCCTCCTGCCGCTCCCTCCCTCTGCCTCCTCCTCCTCCTCCGCCTCGCCCTCCTCCCTCCTCCCCTCCTCCCCCTCCTCCTCCTCCTCCTCCTCCTCCTCCTCCTCCCCTCCTCCTCCTCCTCCTCCCCTCCTCCTCCCCTCCTCCTCCTCCTCCTCCTCCTCCTCTCCTCCTCCTCCTCCTCCTCCTCCTCCTCCCCCAACATGATCCCGATCTGGGTGATGGTGGTAATGTTCGAACTCCCTGGGTGACCGACAGATGACCACCAGCACCAGAATCTGGGGCCATCTTGCCCCGTTGGGGGCAGACCCTTTTTTGGGGCGTTGGTGCCCACTTCCAGGCCTCCGGTTCCCTCTCCTTGCTACTCCCGGCCGGAGACCCGGCCCCCCCCCACCCCCCCTGCCCCATCGGCAGGCGCACTTTCGCGAGCGTCAAGGCCGCCAAGCTGCCCGCCGGCAGGCCCGCCCCACGCCGCCTCGCGCGCGCGCTCTCCGGGCGGGGCCCTCGCCTTCGAGGGAGGAGGGGCCTCCAGCAGGGGCGAAGCGTCCCGGCTTGCCTGTGGGCCCACTGAGGAATGGTCTAAGAGCCCTGGGTTGAAGTCCGGCATGTCCCTCTACAGGAGGACGATTCAAACATAGTCGAACAAACAGTCTGGGGACGCTTCTTCGTGCTCTCTTCACTATTTTTGAGCATTGCTTGACTATTTTCGATTGCTCTTCCAAAACCCCCCTGTAGGAAGACATGCCCGACCTAACCCTTCGTGGTTAGCACGAAATGTCCAGAGAACATTCTGGCTGAGACCGTATTGGTTTGACCAATGGGCTTCACGTTCGCAGAGCATTCCCCGACCAGCGCTTGCACTTGAGGGTTCTTGCTTCTGGTCAGAGGAACCGGGCCTGGCTGGCGGTCTGGCGGTTCCGTGCTCGCCGTCGCCGCCCCGTCGCCGCCTCGTCGCCGCCCGTCGTCTAGGCCTGGCTGGCGGTCTGGCGGCTCCGTGCTCGCCGTCGCCGCCTCATCGCCACTGGCTGGCGGCCTGGCGGTTCTGTGCTCGCTGTCGCCGCCTCGTCGCCGCCCCGTCGCCGCCCAAATTCTCCGGTCCAAGAAGGAACTAGGACCGACGTCTCCATCGAATGAATCTCCCCCCTGATGTTGTGACATTTGCATATGATTCTGGCCCATCTGTAATTCGAGATCGAACTCGTACCATTCCAGCCAAGCCAGTATCGACCCACCCTGATACCTGTCAAATAATACTGTGCGCGCGCACTCGTTTACCACAAGTCATCAAGTTGTTAAAACCCTTTGCGAAAAACGTGGCGATGTACACACACGCGCGCGTCGTCGCGCGCGCATGCGGCAGTCCTTCAAAAACCTAGGTTTCCAAAGGAGTTCTAAACCGGGTGCCGCGAAAACATATGAAGAACCAATGGTTTGAAAACGTTGATATCGGCGGATATCTGGGGTTTCTCCGAGCCGGGCAGGGGCACCTGCAGGTGCAGGCAGCAAGCGCCGCTCAAAGAAGCACTTGCGAAGTTGTTCCGGGTGGGGTGGCGGAGTTCGCAGCCCGAAGCCCTCGGGCTGCAACCTGGATTTTTCAGGCGCGCTGGGTTCCTTCACGGCTCTCCCCACAATGCCTCGAACCCGACCCGCCCTGTGGGCGTAGGTTGTTTGACGAGCTCGTTTCTCCAACCTCATGCGACCCCTTCGGGGAGAGGTTTGCGTTTCCCGCTGCCCCCTCTCCGTGGGTCTGGAGGGGGGCCCCGCGGGCCGTTGTAGGGTCCAAGATGGCCCACGATCCCTCCAAGAGGGCCTCAGATAGCATGAGTCGTTTTTTTCGAAAAAGTCTGCGCGCGCTCATGCGAATTATTAGGATCACCATTGGTTCTTCTATCTTGTCATCAAATGCGACAATGCGACCAAGCGGGCCTCTCGTGCGCACATGTCGAAATCATTCGAGCGCCCCTGCGCGCTTGCTGGGGGCACACGGTCCCTGTCGAATGAGAACATGCGTGTCGGCCGCACGCGCATGCCGGACTTTCCAGAACGTTGGCCACCGACACGTGGACACCATCATCGTCACCAGCGTGACCAGCATCGCTGCCGTCATTGGCCTTGCTGTCGTCATCGTCATTATCGCATCATCGACGCCACTATCAGCATCGTGTCTGCCGTTTTTGACGTCACCATGATTCCGCGCCCGCCCGAGCCACCGATTCGCATTGAAGTGCCTGCGCGTCCGCGCGGCCTGCGAGACGCGTTGGGCAATCCTCAGTGGTCAGCGCCACCGCGGCCGCGTCGATCGCGCTAGAATGGCTGACCGTTCTGCGCGCGAGCTTGCGCGCACGAGCGCGGCCGAAATGATGCGCCGGCGCCGAACAGTTATCGTAATCGTGGTGTGTGTTCAAACCGAGCTGCGGGTGTGTGGGTGTCATGTTTGCGCGAGCCGTGGAGCTGACATTGGCTCATTGCACCGCACGAATTACACCGCATCAGTTGCACAACAAAGGTTGTACATTGTAGCTTCTCATTTTCTAAAACCGGATTAGGACCCCCCGGACTTGACGGGCCATTTTTGCGCATTGTAATTTACATGTTATGTTGCCCCATCGTCCATCAAAAATATGAATTCACACCATCCAAGCCATGCTGCCCCCCCCCTCATCCTCTGCTACAAAAATATGATGCGCGCGCTCGTTTATCACAAATCATAAATGTTCCAGAATCCCTTGCCAAAAACGGAACGAAGTGCACGCGCGCGCGTCGTCGCGCGCGCATGCCGCAATCCATGAGAAACCTTGGATGCCGTAAGGATTTCGAAACGGAGTGTTCCGACACATAACTAAAACATGGTTTCGCAACACGAAATTCCAAAACACGTTTACGTTCGCGCTGCTGCGAATCTTCGAGAGAGCCACAGGCTTCCCCTACACTTTCATGACATGGTGCCAAATGGGCCTGTCGCGCGCGCGTGTCGAAATCGTTCGGACGCCCCTGCGCGCGCGCTGTCGCCAGAAATCGTTTTGCAAAAAACGGAACGAAGTGCAAACGCCCGCGTCGTCGCGCGCGCATGCCGGAATCCGTTCAAACACGTGGCACTTCGCAGGCGTAGGGATTTCAAGGTCGAGTGCCCCGTGTGTATATGTATGTATATGACACATGGTTTGGCAACATCAGTTTTCAAAACAAAAGAAATGCGCTCGCGCTCTTGCGGGGTTCCAAGAAAACCATCGGTGTCAACACCTGCTCATGAAGTTCGACCAAGCGGGCGCGCTGGGGGGGCACCACCCGTGTCAAATACTACCATGAGGGCTACTCTCGCGCGTCGGCCGCACGCGCATGTCGAAATCTTTCCAAAACCTTCACCACCGACGCGAGGACGCCGTCATCGTCGTCGGCGTGATCAGCATTGACGCCCTCATTGGCAGTGCCGCCGGGCTGCCGCCGCCGTTGCCATTATCGCCACCAGCGTCGCTACGATCATCATCGTGTCTGCTGTTGTCGACGTTGCCATGATACCGCCCCCGCCCGCCCAAGCGCCCGACTCGCACTGAAGTGCCCACTAGAAAATGCCCAAAGGTCAGCGTCACCGCGGCCGCGTCGGTCGCGCCAAGCTACCTGACCGCTGCGCGCGCGAGCATGCGCGGGCTAGTGCGGCCAGAGAAATGCACCAGCCAACACCAAACACTCATCGCAATCGCCGCCGCAAGCGTTTTGCGAAAAACAAGTTGCGGGTGTGTGGGTGGGATGATTGCGCCGGCGGTGAAGTTGACAGCTGCGAGTCCCACGAGTGAGCGCACCACATACACCACACCACACCAAGTTCACCACATATCTTGCAACACGTAGGTTGCATATAATAATTGCACAGCATCGATTGCCCCGCGTAGGTCGCACCACATAAATTGCTCCACCTCGGCTTCAGAAAAACACGGCTGCTAGACACACGCTGGTTGGGTTCATTGTGGCGGACCCTTTTAACTATAACGTTTTTTCCGTTCTCAGAACATGTAGTGGTAAGCTTACAGGGGTGCTGGGACGGTCGGTTTCTGCTCAAAGACACTGCTTCCGCCTTCGATGTGGGGGGGACAGGGCTCTCTTTGAATCGGCGTGGCGTAAATGACCTTTCGCCGGAGCGACCTTTGGATGCGGGCCTATTATCGCCCCCAGTGATCGCTGCATGCGGTGCGATGGCAGCGGCTTGCGCGATTGCCTAGGGTCACTCTTGTGTGGGGCCGACAGAAGCTCTGGCCAGTGCGCACCCCAGGAGAGGTCTGGGTGGGTTTCGAAGCCCGAAAGCCAATGCAGGGTTCTTCCTCGGCTTCGGCCGCGGGTGGAAGTGGTGGAAGCGAATTCAAAACGGTGGCGTTTCCGCTGGCGGAAGGACGGCGGAATTCAATCCCCCAAGCACTCAGTTTTGTTTGTTCTGGATTTCCAGAGCTCGCCACGCAGAGGGTGGTTTAGCCCAAGGTGGGACCAGGATGCAGGCCTTAGGCCGACACTTTC
The DNA here is from genome assembly GCA_963575745.1 of Prorocentrum cordatum. Lineage (NCBI taxonomy): Eukaryota > Dinophyceae > Prorocentrales > Prorocentraceae > Prorocentrum > Prorocentrum cordatum. Next base: position 650,725 of record CAUYUJ010018438.1, read on the forward strand.
CCCCCTCTGGAACCATCCACCACGGTTTTCCTCCAGCCCCACTTCGGGCATTCAAAGGGTAGGCGGTAATTGTTGCTGTTTGCGCGTTCTTTCCTCCCGTAGAAGCAAAAAGCCGACAGAAGTCTGAACATTCGGCGGTTTGCAGGTATTTCATGATTCGGCGCTGGACCTCCTTCCCTTGCGCGCGGAGCGTGCCAGGGGCAGCGCTGGAAGCGCCACCAGGGGAACCCAGCGCCGATCCGAGAAATCCGCGCGGACCCCCAACCCATCATGTTTATGCATCCTCATTATTCCACCTCTGAGTGGCCTTTTCTTCGCCCCCCTTCGCGGCCGCCTCCTCTGTCCTCTTCCCGCTCTTGCACGCTGGCCAATTCGCTTCTCGGTGCCACCGTTTAGCTCTATCGTTGGTGCAGCCGGCTCTGCCTCGCCGCCGGCAGAGCAAATTATGCATCCCCGATGTCATGCCGAATCGTCGGTGGTGTTGCGTCTTCCTTGGCGCGTCCAGCGTCGCCACAGTCTGTTGTGTCGTTGTTTGTTGTTTGGCTTTTGTTCCAAAGCGACACCAGAGTAGCTTCTACACCTTTTCGACCGCATTGAGCTCATTGTATGGATCGCGACGTGTTGCAACCGAGGTTCCAATCTACGTGAGGTGCTTTGCACATTACCCATGGAGATCCCGACGATGAGGTGATGATGGCTAGAGAGGCAGATTTGGATACGGACGCACTTCTCTTCTAGATTCGGAACGAGCCTGGGCGTCAGCATCTGCTCCAGCAGCGAACTTTAGGACGGATGGTCACAGCTTTTGTTGAGAGATCCGGAGCAGATTGGCAGACTGCAATGATCGAGCATTGTCTTTCTACATCGGCCCATTGATGCTGTTTTGACAGCTGAAGATGTTGAGCTCAGTGATGGTATTCAAATATTTTGTTCAAAAGGACAACCGATACGATGATGGCACAAAGTTCTGGTAAGAAGGCAAGAGTGTGGTCACTGAGTTGTTGACTCTGGGAATTCGTTGCCGTGGCCTGATCCTCTGAAAGGCTACGGCCCCGCCGCCGACGCACTCAACGCGCGCGACCGCGCGTCAGTGCAGATGCGGATGCCGGCGCTCGCCTCGCTTTGGTTCGCATCTCTTTCTTTTTCTCTTTGTCACTCTCGTTTGAGAAGGGGGGGCAATGCAACAGGGCTATGTCTGCAGATGTCGCTGCCCGTGGGTGCCAACTTGCTGGAGCATTCGATTTTTCCAAGGCCTTTCGACAAAAGAACGTGTGCTTTACAGATGATGTGCCCTGGGTATGCCAACTAGCTGGAGGATTATTGCACGGCCCGCACAAAACCTGTGCGTGTGTGTGGGCGTGTGTGTTTGCCGAAACCTTTCCAAGGGCTCGACCAACGTTTTGGTTCGGATGATCTAGTGATACGTTTTCGCTTTCGCTTGGTGCTCGTCTTCGCTGTGTGGCAGGCACACCGTGGGTGAATCGCCACTGCGGGGGTGAACCAAAACGCTGTGCTGGGCAGTCTCTTGGACTTGTTTCGTTTTATCAAATGGTGGGGAGGGGAAGAGAGGCGGGAACGCGCTTTCCTGGTCGAGCCATGGTAGGCTCGGGTGGATTATGCTCATAGAGATACAGCAGAGCACTGAGAACATTATGATCGACGGGTTGGCGAAGTATGTGGAGGTATATGCCAGAACCATGGTATTCATGCGCACGTACGAACACAGGGGGGCAACATATTAGCAGCCAGCGGCGGGCTATGCGGCAGAGGGAAACGACCCACGGCGATGGTATAATGGCGCATGACACATGTCATCAACGTCGCAAGCGGAACGCGCACCTAAATCATTGCAGTGCAATCGTGGCGTGATTGAGTAAGTGAGCGTCGCAAGAGAAAAGCACGACCGACGGTTCAGTGATTGGACAAGACCATCTATATGGACAGACCAACGTTTACAGCTCAGTTTACCAGCGGCAGGGCAGAGGAATTGGTAGACAATCTCGAGGCCGACAACATGGATGTTATATGGGCGAATACTCTCGGGCGACTAACTAACAGCGGCAGCCGACCGCTGGCTAGCAACACGTCATAACGTTGCAGCATCGCGATCGCCAGAACAATACAATCAATGACTTGGAATCGAAAGACTCAGCAGAGGCGTCAGCTGATGGTTGGCCAATTGTGATCGAGCAATCAAGCATTACGCCAGGCATCTGTCACTGCTACTGGCTTACGAGCAAAGCAAACCATCATCACAGCATTGGCATCGCAAGAGCATCGATATATCGAAATGCCAAATGGGGCTTCCAGGGCGCACGCGGACGGTCCCAATGGGGGCTTCGGTGGAGCTCCCCATGGGGGCACGAAGTGGGTGGGTGACAATGCCAAATTGGGCTTCCAGGACGCATGTGGGCGGTCCCACTGGAGGCTTCGGTGGACCTCCTGACGGGGCCACGAAGCGCTGTACTGGGCGGGTGAAACTGCCAACTTGGGCGTGCGGGACGCATGTGGGCGGTCCCACTGGGGGCTTCGGCGGAATTCCCTACTGGGGCCACGAAGCGCTGTACTGGGTGAGTGAAAATGTCAAAGTTGCGCGAACGGGACGCATGTGGGCAGTCCCACTAGGGGCTTCGGTGGAGCTCCCTACGGGGCCACGAAACGCTGAACTGGGCGGGTGGAACTGCCAAACTTGGGTGTGCGGGGCGCATGCGGACGGCCCCACTGGCCACGAAACGCTGTACTGGGTGTGGCGGAGGCATGTGGCCACCCCTACTGGGGCCCCCGACGGAGCTGCCTTAGGGGGCCACGAAGCGCTGCACTGGGTGTGGCGGACGCATGTGGCCACCCCCGCTGGGGCCTTGGGTGGGGCTCCCTATGGGGCCACGAAACGCTGTATTGGGTGTGGCGGGCGCATGTGGCCACCCCCATTGGGGCCTTACGTGGAGCGCACCATGGGACCACGAAGCGCTGTATTGGTGGGTGTGGCGGACGCATGATGTACCCTCACTGGGGTTTTACGTGGAGCTCTACATGGGGCCACGAAGCGCTGTACTGGGTGTGGCGGACGCATGTGGTACCCCCTATTGGGCCCTTACGTGGAGCTCCCTATGGGACCACGAAGCGTTGTACTGGGTGTGGCGGACGCATGTGGCCACCCCCCCTGGGGCCTTGGGTGGGGCTCCCTATGGGGCCATGAAGCGTTGTATTGGGTGTGGCGGACGCATGTGGCCACCCCCCCTTGGGCCTTGGGTGGGGCTCCCTATGGGGCCACGAAGCGCTGTACTGGGTGTGGCAGACGCATGTGGTACCCCTACTGGGCTTTCGGTGGAGCTCTCTATGGGGCCACGAAGCGCTGTACTGGGTTTGGCGGAGGCATGTGGTACCCCCCCCTTGGGTCTTCGGTGTAGCGCTCCATGGAGCCACGAAACGTTGTACTGGGTGTGGCAAACGCATGTGGTACCCCCCCCGTGCCCCGTGGGGCCTTACGTGGAGCTCCCGATGGGGCCACGAAACGCTGTACTGGGTGTGGCAGACGCATGTGGTACCCCCACTGGGGGGGAGGCACGGGAGGGGAAAGAGGAGACGCGGGGATTGTCTTTTCAAAACGAGGACCCAACACCACAGGATGGTTGGGAAAAACAAATCGCCAAGGACTGCGTCTACTTGCTCGCGTAGGTGGCAGCGCGCCACGCTGAAGAGGTGGCCGCGTCGCAAGAGGCGCTCCTGCGCGAGGGCGCCACATGTTGGCGCGCCTTCGCTGTTAGCCAGCAGCTATGCCGCGCGATGTCCCTCGGGGGAGGATGCCATCCAGATCCAGGGGGTCAGGAATAATTGATCGTTTTTTATTCCTTCGTTTGCCGGTCGGCGCGGGCCCCCCGCCACCACCCGGAGTAGATTTTGGTTGCTTTGGGCGCCTGTTTCGAGCGGGTGGGGTCTCCCCCAGAGGCAGCACTTTTGCAAACAGTCGCACCAAGCAGAGGTCTGGAGCCAGATCCCCCTTCCCCCCCCTTTCCGCCCAATGTCGAGACGCCGAATAAAACGACGCTCACATTGCAGGGTTTGGCTGCTTCGCTGGAGCAGGACCGCGCGGACGACTCCGATCTGGCATTCGTTCAGTAGTGTTCGGAGTTCAATCGCTACGTCGTTAAGCCAGGGCAGAAGAGAGCATTGGAGGGGGTGGAGTTGAGCCCTTTTGAAGAAGATAGGATTCAAGAACCTTTAGGATATATACTTCCTCGCCTGGCGAAGCATACACGCTGCAACGTATTCCTAGCACCTGCGGTCATATACTTAATGCAACCACACAGAGAAAAAGTATTCGTCAGCGGTTGGGAAATGTTGAGAGTATTCTTGGTCGCTCACACGTGGCGTCTGAGCTACCCCAGAGGCACAGGCGTTGAGGGCCATGCGCGGGCTATTCGGCCAGCCACCGACCCTGCGCGCTTTGCCGATGTCGATGCCTGTTCACCAAAGGCACGGGGAAACGAATTCCCGATATTGCAGGCGGCGAATTGTGGTTCCCGAGGGATGCGGACATAAACGAAGTTCTCAGGCTTTTGAGAAGCGCATTTCAAGCCATGCCCCCGCCGACCACTGCCGCAATGGGGTTCCAGTGTTTCTGCGAGAGATCGCAAGTAGCATGGCTGTGTGTACGTGCGGTACGGCAGTGGGCCAATGATGGTGGACCTATCCCGCGCTTCCAGGAGTTACTCGCTGGCTGTTTTATCATTGGCACGCCGCTTTTCTGGCGCCGCAAATTTGCTGCGTCCCATGGCAAGGAAACTGAATTGCACCCATATTCAGGCGGCGGTAACATGCGGCGACTCTCAGGCATCTTGAACCAGCTAGGTGCGCGCAACGATGCTTTTCTGTTCTTCGATGTTTGTATGATTTCGCATGCAAGCAAACTGGGTTACGAATCCAAGCGAGACCAAGTTTGGCCTGGTGCGCCCGTTCGGGATGGTACTTGCAGGCCATCCTTTGAGAGGAACCCGCAGGCCGTTTACCCTCTTCCCGATCGCACCCAGGAGCAGCGGAAGCAGTTCAATTATGGCTTGTGGGAAATGAATCGTTCATTTTCTTTTCAAGAGTGCGGAGTTATCGTGCTTCCAGGGCTAGAAGGTCCGACCACATGGCCAGACAGCGTGGTACGGGGCGTTGAGACGTGAAGAACCACAGGCCTTTCCAGAACCGCGGAAGGTGTCCGCTACTGCAGCCGCGTCGCAAATTCGCAAGATGTCGCGGTGCAGGCGGTCCGCAGATCCCGAAAGTGGCCCAGCGGTGGCACAGTGGAATCGGGCAAATGGTATGCAGACGTGGTCTGGCCTGATGCGCGACAAGACCCTTGGGGGCTAGTTTCGCTGACAAAGGAGCTCGCGCTGCCGTGCGCCATCATTAAGTCAATATGTTCGACGCAGGCCTCCGACACTGGTCTGTCTTAGGATGCTGTGCGAGCCCGTAGGGGGAGAACCACATGCTGTCTGCGCTGTGCGCACGGCTCTCTGGCCATCCCGGTCTTCCGCCACGACGACTCTCTATTACTATACGCTCCCACTCCGTCACCTCGTTGGCCAGTGGCCGCCCAATCCGGGTGGACCCAGTCCCAGCCCAGCATCGCACTCTACTGCAGCGCCGGCTTCGAAGCCATGATGGCGCCAGAATCGCAGAGCGGATTCCGTTTGGAAGACAATGCGATGGGCCCGGATTGTCCTGGAGAGTTCCGTTTTGGATTTCGAATTGAGTTTGGGGCGGATGTTTTGGGGCCAGGAATGAAGTCTCCAAAAAAGCCGCACGAAATTCACTCCGTTTTGCGCTCGCCGCTTCGGGGTTTAACATCGACAGAAATCCACGCAAAAGTCCAGTGCAGCACGTCTGCAAGGTCGGTGCAGTGAGAAGCCATGGCCGTTGTCCCCCTTCGGCAGGCCACGTTGGTGCGAGCTGGGGGCGTGCCGGTGTTGTCGGATCGGATCGGGATCCAACGATTATCGTGTGCACAGTGCTCCGGTGAGACATATGTCGGCGGGGCTCCCTCCAGCGATCATGGCAGACGTCAGGTTTTGTCGCGAATCGCCCAGGGGAAGCACCCTGAGTTTGGAGCGGAGCTGGATTCAGGACCCTGGCCCATGGGGTGTGACGGCATGTTCTGTCGAATTCTCATTTCAGAGGATCAGAAAATATTTCGGGCCATCCGACAATTGTTTTGTTATTCAGGGATCGTGTTCCTCCCTTTTGGCTGTACCCATCTCCGCGCTTTCGCGGTCCTCCAGGGATTAAGTCTGGGCTGGCGATTGCCCGCCGCGTTGTCCGCCGAACACCGTTGGACACTCGTCTGTTTCAGGCAGGTCGCTCACAGCGTCTGGCCTCCCTCGCTGCCCTCACTGTTGGCCCTTCGTTCAGCCCTCACGGGATCGCTGACGAAAAGCATCAACACACAAAGTTTGGGTGGGGAGCCCTCGAACGAACAATGGTTCGTTGGCTTCCCAGGGGCCGGCGCCAGGAGCTCCTTTGGACCTCTTGGCACCTCGATGCGGACCTGTCGGGTTCTTCTGGCTGCCTTTGGGCGCCCTGGGGCCGTCTCGGTCTTTCCTCAGGCCGTCTTGGAGGGGTCTGGTGCTCTCTTGGGGGCGTCTTGTTCAATTCTGGTAGAGTTTGCGTGGACAGGGCTCAGTCGTCGAATGCCGTCTTGAAGCTCCCCGGAAAACGTTCGGCCAGGGTTCTTCCCGGGGCCCCTCGCGCGCGGTACCATACCATGAGGGGGCCACGAAGAGGTAGATGCTGAGAATGATGGGTTGGAAAAGGAGCAGGAGAAGCTGGCTCAATGATATGACCCGCACCTTCTACCAGGAAGTTTGATCCACGTGATTTCTCCATCCAGGACGTGAGTTGGATACACATGGGGCAGCGTCTTAGTGGGCCCTGGAAACGACAGGGCCGTTTTGTTACCTGTTCCGTTTTGCCGTTTTTGTGCCGGTTCCGACGCCGTTTTTGTACCGGTTCCGTCGCCGTTGTTTGACCGGTTCTGGTTCCGGTTCCAATTCTGGAGCCGTTCTTTTGTTGTTTCCGGTCGCCGTTTTTTTTGCCGTTTCCATTTTCAAGGGACATGTTGCTGGGAACGGTTAAAAACGGCCCCTTTATTGGAAAGGAGGAAAAGGAGGCGGAGGGGGAGGAGGAGGAGGAGGATGAGGAGAAAGAGGAGGAGGAGGAGGAGGAGGAGGAGGAGGAGGAAGAGGAGGAGGAGGAGGAGGAGGAGGAGGAGGGCTACGAGGAGGAGGAGGAGGAGGAGGAGGAGGAGGAGGAGGAGGAGGGGGAAGGGGCAGCTTGCCTTTCCAGTGCTCGGCCCTCGTGCAGGCAGAGAACGCCGGCCCCCCGCAGGTGCTTCTAGGAAGCCTGGGACACAGAGCAACGGGGTCGACTTCATCATCATCATCATCATCATCATCATCATCATCATCATCATCATCGTATTCATCATCATCATCATCATCATCATCATCATCATCATCATCATCATCATCATCATCATCATCATCATCATCATCATCATCATCATCACAGAGCAACGGGGTCGCCTTGGAGGACGTTCGCGCGCAAGCTTCCCGCACAGGGCTAAGTCGGGCCTGTCCCCCATACAGGGGGATTTGCGACGAAAAATAAAACATACCCTAAAAATAATCCAAAAATTGTCATGGGACTATTTTTTGAGCATTTGTTCGCCATTGTGGGGCATCTTTGGGGTATTTTGAATTTTTCTCCGAAAATCCCCCTGTAGGGGGGCAGGCCCGACTTAAGCATAGGGTCGCGCGTGAGCGCCCTCGCTGTCGCGAGCGGCGCTGTGTAGGCGGCCACCGCCACCAACGTGAGGTGTCGCGTCAGACCGCCTGTCCACTTGCCTCGCCGCAGAAGCTCTCGTTCTGGCCCAGCGACGCTGGAGTGAGTGGCCCAGGCCAGCCCCTCCACTCATTCCAGCCCTGGCTGGTGTCCATCGAGTTTCGTCCAGCCCTGGCGTTCTCGTCCCGGCTGCTCTGCCAGTCTTGCCAGCCCTGGCCACTTCCACTCCCATGGGGCGTCCGGCTTCCCCTTCTCTCCGGCTGATCTGTGCTCTAAGATTGCCCCAACTTCCCCGTGTGGAGATTGTTTTTTATTTTCTGGCGCGTGACGGTCGCTGCCAGGGACCCCCCCCCAGGTAATGGTAACGATCGTATTTGGGGGGGCTCGGGCCTGAGCACCCCCTCCACTAGTGCTGGTGCTCGCGCGCATGCTACATGGCGATGGTAGTGCCTCACCCCGCCCAAGCGTTACTGTCACCGAGGCCCCAGCCCCCCCGCTCCCTCTGGGGAACGACCGTTACCGAAAATACTGCAGAAACGCCATCTCTTGTCAATGAGATGTCCAGCTTCCCCTCTTCTCCGGCTGACCTTCGTAAGCTAAAACGTATCCGCATCCGCGGTTTCGCGGCTCGCTTCTTGGGTCGCGACCCTGCGAATACAGGGCGTGTTTTTGTTCCTGGATGCCCCTCGCGGAACGTATCCGTGCGCCGCGTATCCGCGGGACCGCGCCCCGGAATCCAGACCGCGAGGGAGAGGATACGTATACGTTAGTCGGGCCGAACGAAAGGGGGGGATATTGGGAAAGGGGGGGGTGCGAAATCTGCTGCGTGCAGCTGGTTTCGGCCCCGCCGCCGGGCCCATTCCTCGATTCACGGGCGCCTCCCGGCGCCGGGAGGCGCTAGGAAAATCAGCCACGTGAGCTGATTCTCTACCTTACCCTTCGCTATCCCCCCCTCTCGTTCCCCCCGAGTTCGCCGCTCGTGAGATCCGTGCTTCAACCGCAGGCCTAGAGATTGACATCAACACCAATAGCGGCGGTGTGCATCCACCGAGGGAGGAAGCTCCCGATCTCGGTGATGGTGGTAATATTCTGGCTTCCAAGGTGGCCGAGATATTGCCACCAACACCGAAATCGAGGATCGTCTTCCCCCTGTGGAGGCAACCCCTTGTGTTGGTGTTGGTGCCCATTTCCCAGACCCCCGACGTCATGATTTTTTCATGACGTCGACCCCCAGAGGTCTGGACCCATTCCCCAGGACCGGCTTCTTTTCATCCTGAATCGTTTTTTGACGGTCCCGAGGCCCGGTAGGGGGCCCCAAAAGCTACAAATATGGAAAAACTTACCGTCGTGATTTTGTCATGACTCGAGGGGGTCTGGGAAGTTACACGCACGGCCACCTCGGGGCACCTCGCGCCCAAACCCGCGCGGGCGGACCACCTCCGGGGCGCCGCTCGGCTCGGCGCGTCTGCCGGCGCCGACTCGCAGGACGGCCCACGGCGCGGGGGCTGCGCCGACGGAGCGCGGAGCGGGGGCGAGCGGGTCGTCGAGGAGCCGAGCGCTCCGATCCCACTACTCGAGGACGTCTAGGTTCTAGGCCTCCACGACCTCCCCGCCGGGCGCCCGCCGGGCTCTGCCCTCCGCCGTGCTCCGCAGGTGGCCGCTGGCGGGCCCGCAGGGGGACCGCGCCGGCGGGCGCCCGCCAGCGCCGCGCACGGCGCGGGAGGCGCCGCGGCGGGGCCGCCTGGGCTCGCCTCTGCGTGGCTCTGCTGCCCAGCGGAGGTCTTTCCCAAGCTTCGGCCTCATGGGGGCCCTCGCCGGGCCTCGGGGCCGTCAAAGAACGGGTCGGGAGGGAAAGGCCGGTGCCAGGGAGAAGGGGTCCAGATCTCTGGGTGTCGACGTCGTGCAAAAGTCATGGCGTCTGGGGTCTGGGTCTCGCTCCGTCTGGCTCCATCCCCATCACTCTGGCCTCATCTCAGGCGGTCGCACACACGGATCAAGGGGGCGCGGATCAGCGACGGGTCCCGCTTCCACGGGAGATCGTTGATTGCCGCCGCCGAGCGAGGCGGCACGGGCCGCATTTTGGGGAGGGCACCTCCCCCGATCCATGGATTTGGCGACCGCGCGCCAAATCCATGGATCGCGAATCCATGTTTGCGCGCCCCCGGATCTGGCCTTAATCCCGCTCGCTCCGGCCTGATCCCAGGTTCAAGCCGGCCTCATCTAGCTCAGTGGCCCCTTCCTGGGGCGTGTAGCCATCAATCGTTGCGACGGAGGCCTCCCAGGAGTTGCCTCCGAAGGCTCGAATCGAGGCGGGGCGCCAGGAGGCGAGCGGCGAAGGGGCTCAGGGAGGGGGTGATGGGGCTCGGGTGAGAAGGGGACGCTGCTCGCCTTGTGGCCCTGTTGCCAGCCCAGGGGGGGGGCTCGGTCGGATGTAGCCAGGACTCTTTGGGAAGGGAAGGCGGCTAGTGTTTGGGGCCCGAAGCTCCAAAAACCAACCATAGTCACTAAACCGAGTCTGCCGTACTTGGTGCTTTTTCGGATGACTGGAGTTCCCGTCAGAGGAATGGGGCGGGAGGCCCCCCGGACACATCACTAAACCAGGCCCCACTAAGTCCAGAAGTCCCGCCAACGCACGATTCGGAACGAGGCCGGGGGTACCACGAGTCGATTGCACGTAAGAGTTACCTTTCGCCGAATGACCTTTGGTGCTGACCCAGCGGGGTCCCCGATCGCTGAATGCGATGCGATAAGCAGCGGTTTGCGCGTGGGTTTTGCCCCCCCCCCCCCCCCCCCCCCGCCCCCACGCCAACCTTACTGGAATACAGCAGTCGTCTCCGAATGCATGGTCAAGAATCATTCCAGAATGGGAGCCGCAATGCGCACTTAGGTCTCAAGGAAGACCTGCGCGTCGCTGGTCAGATGGTATTCGAAGCTTCTTCGAGTCACAAGGTGTCCACGGAGCATGGTACAGTTTCGAAAGGGGCTGGAAGACATTTGCATCTGATCTCGTGCAGAGGAACGACATGTGAGGGCTGCGGCCCACGCGCCTTGCCCCGTGCGGGCCGGCAGCTTTGGCCGGACACGGCGCGCCTCGCCTCGCCTCGCCACCCTAAGGCAGAGCAGGAAGGGTCACTCTTCATGTCCAGGTCCAGGGCCATTCCTGCGTGCAGCCGACTCATGCTGAGCGGCGAGGGGCGCCAGGGGAGGGGGCGGCTCGGGTGAGGCCTGGCATCGTTTGGACGTGTGCATTTTTTTTTCGGCGAGAACCATCGAGGACCATCCTCGACCAACGAGCAAAAAAACACGCACGAAACCGACAAAAAACACAAAAAGTAGACGTCCGAGCGATGGCGAGGAGGAGGCGCTGCTCGTGAGGGACCCGCCTTTTTGCCGGAGAGCTCCTCGAGAGCTCAGAGGGCCTCAGATTGGAAGCGCGGGCACCGCAGGGTGGCCCCGGAGCTCGCTCCGGCCTCCGTGGAAGCGCCTCGCAGCGACTTGCTCGAGGCTGCAGCTTGTCCCGAGAGGCCTTCTCTGCAAGCGCTTCCCGCCACGCGTGCCCAGAAGCTCTCCCCAAAGCTGTTTTTCGAGAGCTCCCTCGAAGAGCTTCCAGACTCTGGAAGCTCTTCGAGGGAGCTCTTTCCAGAGCCCTTTCAAATGCCACTGGAAAGGGCTCTGGAATCCCGAGCCCTTTCCAGTGGCATTTGGGAGGCCGCTTCTGGCGCGCCGCTACCCGGGCTTCGGGCTGAACGAGCGGGCCCTCCTGCCGGCCGGGGAGGCGGGGGGCTCGGAGGAGGCGGGGCGGGCGGGCCCCGAGGGACGCGGGCCCTGAGGCTCGTCGCCGCCTTGGAGCCGCCCCGGGCCTTTCGCGGGTCCCATGTAGGGTTAAGTCGGGCCTGTCCCTCCACAGGGGGGCTATTCCAAAGTAGTCAAGAATAGTGCGGGGATTATTTTTTGAGCATTTTTGGGCCATTTCGGGGGCATATTTTGGAGTATGTTTTATTCTGCGTCGAGAATCCCCCTGTAGGGGGACACTCAGGAGAAGAAAAAACACACATACACAATGAATCGCCGATTCCCAAGAAAATATGGGAACCTATGGGACTTGGGGGGGAAGACAAAAACACAGAACATATGGGAAATGATAGGGGGATCTTTTTATTTGTGTGTGTTTGTTTGTTTGTCCACCTCCTCCTCCTCCACCTCCTCCTCCACCTCCTCCTCCTCCTCCTCCTCCGCCTCCTCCTCCTCCTCCTCCTCCTCCCAAGAGCCATGGCACACGTGCCACTTGTTTGTGTGTATTTGTTTGTGTGTCCCAGGGGCCCCTTCCGACACACCCGACTTATAAGTGTAGGGCGGCGTGGGAGCTGCTCGGGGGGCGAATAGGGCGGGCCCCGCGCGGGGATCCGGGCCCCGCGATCTCGGGCGGGGGCGGCGGTCCAGGGGGCAGCGACATGGGAGGGGACAGGCACAGGGGGGAGGGGGAGGAGGAGGAGGAGGAGGAGGAGGAGGAGGAGGAGGAGGAGGAGGAGGAGGAGGAGGAGAAGGAGGAGGAGGGGAAGGAGGAGGAGGAGGAGGAGGAGGAGGAGGAGGAGGAGGAGGAGGAGGAGGAGGAGAAGGATGAGGAGGAGGAGGAGGAGCAGGAGGAGGAGGAGGAGGAGGAGGAGGAGCAGGCCACTTGGCATCGCTCGGACGTGCGCATTTTTCCCTTCGGCGAGGACCCTCGAGGAGCATCCTGGATCACTTGGGGAAAAAGCCACGCACGAAACTGCAACAAAAAGCACCGGGAAGGGACGTCCGAGCGACGGCCAGAGGGGGGACGCCTCGACCCCCAATCGCCCATGGATCGCCGAGGGGCGCCCGATGGCCCCAACCCGCCCAGGAACGTGCGGATTCACTATCGGAGCTTGCCCATCGCCGACCTATCGCCGATATGCCGCCGATTCCATGTCGATGCGTCCCCCCCATAGTCCAGTCCCCCCCTCTTCATCCCCCCCCTTTTTATCGCTGCCCTTCACTCGTGGGGGGTGATCTAAATGGAGGGTAAAGAATAGGGCCCCAACTGGGCCCGCCCCAGCTGGCTCCACAGGGGGCCCTAAACGGCTCCTTCAGGTCCCTCTTCTTCACCCCCGAATTTTGGCCCCCCCCCATGACCACCCGCCCGATGCGAGCCCGTTTGCTTCCCATGCCAAGCGCGGCGTGATCTCCCGATGCCGGTGGCGTGCGGTCCGCTGCGGGGGCTACGCTGGCGTGGTGAGCTGATGATGCCTGGGCCCCGGCCTTTCCGTCCCTCCCAGCCCTCGCCCTTCCGTCGCCGAGGGTCGAAGAGTGGGCGAGGATCGACCCCTCCTCGAGAGTGTTTTTGTCACCCTCTCGGCCACAACGCGCGTTACGCCCCCTCCCCTCCCGCTCCCCCCCATCACGCCACGATCCCCCCATCAGCGCGTCCCCGGCACTGCCGCAGTGCGTCCGGCACCACAGCGACGGGGGGGGCGCGCTACGTTATGCCCCCTCCCGTCCCCCGCCCCCCTCCCCCCTCATGACGCCGGCTGCGGCCGCTGTAAACAAAAATGCCCTCCCCCCCTCGGCGCCCTCCCGCCCCCCCCCCCTCCCCCCTCGTATTAGGAGGGGGAGGGGCGTTATGATGGCGCTCCATCCCCCCTCATAATATGAGGCGTCATGACAGCAGCCCTAATTAAGTGGCGCGATGATAACGCCCCAGAGGGCCGCGACCACAAACAAGAGTCCCCTCCTCCCCAGCCGCTCTCTCCTCGCCGATGGGCGAAGGCTGGAGGCACGTCGGGCTCTGTGGGGGCCTCCCGGGGGGGGGTCGCCCTTCGCAGCCACGGCGGGAGCCCCCCCCACCCCGGACAGCCTCTGCAGGTCGGAGCGCGACCCGGGGATCCCTCCCAAGACTTCAGTCGGGCACGTCCCTCTACAGGGGGAGCAGGCAATCATAATATCACAATTGCTCACTGCGTGGAGCCTCCCATATGTGCATCTCATGTTTTATGTCATGCCAAAGCGAGCGTCTGTTCATGAGCGTTTGATTATAATAGCGCGTCCACGTGGGCGACAGGGCCGACGAAGACGAGTGAATCCGAATGCGAGTGAGTGAGTATAAGTCAGAGTGAGCTTTGACAATGATTGAATATGGGCCTCCCATTCATTCCCCCTCCTCAGCTGCCAGGCCGTGCTGAAACCAGCGTCCCGCCTGAGACATCCTTTAAATCTGCTCTGAAATCCAAGGATGTTGGGCATGAAAACAAGCAAACCGCTTGAGACATCCCCATAAACTGGCCGCGAACGGGCCCGTGAAAACACCCCTGGCGGCTCCCCTCAGGGGTGCTGAAGCCAGCGCCCCGCCTGAGACATGCTCAAAATCTGTTCTGAAAGCAAAGGATGTTGGGCCATGAAAACAAGCAAACTGCTTGAGACATCCCCACAAACTGGCCGCGTACGGGCCCGTGAAAACACCCCGGGCGGCTCCCCTCAGGGGTGCTGAAAACCAGCGCCCCGACTGACACGTCCTCCAAATCTGCTGTAATCGCAGACGATGTTGGGCACCGAAACAGGCAAACCGCCTGAGAGATCCCCACAAACTGGCCGCGAACGGGCCCGTGATATACCCCCTGGCGGGTCCCCGTGTGGGTGCTGACGCCAGCGCCCCGCCTGAGACATCCTCTAAATCTGCTCTGAAAGCAAAGGATGTTGGGCATGAAAACAAGCAGACCGCCTGAGACATCCCCACAAACTGGCCGCGAACGGGCCCGTGAAAACACCCCTGGCGGCTCCCCTTGCGAGTCTGAGTTTGACTAGGTCTGAGTATGAGTAGGTCTCAGTCCGTGCGTTGAGTAACTCAGACTAGGAGAAGGTCTGAGTATGTGCAGGTCCGAGTATGATTAAGTCTGTGTATGAGCAGGTCTGGGAACGAGTCTGGGTATGAGTAAGTCTGGGTATGAAGGAGTTCCAGCATGAATATGTCTGATTATGAGTAGGCCTGAGTAAGTCAGACCATGAGAAGGTACGAGTATGAGTAGATCTGAGTATGAGTAAGTCTGTGTATGAGTAAGTCTGTGTATGAGTACGTCTGGGTATGAGTAAGTATGGGTATGAGTAAGTCTGTGTATGAGTAAGTCTGTGTATGAGTACGTCTGGGTATGAGTAAATCTGAGTATGAGTAGGTCTGAGTATGAGTATGTCTGAGTATGAGTAAGTCTGCGCATGAGTAAGTCTGGGTATGGGTAAGTCTGAGTATGAGTAAGTCCGAGAGGAGGGGAGGAGAAGAAGAGGGAGTAGGAGGCGTCCAAGTAATAACAAGAACCCCATCTTAGGATATGGGGAACAAAAGTCTGGGGACGATGTTTCGACTATTCTTTGCTGTGCTTGTTTTTTGTTGGGCTCTCTGTGATTTTCCATCCAAAACCCGCCTGCGAGAGGACAGGCCCGACCTAACCCAAGACCTCTTGTCGTCGCGAAGCCATCGCGACGGCCGGCCGCTTCGTCGTTCTTTTGGCACCTCCCGGGCCGTTTTCAGGCCCAGGGGCCATCAACAATCGAACCGATCCCCGCGACGAAGACGTGTGCCCCGGGATGGGATCGACTGGCGGCGGAGGTCTGGGTCCCTCGCAGCAGCAGGCACATCTGGTAAGAGGTCGACGTGCCCGCGGGTGCCCCGTGGAGTTGCTCTGCTCTCCGGTTTCTCCCCGGGTGCCCCGCTGGGGTCCTTGGGTGCCTTGCTAAGTTCGGTCTCGACAAGATACAGTCGGGGGCCTGAAGAAGGAACCCTTTTTGTTGGGGATGGGCTCCGTGTTCCTTAAGTGTTTCACAGCTTGCCTCAGGTTTTCATTAGGTTTTCGATAGGAAATCGACGTTTAACTTATTGAAAAAAGGGGCCTCGTTCCTTATTTAGGGTTCCTTAGGTCAGCGCCCCGACTTTAGGGGCCCAAAGAACTCTTGGAGCACGGTGTCCTGGCGTGCGTAACTGCTGCTCCCCTCCTTTCTGGTCCCACTCTTTCTTCGGGGTTGTCTGGCAGTTCGACGCGAATGTCACGGACCCTATTCCTCCCGTCCCCGATGTTCCAAACGTCACAGTCTGTTGCGTGAAGCGGAAGTGTCGGGAGCCAGCTTGCATTGGTAATCAACATGTCTGAACAGCACGTGCATGCCCTATTCACCTGCTCCAGGTGGCCCGCCCGCTGTCAACAGCTTGTCGCCAAAAGTCCGACCATGGATGAGTAGCTGAACGCATCTGTTGCTTGCACTGTTCGATAACGAAATCTGAGGCGAACACCAGACTTAGTTCAATGGTGGTTTGGGATTCAGGGCCTCCGCGGTGTGAAGCGCCGCCGAGAGGATTCACTCCCCTTTTGGAACGTGCGACCTTGGGGGATATGCCCCCGCATTCGGGAGGGAAGAGTATGAATCACACGTTGCCGTTTGGAGCCCAGCAGCGTGTTCCTTCTTCGTTTTTGTCGGCAGAAGACCTGGTATCTTTTCAATGGTAACTCGCTGATGGGTTCCTCACGGCGGCAGGTCACATTAATTTCGCCCCCACCACGCACATGTAGGACGTACCATCATCCGCCCTCCACGCAGGCTCGTTGGCCTACGACTGGGTCCGTTCGCTACCACGGCGGGCATCACAAGGATCCTTGCGTACTTGTCCGGGGAGGGATGACCTTGCAGGTTGTGCCGTTATGCCGATGGACCAGAGACTCGTGCGCACAACATCTTGCAGTCGTATACAGCGCAATATTGCACATTGCTGCCCAAGAGAAACGCAAACTCGTATCGGCACCCTAAAGAATCATCATCATCATCATCATCATCATCATCATCATCATCATCATCATCATCATCATCATCATCATCAGTATCCTCATCCTCATCCTCAACATCATTGCATTTTGGCTCTAGCTTGCCAGTAGGGCCACCAATGCCCTCCTGGAAGCTTTGTCACCACACAAGGCTTTTCCATTGCCGCTGTGACGTATGGCCGCAGCGGAGAGTTGCAGGTCGCAGAAAGTTGGTGGAGAGGAACTGCTGAGCTCAAAAAGATCATCCTGGATGCGTTGGTTACCCTCTTTGCGACGATGCTCGTACCCCGGAGCAGACCAGCCCGGCTTCCACGGCTTCCACCAGGTGGTGCCCCACGACGGCAGCGGCTCCCCCGCTGGCCTCTACGCCAGCCCGCCCGCCACACCGTCGTCGCCAACCCGCCCGCCCCCGCTGGCCTCTTCGGTGTCACGCAGCAGCATCCGCAAGACCAGCACCGCAAGCTTCTCGACGGTGGGGTCGCGTGGCAGCCGGGGGGGAACAATGCGGGGCGATGGGCTGCTGGGGGGCACACGCATCGACCCCGAACCGGCTGCTTATCGCTTGTCGGAGCCTCACAGCCCACCCCGCCCAGAACCGTGCGGCTTCGCCTCGCATGTCCTCGACGTTCCGTCTTCAGAGCGGATTGGTGTGCGCTTGCGTTCGGTCATTGATGAGAAAGCGCCCATTCAGCGTCGCTTAGCGCCTCGGTGCGCGAGGGCCAGCCGGATGACATGGGAGGCTCCCACGAGTGTCCACAGCAGGTCTATCGGCGATGCGTTACCGATTCCAGGTCGGCGTCCCTCCACCCTGGTGTAGCTGGTGTTTTTCGGGTGACGGCAGTTCGGGGGGTCGAGCCGCATCGGCGATGCATCGGTGGTGCGGCTCGATTGTGGGGCCCACTCTTCTCCACGCGGACGTCGCCGATGCATCGCCGTCATCGCCAGCGCATCGCCGATGCATCGCCGATACGTCGCCGATGCATCGCCGATGCATAGGCGATGCGGCGAGATCCTCCGACCCCATCTGCTCGGACCCCATCACGGAGGCCTGGCATCGCTTGGACGTGTACATTTTTTTCTCGGCGAGAACCATCGAGGAGCATCCTCGACCAACGAGCAAAAAACACACGCACGAAACCGAAAAAAAAGAACCCAAAAAAGGAGCGTCCGAGCGATGGCCAGCGGAGGCCTCCGGTGAAGAGGCCTCATAGCTTGCAGGCCGCCGGCCGGCCAATTCCGCGGCCACGCGGGGCGGTCTGGGCACCCCTCGGAGCGCCCTCAGAAGAGGGGCGCAGCTGCCGGAGAGCAGCCCGAGGCCGGGCACCCGCCGAGGGCCGACGAGAGCTCGCAGGCCCAGAGGTTGAGACCAACACCGATGTCGGCGGTGTTCCTCCACCGAGGGAGGAAGGTGCCGATCTCGGTGATGGTGGTACGGTAGGTTCGCGTCGTGTCGACTCGTCGCGACCCCGCCGCGGGCGTTCAAGCTTGAACGCCGCCGGCGACCCAGAATCGATCGATGTTGAACGATCGGACGTTGCGGCAGCGGCCGATCGTTCAAGGTTGAACGATCCCTGCGGTGTCAAAAACCAACGCTGGGGTCGGCACGACACGAACCTGCCGTAATATTCTTGCTCCCAGGGAGACCGAGACATTACCACCAGCACCGAAATCTAGGATCATCCCCCCGCTGTGGAAGCAGCCCCCTGTCTTGGTGTCGATGCCGATTTCCAGGCCTCCAAAGAGCGGCCGACAACCTCAAGCCTGAGTCATCGAGAACAGAGGCACCCCGAATCCTGATAACACGATGAAGACGTGGCCTCACTGAGGCCCCCGTCTTCGCATCAGGGGTCGTACGTCTGGGCGGCGTGGTCCGATACATCTGCAGAAGAGACCCCCTTGTCCCTAATGTACCTGGCCCTCCTAACTTAGGTCTCCTGCCATAATGTTATGGGTCCCCTTACGCGCCCGTCGTTGGAAGTAGGCATTTCTGCACCCCCAGATCCCAATCGATTCTGGGCGCCTTCCTGCTTCAATGATCGAGCTAGGCTTCCCCTCCTCCCTCCTCCTCCCGGGGGTGGGCGGAAGCCCGATCTGCGCCCACCGCCTCCCTATACCTCGTGCCCCGACCCACCTCTCACGACCGATGGGCACTGCTGCTCGCCGGCCCCATCTCGCCCAGGCAGCGCGGGCTCCAAGTACTCCGGGGAGTCGGCCGCCAGCTCTCGCGCGGGGCCGGCGCCGCGCGCCCGCGGGCGGCTCTGGGGCCGGGTGGGCCACCGGAGCCCCGCGCAGAGCCCGGCCTCCAGGCCCGGGCTTCAAGACGTGGCGAAGCGTCCTGGCTCGCCTATAGCCCTACCAAACAATGTTCTAAGAACCTCTTGTGGTCTTTACGAGATGTTCTTAGAACATTTCTGGCTGGGACCGTCTTGGTTTAATTATCACGTCGGGTTAATGTTCTGAGAACATTGTTTTTGTTCTTCGAACGTTTTTGGGTTCTAAGAACATGTCGTGGTAGGACTACAGGAATGCCGGGACGGTCGGTCCCTGCTCAAGGGCTGGGACGGCCGCGGGTCGAGTCGGGGAACGGCTGCAGGAGCTTTTCGACCCCCAGGTTTTAGGAGCTTCCAACCGGCCTGATCGAGCAATACAAAACACGCCACAAGCAGGAACTGCTGGCGCTCCGCGCGGATTTCGTGGGTCCGCGCGGGGCCCCCCCTGGCGGGGGGGGGGCAGCGCGGATCCAAGAAATCGCCAACATGTTATGTTTATGGCGTTTTTCCTTCCTCTACTCAAGCCTGGATCACCAGAGCGAATTTCGAGCACCAGGAAAGTTCCCAAGCGGAGTGGTTTGCACGTGTCGGGCCTTGGGAGGCGATGCTCCTTCGACGCTTCGCTAGCGCGTCGGGCACACTGTTTCGATACTTTGCAGGGCGCCCGAAACTGCTTTTTGGGGATGTGGCCCGTAAATGCCCTTAAGTACGATGGGGGTAACATAACCCTACATTGGCTTTCTCGTCGAATCCACGAAGCAAATTCGTAGGATGTTCGCAACGACCTACGTCGCATGCTACGTATCCTTGTGCATGGGCTAGATGAGACACGGAGTTCTGGGGCAAGTCGATTCTGTAGTCGATCTCCTACTCAAGCGGGGGGTGGGCGGCCTCATCGAGCCCTAGCAAACCATCCCCTTCGCAAGCGTTTTTGTTCCTCCCTAGGGTAAGGCTCGTTACCCAGGCCAAACCCCCCAGGTAACGCTCACGGTTGTACTGGGGGGGTCAGGGGCGACTTAGTCGAGCCTTAGCAATCGAAGAACATAAAACGGCGGCATAAACATAAACTTTTGGCGGTTTGCGCGGACTTCTTGGATCCTCGCTGGGACCCCCCTGGCGGCGGCGCCTCCAGCGCCGCCCCGGGCGCGCTCCGCGCGCCAGTGAGGGGGGTCCAGCGCAGATCCAAGAAGTTCGCGCGGAGCGCCAAAAGGGTATGTTTATGCTGCTTACTCTTCCTCTATAATCGAGCAGCAAACCATCCCCGTCCGTGACGCCTCGCCTCGCCCCAGAACGTATGTATGCGGCTGGAGGGTAATTCGAAATGCGAGGATGGCGTCACTCACGGAGGGAGATGGTTTGCTAGGGGTCGCTTAGGCCGCGCCCGAGGGGTGGGGGTTGAAAGTGGACGCTGAGGTGGGTGGTATCTGGCCTGACCCACTAATTCCTCTTTGGAGTTCCTTCGCGTGCGCCAGCGTCTGGTGATGAATGAGAAGGCGCCGATTGTTCGTCGACGAGCGTCGATTCATCGTCGACTGGCGTCGACTGGCGTCGGTCAGCGTCGATTCGGAACAGCCAGCAAGATGGCAAGATGGCCCCCGAAGGCCAGCAAGATGGCAAGATGACCGGAGTTGCCACCGAAGGGGTTCAGAAGTGGATGCTAAGGTGGGCTCTATCTGGCCTGACCTCGCATGGAGGCGGGTTGCAAGTGCCACCGCAGGGGTATGAAGCATGAGATTCCCAGCCGCCCTTAGGCACTGCGCCCCTGGCGCCCCAGAAAAGCTTGCCTCACGCCGCCCCTCGCGCGGAACAGACAAAGGCAGAAGCATGAGCTTTCGGAGGTCCGCGTGGACTTCTGGGATCGGCGCAGAGGCCCCCCTCCCTGGCGCGCGGAGCCAGCGCAGATCCTGGGGCGCCGCCAGGAGGGCCCAGCGCAGATCCTGGGGCGACCGCCCAGGGGGGCCCGCCAGGCGGGCCCGCCAGGGGGGTGCGCCAGGGGGGGGGGGCGCCAGGGGGCCACCGGGCCCCGAGAGGCGCCCCAAAAGAGGGCGACCAGGGGACCTTCAGGTTGGGCCACTTCACTCGCCTTGTCGGACGTCCTTCAGCTCCGGCCGGCCCCGGGGAGGCCTCCCAGATGGCTCCGAGGCTCCAAGGCGGGACTGCCAGAACAAGACTCGGGGCCAGAAGCAAGTCTGGGGCAGGAGAGGAGTCGAGCCCTCGGCGGGGGTCCGCGCTGTGAGGAGGTGTCGGGGACTTTGGCTTAGCGTTTCGCTCCGCTGGTTCTGGCCCACCGCGCTGCGACGCGACACGCTGTCCACATCCCAGTCCCCAGGCGTCAACGCCTCGAGCTCTTCCCAGCCTCCCACCCCGCGGAGCGGAGCGACAGGCTGTCCGCTTGCAAGGTATAGCGCGTCGCCGGGGCCGCCGGGGCGACACGCTGAGCAAAAGTTCCTGACCGTATGGGGGGGGGCTGGAAGTGGATGCTAAGGCGGATTGCATCCAGCCTGACCCGGCTTATAATCAGGTTACAACAATACGCTAAGTGGTTCAGGGGGGATGTAGATCTGGACTCAGTGGGCGGAGCCCACTTCGCGGAGTCATCGCATCACCGTAGACACACTTGGGGCGCTGGCAGCCCGCTTTTGTGATAGGTTCCGGCCGGGCGTAGCCCACCTCAGCATCAATTTCTCGGGGGCGGAAAAGAGGGGGGTGATGACTAGGGGGGGTGGATATCATGGCGGGGGCCATGACATTTCCCCAGATTTCATGGCACCTCTTCTTATCTCATTACGTCCCTGGCCCCCCCGCTGGGCCGCGCACATGCCGCCGGTCATGATTCGCGCCCCCCCCTCTTGGACACCCCCCTCTTGGCCGGTCCCGACAGTGGCGGGCGGGGAGCCGCAGGAGGGGAAGCTTCTCCGCCGTTGGGCCCTCGGGCTCGGGCGTGCCGATGTCTCTTCGCGCCGGGCGCTGTCGCCCGGCTTCGGGCGCCCCCGGGCCCTCACACACCACACACACACACCGATCTCTCGCTGGGAAGCCAGCACAGGAAGATGAGGTCCTGGGGCTCCGGTCATGATTTCTTGCAGTGTAGCCTCTTTTTTTGCTACGTCGATCCGCGGGGTGGCGCGGCGTCCCAGGGCGGCTGGGAGGTTCGCATCAGGGGCAAGGATGATGGGCCGATTTTCCACCACCACCACCATAGGTAAGAGAGGGAGGAGGAGGAGGAGGAGGAGGAGGAGGAGGAGGAGGAGGACTACCCATTGTAGTGGTGGCGGACAGTTGGCCCACCCAAGGACTGGGGGGCAACGACTGGCCCGCTCGCCGCCCGCAGGGGCCCGGGTGCTCCAGCCTGCCCAGGACGTCTGGGCCTCCCCCTCGAGGCCGCAGTCGTCGCCCACCTCCTCCTCTCCTCCTCCTCCTCCTCCCCCCCTCCTCCTCCTCCTCCTCCTCCTCCTCCTCCTCCTCCTCATCCTCCTCCTCCTCCTCCTCCGCGTGGGAAAAGTCACGCAGAGTGTTTTTGTTACGTTTCCGTTGGTTCGTTGGTTCAAGTGGGTTTTCCAGTTCCGGGAGGCGTTCCACCGATCGGCGATGCATCGCCTGTGCCGCATCCTCGAGCCCTGCACAGGCGCGCGGCCTGGCGCGCGCGGCGGCCTCCGGCCAGCGCCAGGGGCAGATGCGGGCCTCCCTGCGCGGGCGGCGCGCGCGCGGCGTCGGCGCCGCTGGGCACGGGCGACGGGCGGGCGCCGTCGGAGGCGCGGCGCGGGGCAGGCGCCGAGGAGGCCGAGCTCGAGGTCGGCGTCCTCCGTCCTGCCCTGCTCCTGCCCTGCCCCTGCCCTGCGCCAGCTCCCCCGCCGCTCTCCCGCCGTCTCTGCGCCTCTGCCGCCCTCCTCTCCCTCCTCCTCTCCCTCCTCCCTCCCTCCCTGCCTCCTCCTCCTCCTCCTCCTCCTCCTTCCCTCCCTCCTCCTCTTCCTCCTCCTCCTCCTCCTCTGCGGGAGCGCGCGGGCCTTTTGGGACCTTGAGCCGCGCACGGGGCGCGGCAAATTCCTCCCGCACGCCGCCTTGACGCGCCGCGGGCCTGTGGCGGCAACGCAGGGACATTTGCCCCCGTGGTCTTCCTTGAGCTGGGGTGCGGGTGGCACAACAGACGGGGAGGAGTGGACGACGAGAAATGAAATCGGATGTGCACCTGCAGATACAAGATATGTTGCCGGCCGGGCTAACACAAATATTCGTTTGCAATTAGTGCCAGTACAGTGTTATCTAGTTTACCAAGGAAGCAGCTACAGGCTACACGTCTAACTTATCAGAAGTACCGTTGACTCTCTCCGTGAATTTTCACCTCGGTGGCCTCTGAAGTTGCACCATGGATGCCTCTTGGGCGCCGCTCTGCTCTTCGGCATGGCGTGCTTGAACGTCCTTGAGAACCCGCTTGTTGGCTGTCCGGTTGCTCCGCATCCCGGCCTTTTGCGCCTCGTTGGGAGGTTTGCGGGTAACGTTGCGGGGGCCCCTCAGGGGTGGACAGGTTCATCTCAAAGAGATCGTCGTCCAGCTCCGGGATGTCCTTCACCAGGTAGTCGCCGCGGAGGGTCCCATCGGAATGTCCTTCTCCGACATCAGTTTGATTGTACCCTGGACCCTGCGACCGACCTTCGCCCACAGGTGGGCGAAACGGGACTCGCGCTGGATGCCGAACTCCGTCTCCGCTGCCCCCGTGATCGGGTTGTTGACCATCACCGTGAACATGTCGTCCCGCGGGTGCTTTTCGATCACGACCTTCAGGACTCGACCCAGCCGCTCCGGGTCAGCATCCTGCGGCGCGTCGGGGATGAATTCCGGGCGAGGGTCCGTCTTGGCACGGTTCCGCTCGTGCCCCTTGCGGCTGGCGACCCACTTTGGTACGCTTGCGGCCACGTCGGCGCGCCGCCCGGCTGATCCAGTCGGAACGCGACTGTCACCTGCCCTTCTGGCGGCCTCGGCTGCCGAGTCTGCCCAGAGGCGGTCTTAAAGGTGGTCCGCCTTGCACAGCTGCTGGCCCTGCAGATTCAAGAGTTCGTCGCGCCGCTCGGATCGCAGCGGCTGGTTCGCGTCGCACTTCCCAGCGAGCTGCCCGAAGTACTCTGTGTTGTCCAACACCACAGCCCAGGCGGTGCGCTGGACCCTCCTCTGCCCTGGGAACATCTCTCTATGTGCTGCAGCCGTAAATCTGCGATGAGGAGGCGCCCGGTGTGGCCAACCTTGGAATCCCGAGTTTGAAAGAACTCTTGGGAAACCTGGCAACATGGATATCGAAGAACCGACCGACGAGGTATATTAGCTAATTGCGGCCGAACGCTTTTGCGAATGCATCCCCGATGTTTTCGGTCCCTGGTGTATGGTTTGGTCGTATCCCGCATTGGTTCAAGAAGAGCAAGCTCACCTCCGCGTGTTTCTTGAGGTGCCCAAGTTTTGGGCTGCACCCCATTTGGATGGCAAGCTGCACGGCTTGGTTATCTAGGTGGCCCTGTACGACAACTGGGGCAGAACCGGTGTACTCGATCATGGCAGCCAGCCGGATGTTTTGTTTCACGGCTTTGCTCCAGGCGACCGCCTCCGACTCTCCCGAACTGGTGGTCGGAACGTCCTGTCTGGCAGCCCCCAGGACAGCGGGTACTGGGAACCTTTCGTGCCGGGCAGCTCCAAGTAGAAGCCCGTGGTGCGCTTGGGCGCAGAAAATCCGCGTCACTCCAGGCGTGGAGCTCCAAGTCGCCCCAAGAATCGCCATATTTCACATCACGTGGCCGTGCTCCGAGCTGAGGAGGACGTAACTAACGAAATGACCAAGCTCTTTCTCTGCCCCAGGGCACCATATGTCTACGTACCGAGCAAGACGACCATTTGCAAAAAGCAAGCGTCCGGCCTAGTCCAACGAACTGCATCACAAGCTTCACCAATATTTCTACCGCGACTGTTTCCAGCCTCTGCTGGCCTGGCCGAGGAGGGGTTGTCTGCTGTGCTGATGTTGTCACGGGTCGTGCGCTGTAGCCGACAAGTGGACTCGTAGTCCCGGATGATCTTTTGGTAGTATTCCGACTGGGACAGGATGACAGCGACTCCTGTCCGACCATTTGCAAGAGTCACGTGGCGAAAGCACGCTTGACGTGCAGCCAAGGAATTTGCGGATCACCTCCGGGGCCTTGCTGTTGAAAGTTGCCCTGATGACGTCCCAGATGTGTAAACGCTGGCGTTTCCCAGCACCCAGTTCGCAATCATCTCCACATGTCGCCATAGTGCTCTACTGTTCGGCACTCCGTCTTGCACGATGTGTTGGCGAGGCGAGGGCGTGGGAGGCACCGCGCCACGACGCATGGCTGGACTCAGATCATTCGGAGAAAGGATTCCTGCTGGCAGCACGCTCGGCATCGATCCACACCTTCAGTTCGACGGCGTGGTCGCAATCCCCGTGCCAGAGATAGAAGACAGCCAGCTCCCCGTCCATGGACTGCCAGTTGTTCCACAACAGACACTGGATGAAGACAGCTATGAAATCCGAGGCGGAACGCTGGAGACCACACAATGCACGGACCAACCTAAACACAGGCATTTTCAGTGAGCGAAGCTCCTGTTGAACGTGCGGCGGTAAGGTGTCGATCACCTCAGCTGGTCTAGCGATGTAGTATTTATTTATCTCTTCCAAGATGTACCTGTAAACAACGCACTAAGAAGGTCGATGGTCTCCGTCTCGCGACCCGTCACGAGGAGCCGTGATTGGGCGAATCACGCCCTGGTGAGGCTGGCGACGGGTACCCATAGGCAGTCAGACGGCGAGCGCACTATCTCATTCGCTTGTCGAAAAAGACGCTGCCCATGGCTGCGAAGCGAGCCTTGCACTCATGAGGTGCCTCTGGTTGCTCCCGTTTCTTCTCAGAGATCCGGAGTGTCACTTCGACGACCCGGGCGCCCTCGGAGCTGGGGACGTTCCTCGCGGTGCCAGCCGCGCGCCGCCGCCCGTGCTCCACGGCCACCTGGACGTCGGAGATGCAGTTCCGTGTCCGTCAGCTCTGCGCCGCGCGCCGCCCGACGGCCTGAGGCGTGCAACGTTTCGGCGAGAGGCTCCTGCGTAGTTCAGGAGGGAAAGAAGCACACAGACACAAGTAATCGTCGACTCCCGAGAAAATATGGGAACATATATATTGGAAAATATGGGAAGTGGGGGGAAGACGAACACCCAGAAAATATATGAAAATACAAGGACTATTTTTATTCAATCGCTTCGCTCATTCCGCCGGCCCATGTTGCATGATCGCTACTGCTTCGCCGTGGGCCCGGGGCCATTGTGGCGCCGCCGAGGAGGAAGAAGATGAGGATGGGGAAGGGGAGGGGAGGAGGAGGAGAGCATGAGAATGAGATGAGGAGGATGAAGATAAGTAGGAGGAGGAGGAGGAGGAAGAGGAAGGGGCGGAGGAGGAAGCCTCTCGTTGGCATCTTGTGTTGCTCTTGGGGCCAAACAGGGTCGTCGTCAAGATGCTTCTCTGGAAGGCCTCTTGGGGTCTTTTCAGAAGCCGTTCGAGGGCGCCTGGGAGGCATTTTTGAAGTCTTCTGGAGGGCCTCCTGGGGGCCTCCTGGGACCTCTTGGGGGCCTCTTGGCGGCATCTTGGGGCCTCTTTGGGGCCTCTCGGGGCCTCCTGGGGCCCTCTTGGGGCGGAAGGCTCGAGGTTTTGGTTCGTGGTCCCCCTCTTGGGCCCCTCTTGGGGCCGTCTTGGGGCCGTCTTGGGCCGTCTTGGGCGCCTCTTGGGTCGTCTCGGGGCCCTCTTGGGCCCTCTTGGGCCCTCTTGGGGCCCTCGTGGAAGCCTCTTGGCCCGTCTTGGGGTGCTCTTGGGGGCCTCCTGGGCCGTCTTGGAGCATCGGATGGCCGAAAAGGGGACAAGGCCCAAATTCTTTCAAAACCATCGTAAAATGTCTGATTTGGGCCTCTCAGGGCCCTCTTGTGAGGCCTCTTGGAGGCCACTTGGAGGCCTCTTGGGCCGTCTTGAGGTCATCATCGGCGTCTTGGAGCGCTCTTTAGGCGTCTCGGGGGCCCTTTGGGCAGTCTTGGGGGCCTCTTGGGGCACTCTTGGCGCGCTCTGGGGGGCCTGAGAAGCCACACCCAGGAGGAAAACCATCTCTGAGTAGCAGTGGTCGGGCGGCGGTCGGGGTACTTTTCGCCGGGGGACCCCCAGGGGCCGCCCCGCGCGCGCGAACTAGAAGTATTGTTTAGCAGTTACCGGAGATCTTAGCACGCCTTTGGCCCGTTGGGCCGGCGAATTTGTGTGTATGTATTTGTGTCCTGGGGCCCCTTCAGTAGGGATGACGCTCGCGAAAATGCGAAACGCATCCTCTCTGGGCCCCGTCGCAACGGCAGCGGCGCCCTCGGAGCGCACCAGCTGGGGCGAGCGACCAGCAGCCGCCTCCTCCTCCTCCTCCTCCTCCTCCTCCTCCTCCTCCTCCTCCCTCCTCCTCCTCCTCCTCCTCCTCCTCCCCCTCCTCCTCCTCCTCCTCCTCCT
>CAUYUJ010018438.1:678256-690959 GCA_963575745.1 Prorocentrum cordatum
TCCCCCAGTTATGGCTGGTCGGATACCGAATCCGCCTGCATGCAAATGCTGGGCTCGAGCGCCCATGCCCAGGCCACGCGGCCACGCTGGCCGTGACAAAACATGGGGGGGAGGAGGGCGATGACGGGGACAGGGATGGGGAGGGGGGGGGAGGGGCGGAGGAGGAGGAAAAGCAGCAGGCGGGCTGGTTACATACGGGCTGCCCCCTCAATCCCACACAGCCTGGGGTGCTCGAGGCTCTCTCCCAGAGGAGGAGGACGAGGAGGAGGACGAGGAGTAAAAGGAGGAGTAAAAGGAGGAGTAACAGGAGGAGGAGGGGAAGGAGGAGGAGGAGGAACGGGGGGAGGAGGAGGCATGGGAGGAGGGGGGTGAGGAGGAGGAGGAGGAGGAGGAGGAGGAGGAGGAGACGGAGGAGGAGGAGGATGAGGAGGAGAAAGAGGAGGAGGAAGAGGAGGAGGAGGAGGGTGACGATGATGATGATGATGATGATGATGATGATGATGATGATGAAGATTATGATGAAGATGCTGATGACGACGATGATGGTGGTGCTGCTGATGATGATGGTGATGCTGCTGATGATGACGATGGTGATGATGATGCTGATGATGCTGATGCTGATGATGATGTTGATTACCATCATCATCGTGATGAAGCTGATGCTGGCGCTGGTGCCGATGCTGGTGCTGATGCTGGGGCGCCCCATCAGCACCAGCATCGGCACCAGAGCATTGCATAACATAGGACGGCACTGGCATACCACAGCTGTTAGCATTGGTCAGCGTCGCACGACAAACCACAACTGTTGATCACGATGCCCTTTTCACTGAGCTTCACTTACACAAGTCTCAAGGAAACCCACTCCAAACACGGCAAGCACTGCGAAACCACGCTGAGAAGCCAGAAACTGTACTAGGCTCTCTGATCACGCATGACAAGTACTTTTTCATTATTTGCAATATACAAAACGTTGTGCACCTACAACTGTGGCGATGTACACTGAGGCAATCCCAGAGCGAGCCGCCATATTCCTGACACCGCCACTGAACAAAGCACATGCACGATCAGTAGTTGACGAAACCGCCGATGTGTCCATTCGCACTGAGAGAACACCAGACAATCTCGACGCCGCCATTGAGCGTACACCGTGCTGAGAGAAGCAGTTGACGAATCCACCATGGTGTCTAGTCGGGCTGGAGACCAAAAGACGAGCATCATCATGCACTGAGCGCTGCCAATGAACATACAAAATGCTAAGAACATCAGCGGATGAAGAACGTGTCGATTCTGAGTTGCCACCCAAAGCGCTCAAGGATTGATCGGACCTGCCCCCATGGAACTCTGAGCTGCACTGAAAACCAAGGACAGGCCATTAGCGTCGGTGCAGACCTGCGCCCAATGCCACATGCACGCCGTATTGAGGCCGACGTATGGATTGAGTCTGTCCTCCCAGTCCTCAGGCCAAGGAGCATTCATGCGCGCCGCTTCATCGACGATCTGCACCGCGCGGTACTGCATCGCGTACTCGTAGAACTCCTTGTATGTGGATGGGCGCTGGTTGTTCAACGAACGCCTTGGCACGATGCCCCGATCAAAGACCATTCCGATACCCAGTTCCCGATCGAGCGTCTGGTGGTACATGCATCCAACCGCGCACCCGAGGGACAATGACCCGTCCCACTCGCCAAGGAACAGCACCTTCATCCGATTCGCCGTGGCTGCAGCACACAGCGCAACTACGTTGATGCTGCCGTCACCGTTTGGCGAGATGGAATCTTTCGGCCTGAGGGGGCCGTGGAGCTTCATGCGCACTCTGTTGGTCCCGCCGCCGCCCAGAGGCCTCAGGTCGTCTCCCGCATCATGGTTGCACCCCTTGGGAACGTAGCCAGGCACGTGCCCCATCTGGGCCTCGACGACGGGAGTGCCCCCGCCACGACGAGCTTCGTTCGACCGCATGATGGTCACAACAGACGCAGATGGACATTGTGCGGTGACCGCCTCGAAGCACATGACCTCGTAGTGCAGCCTGCGCTCTGATGCGTTCGGGTTCCACTGCACGTACTTCTTCAAAAGCCACTGCAAGTAGTCCCTATGGCCCGTCGGAGGGCATAGGTTGGACATGAAGATGAGGCTCGGCACCTGGGTGGGCCAGTCCTCCCGATGTAATTCGAAGATGTCGAGCTTCTTGATTTCCACGCCCATCGATCGCAAGCGAGCTGCTCCGTGCACCTCGAGCACGCCCGTGTCAATGTCTGACGCCACCCACCCATGCAAATGGAAAGGAGCACCAACAGGTTGTGCCATAGCTGGCTGCGCGCCGCTCGCTGGGCTAGCGCTGCTTGACGCCATGCCCATGTCCATGTGGATCACTGGCCCCGTCAGCTGGGGCAAAGAAAACACACCGTAGACTTTGTGTGACTATCTGGCCAGGTAATGCCTGGCAGCACCTAAGCCCAAATGGCTGCGGAGGTGCTGGAATCTGCGAAAGGGCCAGACGGAGTGATGCGACAAGACACCCGAGAGGACTCAAGACCATGCTGTGACCATGCCAGAGGGTATGCCGAGAAGGAGACTCCGATTACATTAAACATACGACAACGGCACACTTGACTTGGCATGGTCGACCCATCGTTCATCAACTCCAAGTTCTGGGGAGCGGGGGGGGGGGGGGAACAATGCGTGAGGAAGTGTCAAGCAGAGGCCGTCGTTGAGTGATTCCCCGCGCCAGCGCCGCCGATGCATCGCCGACGTCGCCTATGCATCGCCGATGCATATGCAATGCATATTGGCGACGCGGCGCTGTCCTTCGACCCCATCTATTCGATCGGACTCCATCTAGGAGGCTTCCAAATGGAGCGGAGAACTGCCTTGCCGTATTCGTGGAGCGTGCGGTTGTTGGATGACGATCGATGCCCTTTTCTTGGCGCAAGCTTCTCGGCAGCTGTGTCCTTCTCCAAGAGTGCTGCCATCCTCGACCTCTTCCTCGTGATCTGGCCATCGCTCATCAAAAAGTTAATTCTGTCCATGAATATAGCCTTCTGCTGCGCGGTCTTCCACGCGTTCCACAGGGTCTCGCAGTACCCCCTCGGATAATGCTCCGTGGAACTCAGCTCCTCCACGAAGAGAGGCGGGGAGGGGAGATGATGGGCTCTTGCACAGTGGGGTAGGGGGCCGAGCAGTAGTGTGACCAGAACCCCGAGGATCGCAAAACAAATCGCAATTTGCGTTCTGCGCGCGCACGCGCGCAGATACTGGCGCGCACGTGCTGGATCCGAGTGCTGCCTACATCATCGCCTCGCGATGCTAGGGGGTCAGAGTGACCCCCTCCTCCCCATGGTGTCGTCACCAGACCCGACGCTTCCCCTATGTTGTGCTTGCCGCGCTGCCCTTGAACGCCCCACTGCAATTTCTCATGGCTCCTCCGTCTCGTTCTCCTCGTCTCCCCCTTCCTCCGTCTCGCTCTCTTCGGCATCGTTTCTCCGCGCCCTCTGCTCCCCCCTCTCTCTGTCTCCCAGGAATGGTTCCAAGGTGGGAATGGGAACGATGGCGGAGGTAGGTCGGGGGTGCGGGTGGGCACCCCTCTGCCCCCCCGTTCCTCTCTATTCATCCCTGCCCCGCAAGAGAAACGACGCCTGCCCTTGCCGCCGACGAACCACCCTCGAATCTCCGTGTGGGACCGATCCCTGTCCGACTTCTTGGAGCTGCATATCGGGCGTTTCTTCGCCAGCATGTTGTGAACAGTGGAAGGTAAAGTAGTGATGAGGTTGCACGCTTTCGGGATGAGCGGCCTGGGCTGGAACGCGCCCATGTATGTGAGAATCGTAGACGCACCCAGCAGCGCCATCACAGTCTGCATGGTCGGGTGTTCGTCCATCCTGCTCTGAAGCGGTTTCTCCATCAATATCCATGCGCGCCTCACGTGCGCCAGAGTCGCAAGATAAGCAGCAAACTGGAGCTGGACGTTCGCGGACGCGACCTTCGGGCAATCCTCAGCCGCCCACTTTTACAGTTACTGACATGTGCCATGCGTTAGCCCGTCGCCCTCCGCATCGCCATCATCATGACCAGCATGCGCAGCATCACCATCACCACCATGGCCACGAATGCCACTAGCATCATCAGTAGCAACACCAACGTCTTCAACACCATCATCAGCACCACCGCCACCACCACCACCATCACCACCTTCATCATCCTCAACATCATCATCACCACCAACACCTTCGCCATGACAATCATCACCAGTGGCATCGCCATCGGTATCGGCATCATCATCATCACCATCACTATCATCATCATATTCATCACCACCATCATCAGCAGCAGCATCATCATGGCCGCCATCATCGTTGACATCGTCATCACCATCATCATCTCCGCCACCACCACCATCACCACCACCTTCACCAGCACCGCCATCATCCATCCCTTGCTCGCCGATGACGCGCCCGTCCCGTTTATCATGTCTGCCTTGCTAGTCATCCCTTCATCGGGCCCCGAATCGAACGCACCCCCAATTGCTACGCAGCGGCTTGCAATCATCAGTGCTGCGCGCCGTCCATGGTTCCCTGTGCGTTGTGCCCATCATCCTCCCTGTCCTTTTCCACCCCTGCTCCTTCTCTGATGTTTGTTCAACGGTTATCATTTTATCTTCCACCCCTGCCATGATTCCGCCCCGCCTCCTTCCCCTCATCCTACTTGGCGCGCGCCGTCGTCTGGGCGCACCCTCTGCTGCGTTGCTCGCATGCTCTGCCCCATCGCTCCCCATCGCCGAAAATATTGCGCACGTCCCGCTTGTGCCCCGTGGCGTTGATGAAGCGAAGCCAGCTGCGGCACTCCAACTGCGGGGGGTCGGCGGGGCGACTGGGATGCCAGATGGGCGCGGAAGAGTTGCGCGGCGAGGAGGGGGAAAAGGTCGAGGTGGAGGGGCGTGTTGGAGGAGGATGCGGGGGATGAGGACGAGGGGGAGGAGGAGGAGGAGGAGGGGGAGGAGGAGGATGGGGATGAGGAAGGGCAGGGCAGAGGAGGAGAAGGAGGACGCACCAACCAACAGAAACAACTTCCTCCTCTCTGCTCACCCCGCTTGCTTGGACAACGTCAGCCCGCTCCAATATCCCGCTGGCAAATCGCTCCCGAATATCCCGCTGGCAAATCGCTCCCGACTGCGCCCCCAGCGGCTGGCCACCGCAATAGTAAGTAGACCGCCTTCCTTCAGGCGCAGCACTGTGAAACTAGCATGCAGTTGGCCCTCGAGGCTGGTAAGATCCTCCTCGATGTGGCGGGTATGCTTGTCGAATTCCATGGTGGTCTCGCCTGCCCCCCGAAATACTTTGGATTGCAGACCACACCCTGAGCAAACCTTAGTTTGAGCTCGTTTTTTTTTTTTTTTTTATCAATTCGATGGCACGTAGCTCGCATGTCGGATCGATCGCGTCGGATCACATTCCTACCAATGCTTCCTCAATCACAAACGTGCTTGCCATACATGCAACCGTTCGCCAAAGGCGGCCAGCGGGCGTTCGACGTCGAGCCACCAACGTGAGAACATACTCAGAATGATGCGACCACTTTGCCGCTTGCACAGAGGTGAGGCCAGGCGGCTGGGAGAACGATGCTCGAAGAAATGCCCCCCATGTGGCGCCACCCGCCCACGTCATCCCACTCTACCCGCAGTTTCCTCCATCATCCACCCCACTTCCTTGCTGTGCGATCGGGCACACTTAGGAGAACACTTCAAAAGCGTCCAAATCTCTAGATACAGAATTCATGTGGCTGTTGACGAAGTCCGTCACCGCCTCCAGCTGCTGCAGCGGCGTCATGTCCCCCCCGCTGCACTCTCTAATTAGAACCGCATAGCCCTTGATCTCGTCAGGGACCCCGAGGTTGCCACCTCCCCACTGCCGCAAAAAAAGCATTCTGAACCAGCAGAACCGCACAGGTATCAACGCAGTCCCGCAAGACACAAGGATTGCAGAGAGGGGGGTGATGGATGTGTGAGCTTCGTTTCCACCGCCATCACCATAAGT
Source organism: Prorocentrum cordatum (assembly GCA_963575745.1). NCBI lineage: Eukaryota > Dinophyceae > Prorocentrales > Prorocentraceae > Prorocentrum > Prorocentrum cordatum. The sequence continues at coordinate 684,283 of CAUYUJ010018438.1, forward strand.
AGGAGGGGGAATGGGGCCACTCTCTTCCTCTTCCTCCTCAGCCTACACCTCCTTCACCCGTCCAATGCATGGTGGTGGCTGTGGGAAACAAGCCCGCCACGGCAAACTTCTAGCAAGGGCGCGTGGTAAGGGCGCAAGACCCTTGGAGGCAGAAGTTGAAGTATTCTGGGCGGCAGGCGGCCACCCCCAGGGAACCTGAGAAACTGGCTTGCGAAAATTGCTAGGGCGGGCCGCAGAGGCTGAGGCAGGCAAGGGCCCAAGGGCACCCTTGAAAACGTAGTTTGTCCTTACTACGCGCGCTGCCCTGGCCGCGGACAAGAATGAGAGCACCCAGCGAGTCAATGCGCACCCGAGCGCGCGTTGCAACAAATCTAGCAATCGGCCGACGAACCACGATGAACTGAGCGACGTCAACAACACCCGCGGCAGAGAGGATTGCTGAGGGAGGAGCACTGCCCTCTCCCACCTTGCGCATAGCTGCCGCGAGCGCGTGCGGCAGGGTCAAAAAGCTGACGAACGGCCTTTAACTGCTTTGGGACCTGCAGGGGGTGAGCTGCGACACTCGAGCGCTCAAATGGCCCCGAGGTGGGGCTTCAACTGCTTCGACTAAGAACATCCAGTGGGGCCGAACTCTGGGGGCGGGAGGCGGGGGGTGGCGCGCGGCACAGGGAGGGGCGTTGCTGGGCCAGGGGGCGGGGGTGCATGCAGGGCGGCGCAGTTGAAGGACAATGGGGAGAAGGAGAGAGAGGTGCAACGTCGGTTTCGATCCCAGTAGGTGGAGAACAGGGGTCATGCATGGGGCGGGGCTGGGAAGGGGCTTATCAAGGTCTGGCCCGCGCTGGCCTGTCGCGGGCTCTTGCGCGACGCAGCTGCCTCCATCGTTGGCCAGGCCACTCCAAAGTGGGAGCTCGAACTACTGCGTGCTGGTCGATGGGGGTCTCGATCCCAAAAACATGGGCTACTATTGTTTCGTGTTGCTCTACAGCGTTACTGATGATTGGGGTGGCATTCTCGGGGGCGTGCTCTCCCCAGAAACTTGCAATTGTCCATTGTTTCACCCCTCCTGCTCAGGTTGCCCCCCCCCCTCGCGCCTGCCGTTTGCCGCCCTCCCCCCCCCCCCCCATTCCCTATTCTGATCCCGCGGGCCTCTCGCAAGGTACCCCCACTTTCGAAACACCATTCTTTCGAACCGCGCCCTGTGCGTCGAGGCAGCTATGGACGCGACCACGCCATTCATTCCCTCATCAATGTACGTGTGGTAGTAGTGAGGTGAACCTTTTACCCGTATCATTTCGGTGAGATGTCGAAACGAATGGTGTTTCGGTAGGATTGGAACGCCTCCGAGGCCCGCGAGGTTACAATGCATTGCCGCAAACGCTTCCAAGTCATCGCACACATCGGCTGGCACTTTACGGGGCTGCTTCTCCAGCAAGTCACACCACTTCACCAGAGCAAAGCCAGCCTGAAGCAATACGTTTGCTCTCTCCACGTCTGCACATTTATTGCCAAACTCCTCCATCAACCAAACCGAAAAGAAGAACAACCATTTGGATTCTGCTGCCTTCGTGCTTATCGAGGGGCTGGCTTTCGAACCGATCATCCCTTCTGTGATGTTCCCCACCCTGGTAACCTGGGACTCTTGGAGCCCCCGCCGATCCCTCTCTTTGGGGTACCACTCTGCCAAGAGAATCAGAATGTTCTGCAGGCCAACCGAAACAAGATCGTCCTGAGTAGAAAGCTTAAGACCGAAAGTGTTCGCTAGCAAGAGCCTCCAGAAAACAGTGCCGATATATACTTTCACGATGCCTAAATGGACGCAGTGCATCTCGTCGATGCTGAATGATGTAATGCCTATTCCCAGCGACGCGTCGAGCAATGGATTGCGATGGTGCACCTTAGCATCCTGCGTTGGCCTCCAGAAACAGATCAGGGCAGGGCACTCCTCTAAATTGCTAAGCTTATCAAAGTCCATGGTGTCCAACATAGAAGGTATGGCCACGAGGCGATCGTTTTGTTTTAAGCCCAGCTCTGGGATATCCTGTGATAGTGCCCTCCCCTTGTGCTTCTTCTTGAATACTAACCTCCACCTCGCCTTCCGACGCAGCTCAGAAGAGTCTAAGATCACCCACTTCTCATGGCTCCTGCATTCGGTATCGTAGCAATTCGGCCCGTGTGGCAGCAACGGGTTTCGAAGGTCGTGGTCCCTCAACTCTGACTGGGGGCAACTGCAAAAAATGCACGGCGCAGCATTGTGGGCGCAAGTCGGGAAGCCCATGCTCGTGCTCATCTCGGGCCAATCGGCCTTGATATCGACGACCACTGCGCGAAATCCAAGCTCCTGCCCGAGTGTTTTTTTACGTGGTTTTGTTCCAGAAGATCGCAGTGCCCCCTCTTTCTCATTGTCTTATTCCTCCTCCTCCTCCTCCTCCTCCTCCGCCTCTGCCTCCTCCTCGCTCCTCATGGTCGGCGTCGAATGCCCTTCCCCCCCCAATATCAGAATCTCACCATAACTCGCATCCACCGCGTTACACTCCTCCCATTCACTGATGAGGACTGGCGACAAGGGGGGGGGAGAGGCTGAAGCGCTGCTTCGCTCGCGCCCAGACTGCAGCCTATCACATCAACGGGAAACGCCCATCACTGGCCCGCAGTCGCACTTGCTCGGAGGGAACGCGCGAGAGGACGCAAGACCCTTCTGAGGGCCACATTGCCACGGGAATGTAGATGACATTGGCCGCGGAACAGAGAATGCACGGGCGCCCTTGATTTGGCAGGGCCGACCTACTACTCAGGGCCGACTGTGCTTTCTTCTGCCCTCGACCACGGGCGCGCAGGGCATGTCGCGAGGCAGCGCCCCCTGACCCTAACGTTTTGGGGCGTCTCGGCGAGGCGCAAGCAGTCGGACGAGGGCGGGGCGCCACGGGGAGAGAGCGAGGATGACAGCGAGGGGGCAGGGCGCAGAACGATGATCGATGGGGAGAGTAGGGAGACGCTCCCCAAACCGGATGAGCGATGGAACGGGGCACCGCGGCGGCGAGGAGAATGGATGCATGGCCCCGCGAACACAAGGGCCCCCGCGCCCCCCACTCTCTTCGCGAGCCGTTCGCCCCTGTTGCGATCAGCCCCCGCTCTCTTCGAGGGCAGTCCACTCTCCCTGCGCTCGAACCGAACGCCCCCCCCCCCCCATCCCCCTGCAAGTGGCAGCGCAACACGTCACGCCCGCGTGCCCTTCAAATGCAACCACTGCTGCAACCCTCCCGCTCCTGTCCAGATCTTGCGCACCGCTTTGACTCGAACGGCAGCCACGGAGACCCGTCGTGGCGCTCGCTTGGGAATGTACCATTCGCTAGTGCTGATAGACTCCAGTGCAACAGCGTATACACAACATGCATTGAACAGTAATGACTGCACCCGCAGTCGCACAGGTCGCTCGTGCGCAGAGCCAGCAGAAGATGTCTTCTCCCAGAGCTCAAGAGATGACAGCTGATACTCCAAAAACTCTCGGTCTTAGTATATGGTGTCTTGTCCATGTATATTGCTATGGGCAGGGTTTTCAATCGCTCTTCGGGCGTGAGTTGTTTGACGATGTCGTGATCTTCGTATGCAGATATCCACTCCGCATCACGTACGTGCTCAGCCCAGTCCGTCAATATTGACAGGTCGTTTGAAACCTCATCGAACAAAACTTCGTGCGGTAGTGATGCATGCACGGTCTGAGGCGTGCGCTCGATATCTCCCCTCGCTAGACCAGGTATATCGAACGAATAAAGCATGTCGTCGAATTGTGCGAAGCCTAATGCAGTGTCTAATTTCCTCTGGAAGTGTCCTGTTTTTGACGTGGCAGGCAATTTATATTTGAAGGCGTCTTCTACCCCGCAATCATATGCATACTCACACAAAACGCACACTGAGCGTGCAGTCACTCGTTTCCCTGTCAAGTAATGGTCAAGCAACTCCTCGATAAACAAATGACTGCTTTCCTTTGCTTTTGCTTTCCTCTCAGCTTCTCGCGACGGGTCTTGTTTCCATTCTGGTTGTTCCCATGGCCGTGGGGGCGAAAGGCCGCGCTTGGGCATTGCGCGCTTGATCTGAAATACCCAAATGCTTGACATCAGCCCACAACGCAGTGCAATTCAAATCATCAATATCACCCGCAATGCGTACTACTGTGTACCACTCTGACTGCGATTCGTATCGCTACTCACCCCGCCCCCTATCATGCGCCCTTCGGATATCTCTCGGGCAGCCAAGGCGCGCCTGAAGCAGGCCACACTTCGAGTGGCGCTGGAGTCAAGGGGCGCCCCGCGGCGAACAGGGCGAGAGACGATGATGCGGAGGGGGAAATGCTGCGAAGGGGCGGGGGGTGGGATGTTGCGCGGCGTAATGCGCCCTGCGAAATGCTTAAGAAATCATGGGTTAAGAAATTCATAGTCTCATAATCGGAATAAAAAACATTAAATTTCTACTACGCTTTTAGGATTTACATTGAAACAGTAAGACTAATCGAGACTCTGGCCGAAACCTTCCGTTTCTTAAGCATCGCCTAGGGTGTAGGGTGCACGGGGCGGGGGGAAGCGGGGCAAGTGGGGTATAGGTCGGGAGTGCAATAGTTATCTGACTTCTCCCTAGTAGAAAACTTCATGTATCGAGCGAATCCTTGCACGCTCGATTGCCCCACAAAAACGGCGAGAATCGAGCCGACGTTCTTTCCTCGCAAGAGCCTCGCACGAGGCGCATGCAAGTCATGCCGCAACTGGCCATGGCTGCTGGAGGGGCGGACTCTGAGCGAGAGTGAAATCATCCTGCTGTCATAATGAACGCATTATAAGGAACGGTCTGGCCATGGCGGGCCTTGGCCACGAATGGGATCCACGACGTGAATCTACTGAACGGCCCTCAAACTGGCACCCAAATATGTCCTCACTCCAGCGTCTTAACTTCACGGAACGAGGAGAGCAGAAACGCTGGAAACAAATGGCCATTTGAGACACTGCACACTTTCTCCACAAGCGTCGCGAGAGCGGCTTGAAGTTCGCTGCTTCTTATCGCGCAGAAATGCTTCAAAAAGAAACGCCTCATTGTCATTCTCGCCCTCCTCAGGTACCTCTCAACTGATGGATGTTTCCGCGACTATTCCCCTGGAGAACGGTGGGAATGATGAACGGCGCAGACGCGAGGTTGGCGCCGCGTTAAAGCAGGGGCCCGATTGAAAGGGGGGGGGGAAGGGAAGGAGGGGGCGGAACTGAAGGGAAGCCCTGGGCAGGAGGAGTGGAAGCGGAGGAGGGGCAGGGCGAGGCACTCGGATTTCTAACGCCAAGCATTTTCCAGTTTTCTCCGGATGGTTTCTCGGAGCTCTCCGGAGCTCTGCAGAGTTCATCGGAGTTCATCGCTGTTCATCGCGGAGTTCATCGCCCATGATTTTTGTGTTTTTCATATGTATATATATATATATATATATGGTTTTGCAGCTGTTTCATCGGAGATCATCGGTTCAGAGTTCATCGGTAGTGTTTCGGTGGGGGAACCGGAGCCTCGCCAGCCGAATTGGCCGCGCCCTCACCATCTTCCCCTCCTAGCTCTCTGTCACCTGTTGCTGGGTTCCCTGGGGGCCATGCAATGAGTGCACCCCGCTGCTGAGCTCTATGCTAGTACAGTCTAGCCCGCTGCAGCTGCCTGATCCCTACTGTGCCTATTTATTAGCCCACTTGTTGTTCAACGCGTGCTGCTCGTTGATGATCTGGTTCAGCTGGATAAGCTCTCATCCTGCCCCCCCCCATCTATCCACTGGCGCCAGATGAGCAAGGAGGGGCGGGACAAGGCTCGCATCGAGAGGCGGGGGGGCGGGATGAAGGGGCAGGGATGGGGGAGGGAAGGGGCAAATGAGGGGCGAGAGGGGCGGGATCGAGTCCTTCGCATTCAGTCGCAGTTTCGTTTTTGGATGAGGGCGAGAAGGACGGAAGTCGGACGAGTGGGAGTGTTGCGGTCGAGTGCAATCAGATCGAGTTCTGAATTGTAAGTTTCTAGTTGGCTTGATGTATGTATCACTGTTCTCTGGCTGTGATCACATCATGTGATCTATAACTATATAGACTTACGTGTACATGTGTGCGTCGTGTTCTATATATAAGTATGACTAACGGTGTGTAGACATATCTGCATTAAGTGCAATGCTCTGAACACACGCCCGCTGTCCTGTCAGTAATCTTCTTATACTCCTCGATAAGCCCAGTCGGCGCCATGTCCTTGACGAGGCTGGCCTTGTTCTCGATGCACATGCGCACGAAGTAGTCGGTGCGGCTGCTCATGGCATGGTCGACCTTCTTCTGCAAGGACTGAGCCCAGTCGTCTGGGTGAACCTCCCTCCCCCACGCGGGGCGAACGAATGGGCGCAGGGCCGAGGGAGCGGGCGGAGTGGAGTCGGTTGGAAGGGATTGGAACCACAAGGGGCACGTAGTGCGGGGGGGGGGCGAGGCGAGGGGGGGCGGGAACGAGAAGGGTCTGGGTTTGGGCGGGCCAGGGAATTGCGCAGCGAGCGGGATCATTCACTGCAAGTGCGAAAGCAGACCTACAGTGAGAATGCATAGTAAGGACGCGTGGTAAGGACGCAAGACCCTTGGAGGCCGAAGTTGAAGTATTCTTGGCGGCAGGCGGCCAAGCGCCCAGGGAACGCGAGAAAC
>CAUYUJ010018438.1:691059-733865 GCA_963575745.1 Prorocentrum cordatum
CCCACCGCGCCAATTTTGGGACACCCCTCGAACGCTTCGTGGCCCAATAGGGAGCTTCACAAAAGGCCCACATGCCAGCGCTCGCATGCGCCCACCGCGCTCATGTTGGCACACCCCTCACACGTTCCGTGGCCCCATGGGCAGCGCTCGCATGCGCCCACCGCGCCCATTTTGGCACGGACCCATCTTGGCACACTCCTCACACGTTGTGGCCCCGTAGGAATCCCCACCGAAGGCCCAGATGCCAGCGCTCGCATGTGTCCACCGCGCGCATTTCGGGACACACCCTCACACGCTTCGTCGCCCCATAGGGAGCTCCACCGCCCACCGCGCCAATTTTGGGACACCCCTCGAACGCTTCGTGGCCCCATAGGGAGCTTCACAAAAGGCCCACATGCCAGCGCTCGCATGCGCCCACCGCGCTCATGTTGGCACACCCCTCACACGTTCCGTGGCCCCATGGGCAGCGCTCGCATGCGCCCACCGCGCCCATTTTGGCACGGACCCATCTTGGCACACTCCTCACACGTTGTGGCCCCGTAGGAATCCCCACCGAAGGCCCAGATGCCAGCGCTCGCATGTGTCCACCGCGCGCATTTCGGGACACACCCTCACACGCTTCGTCGCCCCACCGCACCAATCCTGGAATACCCCTCGCACGTTTTGTGACCCCACAGGGAGCTCCACCGAAGGCCCACATGCCAGCGCTCCCATGCGCCCACCACACCCACCTTGGCGCACCTTTCGCACGCCTCGTGGCCCCAGAGGGAGCTCCACCGCATGCGGTGCAGACAACGACGGTGCCCACGACTGCAGGTGGTTGGGTCTTTCGCCAGGCCAGCTCGTGTGAGGGCGAGCGCCGCGCGCACAGCGACTTGGCCCCCGCCAGATCGAGCGCGCGCGCGCGCGGAGCACCAGCAGGAGGGCCCCCCCCCCGCGGCGGCAGCTCGCGGGCCCAGCCCGGACACGGCCGCTCCGCATGCTCCCACCACCGCTGCGCCGAGCAGCAGCGTGTACTGCATGCTGCCCGTGCAGGCCCTCGGAAGGGATTCTGCCACACGGCTTGCACCACATAGTCTGCATCGCATGGCTTCCCCAGATCCCCGTTCAGATGTATTCTGTACATATGCATATGCGTATAGATATTTCTTGATCCAGGGGGTGCGGACCACCCCCCACCCCCCCTGAAACGGGATCCCCGGCGTCCGGTGCTCCTGGACGCCCCTTCAGAGGGTTCCGCGAGATGTCTGGACCTGTGGAAGTCCATGCCAAGCTGTGGACACGGGTCGGTGGCGGTGTCAAGAGACCCCCAAGAAGGTCCAAGATGGTTTCCAGCGGCCCCGGACCCCCGCCAGACGCCCGAAGACAACCCAAATATCACCCCAAGAGGCTTTCGAAACTCAGAGAAATTGATTATCTGGTTAGTTTTTGTGTGATTTTGGGCTATTCGCTTATTCGATCTTCGGGGCGTCCGAGAACGCCCGAGAGGCACCGAAAACTGTTCCAAGACGACAAACAAATGTTTCTTCACACTCCAATGGAACCGCAAGACGGCCCAACAGGGGTCAGAAACTACTCTCGGGTTGCTTGGCGCCTTCGAGCACGTATTGGGGACCTCTTGGGGCTCCTTTGGGGCCGTCTTGGGACCCTCTTGAGCCGCCGTGGGGCCATCTTGGGTCGTCTCGTGTGTGTTTCGGGGCTGTGCTGGGGCCATCTTGGGCCGTCGTGGGGTGATCGCCGTGCCTTGAGGCCCTCCGGGTGGCTTTCGGGCGGCCTGTGGCAGCCGGGGATCTCCAGGGCGCCCCCCCCCCGGCGGCGCCTCTGGCGCCGCCCTTGGCGCGCTCCGCGCGCCCGGGGGGGCGGGGGGGTCCAGCGCAGATCCGAGAAATCCGCGCGGAGCGCCAAAAGCTTATGTTTAGGGCGTTTTTATTCTGCGATATCAGTGCCCTGAGTCATCACACATTTGCGCCTCGGGGTTCCAAGCCGGAGTTACACCGGACCGCATTTATCCCAGTTCGTTCGGGCGCCCAACCTTCCCGAGTCATCAGGGGTAACTACAGATTTGCGCCTCGGGGGCCCAAACCGGATTTACCCTGGACCGCAATTATCCCGGATAATTCGGGCGTCCAAGCTTATCTGTATGTCACGATGGCTGGGAATCTATATTTCGAGTCGATTGGTTTTGTTGGATTTTGCCTACGGCCTGGTGTCTGTACACACGTGTGCGCACATGCACGTGTGTTCTTATGCTAGCCACACCAGGCTTCTAATACCAGGTCTACGGGTACGATGGCCGAGGGCCCAGTGGCAACGTCGGAGCGAGGGGCAGTCGGACCCAGGGAGCATCGGACCGATTCGTCGGAATCGAATACGGACTCATGCATGCGAGCCAAATTGGTAATTGTATCAGTTGGATGTTGCCAACGTTATGGCCGCTGTTGTATGCATCTCGCGGATCTGCTTGATTCGGCCGCACGAGATCGAGAAAGCAGCTCGGGAGCGTCTGAAGGAGATGCTCAAGCTTCTTTCACGTGACTTCCACATAACATCGAGTTCAGCTCAAGCTTCTTACAACGTGGCTCTCTGTCGGGATTTGCCGACGGCCCCCAGGCTTGGGCCTCAGCAGTCGCCATTGCCTCGTTCGACGCCGGCGGCGTTGACGCAATGGCGTGGGTGGAGGCGCGGCCCACCTGAGACGATCGGGTAAAGAGCAGCGAAATGCAGCAGGGAAGGAAGCACACCTGAGGGCCGATGTGTGGACTAAGCGGCCCTGTCCTCCTCCCTGCAGCTCCTGGAGGAGGAGGAGGAGGAGGAGGAGGAGGAGGAGGAGGAGGAGGAGGAGGAGGGAGGAGGAGGGGAGGAGGAGGAGGAGGGGGAGGAGGAGGGAGGAGGAGGGAGGAGGAGGAGGAGGAGGAGGAGGGAGGAGGAGGAGGAGAAGGAGGAGGAGAAGGAGGAGGAGGAGGAGGAGGACGCCCCCCTCCAATTGGCTCAGAGGCTTGCCGCCCCTGGTCTGGGCTTGTCAGCGCGCCAGTGTTCCGATCCACGGATCGGGGAGACTCAGCCCTCAGCTCCGAGTGGATCTTTTCCAGCTTGGCGGCGGGTGTCTGGTCGGGTCGGACGGGGCGGTGGGTGCGGAAAGTTTTGGTCCTTGGCTTCGGCGGTTTGCTTGGGGCTTTGCGATGCCCAGAGGAGACCAGCGCCTGGCTTGGGGGCTGGGGCCCGTCACTAGTGATTTCCATTCGGCCCCAGTAGCAGAACTGTTTGCAATCGCCCGATCAGTCAAATTGGCAACTGGACCGATCGGCCGCGTCATAGATAACGGTGGAGTCGTAAGAGGTATCCGTTCTGAGCCCAGGGTTAAGCGCAGGAAGATTGTGATCATGTGGCGAGATGTTTGGGCATCGGTCGGTTTTCGGTTGATCTTTGTCCGCAAAACGTGGTCGCACCAGTCCCTGGAAGATGCCCAGAATTGGATTTGACCCAGTCCACTGACAATCGAATCGCCTGGCAATAAACAGGCGGATGAGGGAGCCAGGCTTGCCGAGGTTTCTTTCCATGCCAGCCGCTAGGTCCTACAGGCGGACCATGTGTGTTGCCACGTGCTGGGGTCCTCCTGGCGGTCTCCATATCCCTGGTCCAGCAAGCCCCAGCTCTGTATATATCGGCAGCCGAGGGCAACCGACAGGAGGAGGCAAAGGTATCCTTTGCTCGTACGCGCCAGGAAAAAAACAGAGGCTCATTCAGTTGAGGAGAAGACCCGAACTCCCTGGCGCTGACGCTGCACGGGATATGTTCACACCGATGGGGGTGAGAGGGAAGCTTTCTTTGGTTTCCCGCGCCAGAGCTGGAAGCCTCTAGAGGAGCGTGTTGGTGCCAGCTTTATGGAGGAACGGGAGTGCCGTCGGAAGGCAAGTTGCTCAAGTTTGGACGATCTTGCATTCGTGGCCTCACGCACCATGGGAGGATGGTGGTGCGGGCTTTGGAATTGGGCAAGCTTCCCCCCCTGATCGGAAGAGCTGGCCAGTTTAGTGGATTGAACCATCTCCTGTCGGGGCCTCAGGTTCTAGATGGCACCCCTGGTTCCCGAGGTAATACAATTTGGATGGAGATGGCCAGTCCCTTTTATTCTCCCGTTGGAACAATCTCCGCAGGCAGGCAAGAGGCAATGTGGAGGAGGAGGAGGAGGAGGAGCAGGAGGAGGAGGAGGAGGAGGAGGAGGAGGAGGAGGAGCAGAGGGGGGGGGAGGAGAAGGAGGAGGAGAGGAGGAGGAGGAGGAGGAGGAGGAGGAGCAGGAGGGGGGGGGAGGAGAAGGAGGAGGAGGGAGGAGGAGGAGGAGGAGAGGAGGGGAGGAGGAGGAAGGAGGAGGGGAGAGGAGGAGGAGGAGGAGGAGGAGGAGGACTAGGACAAGGAGCAGGAGGCAGGAGGAGGGGGGAGGAGGAGGGACGAGGAGGAGGAGGAGGAGGAGGAGGAGGAGGAGGAGGAGAGGGAAGAGGAAGAGGAGGAGGAGCAGGAGGAAGGGGAGGAGGAGCAGGAGGAAAAGGAGGAGGAGGAGGAGGAGGAGAAGGAAAAGGGGAGAGGGGGAGGAGGGGAGGGGAGAAAGAGGGAGCGGGATGGAAGAGGGGGAGAGGAGAAGCAGGAGGTCGTCTGTAGCAGGAGGTCGTCTGGAGGGCTGTCGGCATAGAGGCGCCAGTGGAGAGGCGGCCTCCCGCGGAGGCCGTGCGCGTCCTGTGCGCCAGCATCAGGCGCCACGAGCCGCCGGGGCTTCGGCGCCCCTTTATCGCGAAGGCTGTCGCCCAGGCCCGCCACCCCGTTTGGAGGAGGAGCAGAAGGAGGAGGAGGAAGAGAAGGAGGAGGAGGAGGAAGGAGGAGGAGGAGGAGGAGGAGGAAGGAGGAGGAGGAGGAGGAGGGAAGTATTTTCCCTCTACTGGCGAAGCCGGTGCCCCCCCAGGTCGCGGCGGCTTTCCAGCGTCTGGGTGCGTTCCAGCAGCTGCGCCTCGCCGAGGGCGTTCCGTTGGTCCCCGGATCGGCCCGAACGGCCGCCGAAGGCCCGAGATATGACCCCGAGAACCAGCAGGGACCAGCTCAGGCGGGAGGGCCAGGGTCGCGATTCTTCCCAGAGGAGGGCGAGCTGAGACGAGGGTCGTCGCCCAGGTTCGCCTCCCCGTGCAGAGGAGGGTGAGTTAAGACAGCGGGCGCTGCAAATCAGGAGAGAACAAACACACAGACACAAATAATCGCCGATGTCCACGTAAGTCTGGGAAAGTATGGGACCAGGGGAGAAAACGAAAATCCAGAAAATAGAAAATGAAAATCCAGAAAATATGAAACAAATGGAATCCTGGGATTTGTGTCTATTTCTTTGCGTGCTCTGGGGCCCCATCGGTAAATTGTGTCACACTCGGCGTTTTCGCCCGGGCTCGGGCCCCTGGGCATTCACAGATCGACCGGCTCGAGAAATGGAGCAGAAAGGGTGGGGTCCGGGGCTCCGGTCGTGGTTTCCCACGATGTTTCCATGATGGGCCGATCTTCCACCACCACTGCCATAGGTAGGAGAGAAGGGAGGAGGAGGAGGACGAGGAGGAGGAGGAGGAGCAGGAGGAGGAAGAGGAGGAGCAGGAGGAGGAAGAGGAGGAAGAGAGGAGGACCTCCCCGTCCTCTCTTCCCCCCCGTCCTGCCGATGGTAGCGGTGGTGACAAATCTGCCCATCACGACTTTTCGCAAGGTCTGTTCTCAGTTCAGAGGAGGGCGAGTTGAGACTACACCTTAGGCGATGATCAAGAAAACTTCAGTTTTCGGCCAGAGTCTCGATTATTCTTAACGTTTCAATGTAAATCTTCAGATTTTAATAGACATGTTAGGTTTTTATTCAAGTTCTGAGACTATGAATTTCTGAACCCATGATGTCTTAAGCATTTCGCAGGGTGTACTGTTGCTGTTCGGGGGTGCCCCTCGTCGCCACGGCTGGACGCAGCTCGGAGAGGTGGTGCGCTCTGGCCCGGGAGGGCTCCGGGCACCGACTTTGAGCCACCGCTGTCTCGGCTTGCCCTGCTCCAACCCGTGCGCAGGGCTCGTTCCGATACCTCCGGCTCGATTCGGTTCGATTCGACGGCCTCCGCTTCCGAGCATGTTCGACTTCGGATTCCGATTCGGATCCCGAGCTCTTCATAGTAGGCATACTGGCCTGCCGATTTCTGCCGATTCTACTTCCCCCGACTCGGCTGCCGATTCCCGCCGAACCGATTCATGTCGATCGCCGATCCGACTTCTGGTTGAGTCGGGCCTGTCCCTCTACAGGGGGAATATTCAAAAGTAATCAAAAAATAGTCTGGGGACTATTTTTTTACCATTTTCGAGCATTTTGGGGCATGTTTTGGGTATTTTTTATTGTTCGTCCAAAATCGGCCTGTAGGGGGACAAGCCCGGCTTCAACTTATCGGTTCCGTTCTGTGCTCTCCTGCCCGCGCGTTGGCGCTCGCGCCTGTGCGCCGAGGAGCGGGGTGCTCCCGACGGGGCCTCGCCTCCGAGTGGTCGGAGGAGTTGGCGCCCCTTCCCCGGCGGAGGGCGGCGGAAGTTGTCGGGGCTCGAGAGACGGGGGTCAATGCAAACGGGGGTCAGCCAGGGCAACAGATCTTGCAGGATCCTGCGAAGACCCCCTTTGGCTAACCCAGGTTAGCGAGCCGCTCGTGGCCGCGAGGCGGCCGCGCATATTGGTTGGCCCTGGTTTGCGAAGACCTGCGTTGCAGTTTTTTTGTCCTGCATTCCAGTTTTTTGGTTTCCTGCTGACCCGGGTCTGGACTGACCCGGGTCAGAAGATTCCCGAAGTTGGCGGACGCGAAGCGGGGGCGGCTCCACCAGCGGAAGCCGGCATAGGTAGAACAGGCGCCCCCCAGAGACCGAGTGCGTCGGAATTCGGGTTCGCCGGCACTTTTTGGCGCTCGCGCCACGGATTCTGACGGTCCAGGTTTCGTGGGATGTCTGCAGCGCGAGCTCGCGTCAGATTTCCGACTGGACCTCAGCATTTTCAAGACGGTCCTGTCAGGCCAACCCGAGTCCACCGAACCCGAGTCTTACGTCTGCCCGACTGTCTCGTGGAGGGATGTCTGCAGGCATGCCGCGGCGCATCGCACTCTGCCTTGAGGGTGGTTCGGGGCGCCGGGGGGTACGGGGAGGGCCCGCCCACGGGGACCCAAGATGCGGGTGGTACAGGCATCGTTCCTCCTTCTCCTCCTCCTCCTCCTCCTCCTCCTTCTCCTCCTCCCTCCTCCTCCTCCTCCTCCTCCTCCTCCTCCTCCTCCTCCTCCTCCTCCTCCTCCTCTTACTCCTCCTCCTCCTCCTCCTTCTCCTCCTCTTACTCCTCTCCTCCTCCTCCTCCTCCTCCTCCTCTCCTCTCTCCTCCTCGCTCCTCCCTCCTCGCTCCTCCCTCCTCCTCCTCCTCCTCCTCCTCCTCCCCTCCTTCTGCTTCCTCCTCCTTCTGCTCCTCCTCCTCCTCCTCCCTCCTGCTCCTCCTCCTCCTCCCTCTCTATCCTCTCCCCTCCTCGTCCTCCTCCTCCTCCTCTCTCCTCCTCCTGCTCCTGCTCCCTGCTCCTCCTCCTCCTCCTCCTCCCTCCTCCCTCCTCCCTCCTCCCTCCTTCTCCCTCCTCCCTCCTCCTCAAGCATCTGGGCCCGAGAGGTTTGCAGGGGAGCAGATCCAACGGGCCCACTGTTGCGCGCGCACCGCGCGTCCGCCCCCAGCGCCCAGCGGCAGGTGGCGAGGCGCGCTCGCGGCTTGAGGGGCACACCGGCCAGGTGTGGCAGAAGTCGCAGCAGAACGACGACGGCTACGACACGTACATGGGAGGAGCACGCCCGCCCTGGAAAGAAGGAGGTCGAGCAGCCAGCAGAGCTCGATCGCACTCACGGTCGAAGAAAGAATACCAGGGCGGGAAGAGGAGGCCTTTTGTTGTGTGCAGCACTTGCTTTCCTGTTGGCAGCAGTTGGATTTATTGTGACCGTATCGCTGACAAGGCCAAGTGCGCTAAGTGTGGCACCATGTGGTCAAGCATATCGACGGAGACAGCCCAGCCAGATCCACAGACCCTGGCTCAGGTCGCCCTCCTCGCAGATCAATACAAGGCGGCCAAGGACGCCAACAACAAAGAGCAGATGGAGTTGCTGGAGCGTGCATGCCCTCAGTTACGAATGCCTGAGCCAGCGCCGCCACCAGCACCCAAGCCGTTCGAGGAATTGGAAATGGCAGCCCAGGCGTTCCGTATGGTCACGACGGCGGGCGAGAAGCTACGCAGGCGACTCTTACGCAATGCGGAAGAACAAAAAGACATCCTGGAAAAGCTGGCTGACAACAAAATCGCCGAGAAAGAAGCTCAGCAACAAGTGGCTTGTGTCGAGAGAAGGCGAACAGAGGACAACCACCTTCAGCTGCGACAGTCCCTGATGATGCAGTTGCTCCAGAGCTCAGTAGTGAAGAACTGGCTTTCCTGGGTGAAGCAGAAAAGAAAGAGTGCGAGGCAGCAAAGGAAGCGGCCGTGGCAGCGCAGAAGACCTTGGAAGCGGCAAAGGGAGCCACCCAGGCCCGCAAGGAGGCCGCTGAGAACCTCCGCAAGTTCGCAGACAAGGCTCAAGAGTGCAAGAGGCGCCGTGGCAATGGAGGACAACCATCAGTGGGGGGCACCCAGGCCAAAGATGAAGTCCAAGAAGAGCCAGCCCCAGAACAGGCCAAGCCATACGACTTCACGAACCCAGAGGACGTGGACAGGTACCTGGAGACCACAGTACGCATTCGGGAGAGGAGCAAGACGGTCGTGGCGGCAAAGACGGAGCCTAAGACGTGTTCCTAGCATTCGGCGTAAGGTCACTTTCCAGGACCCCATCAGTGATGAGCAGGACCCGGTTTTGCACGACGACCAGCAGTACTCACATGTATTCGTGGCGAATATCTCGCAGTACAATGCGTTAGTTCGGGATTTTATATTGGGTTCGAAATACGACGTGGTGGGCCTAGTGGAACACCACCTCCAGAGGACGAGCGCAGCCAGCGAGGCCCAGCGGCTTCAAGCAGACGGCTGGCACTCACAGTACACATGGACAGCAGCAAGAAAGACTGGGCGATCAGCAAACGGCACTCATGGGGGAGTGTGTTGGCTACGTCGCTCGCACCTCCAGACTGCAGTGCACCTACCCACCGTCAAGGGGAGCAGCGCCTTCGAGAAGGAGCTGAATGACATCGCGGTGGTACACTGGGATTTGAAGGGAGGCATACGTATCACACTCTTCGTGGTATACCTCGACAGTGGACCAGGCCTGACAGGGCCCAATGCAGCGAAGACGAAGCAGCTGACACAGTTGACGGCCAGTATCTCTACACCGTGGATGGCAGTGGGTGATTGGAATGTTACCCCAGACGAGCTCATGCAGTCCACTTGGGCGAAGAAGCTCAAAGTTACCCCAGTATGCCCGAACGTCGATGCCACGTGTACCAGCGGCAGAGGACGCATGTTAGATTATGTGATTTGCCCACCAATTTTCAGGCCTTTCCTGGGTGGAGTCATGGCGGTAACAAAAGTACCGTGGAGACCGCATGTTGGTTTGCACATCCGCATCGCTAGGAAGCCAGCCAAGTTACAGATCTTGGCTCCTGTGAGGGCAGAACAGCACAAAGTACCATACATCACGGTGCACGTCGAGAAAGGCACCAAGAGGAAACAACGAGACCGAGAGCAGCATGCAAAGCTTACGGAGCACTTGCCAGAGTTGGACGACATAATCTACGACACAGACCTGTCGGAAGAACAACAAGCTCTCCAACGAGAACGAGCAGACATCGACAAGCTCCTTGAACCTACGTACTCCAGAGAAGTATTGGCGACGGTCTCGGATGATGTTTGGCAAGATACTCGAAGGCAGACAGAACACTGTGAACGATTTAGCCCAGACAAAACTACGGCGGACAGTTTGGCCTTCCAGTTAACCGAAGTGAACAGCGTGCAATTGGGCGAGCAGTACACTCGATGGGCACAAGCAGCAGACCATACCCTGGCCATTCTGTGCAACAGAGAGGACCAAGTTAAAACGGTTCGAGGACGGCCAGCGAAGTACCGATTGGTCCCAGTAGCCCCACGGCGTGAGCACCGCGCGCAGGAACCAGAACAAGCCAGACACGACCGCTGGGTGGAAATGGGATCTCTCCTACGGCAATTGGCGGTTTCAAGGAGCTCTACTCGACAGCAGCAACTGCGAGGAATGATACGATCTCAATTGTCGCACATAGAATCATTGGAGTACCCGCCACTGCCACTGTCCAGCCCCAACTGTGTGCGCCAAGACGAGAAGGAAGACTCATTGGCTTTGGATATTATTCGCAAGACAGAGCTGGACACAGACCATCAGCTGTGGAGTGAAGCAGTACTTCAAGCGGCGCAGCGGGCAGAGCGACATGGCAAGCGAGCCTGGCAGAAAGCGAAGCAGAGCATCCACCGTTGGGCAAGGGGGGCCATGGACGGCAACATGAAGGAAGCGCATGGATATCCCAAGCGGCCCGAATCCCTCTCGCTCCCTGAGCTGTGCATCGACCCCGACAGTAGTGGAGTCATTGCCAACTTACAAAGTGCGGTGGAAACGAGAGCCAGGCAATGGAAAGCAAGATGGACCAAGCACGACGAGTATAACGAGACAAAGACACAAATGCAGAAGCTCCGCTCAAGGGCTGAAGCAGACCTTCCAGAGCGTGAACCCATCGCATTGGACCAACTGGAAGCGGCTCTCAGGATGACGCCTAATTCCTCAGGCCAAGGTTCGGACATGTGGAAAGCGCAGCATCTGAAGGCGCTGGCACCCCAGGCCAAAGAAGAATTGGCCGACTTGCTCACCAGATGCGAGCAAAGCCTGTCATGGCCGCACCAATGGTTACATATTTGGTATGAACTTCTACGCAAGGGATCCAACTTGAAAGCTGGAGACGAGAGGCCGATCGGCTTGATACCTTTACCAATGCGACTCTGGGGGCGGATCCGACAACCAACTATGGCAGAGTGGAGCAGCAAGAAGGCAGCCTTCTGGGATGCAGCAGTGGCTCAGTCGTCAGCACTCCAGGCAGCTCTTTTCAGCATGGCCATGGACGAAAGCAGCGCATGGGATGGAACGCAGGCGTGGGGCTCCATCTACTTGGACATCAAGAAGTTCTACGACTCGATCAGCATCCCGATCTTGATTGATCGCGCTCTGAAGCTTGAATTTCCCCCAGTGGAGCTCTACCTCAATTGTCTGGTATACCTCGCTCCGAGAGCGATCAGAGCAGGAGGTGCATTCGCTCCACCGATTATCCCTGGGAACAACATCGTACCAGGGTGCAACGACGCAAATAATGGTGCAAGGGCATTTTTGTACGAAGTGTTGGAACGAGCTCACAATCAGGTACCCCGGGCGCTCCCCAGGCAGTACGTGGACGACGTGACGGCGAGGTCTGATGGCCCGTACAAGCAGGTTAAGCACGAGTTAACCACTGTTGCGGTCGAGCTGGTCAAGGGATGCATGGAGAGCAAGTTGGAGATGTCGGACAAGTCGGCAGCGATGGCATCCCACCCAAGTATCGACAAAGCAGTCTCGCAAGCAGTTCGGCAACTTGGTGCAACAGTCAAAGGAGCCGCGTACGTGCGCGACCTCGGCATTGACATGGCGAGAGGACGAAAGAGGCGCACCACGACGGCTACGGAGAGACGCAAAGCGGCCAGAGCAATAATACGCCGAGCCAGGGTTTTCAAAGGGGCAGGCATGCGTAGACGGAAGCTGGCCACGCTCAACTTAGTCAATGTCCGTGCCAAGTCATCATACGGCGTCCCCGCAGTAGGCCAATCTCCCACGGCGGTGCGACGTGCCAGAGCAGAAGCAGCAGACATGCTTGGGTACACGGCGGGCGGCAGGAGTACATCCATGGTGATGCTGTTGCACTACTTCGAGAAGGACCCAAAAGCCGTTGGGCTCCGCCGCCAAGTATCAGAATGGATTAAGCTGTGGAAGCGGTGGCCAGATTACCATGGCAAACTACGAGGAGGTTTGCATGCTGCAGTACAGAGACTCCAGCGAGCACGACCCAGAGGACGCTGGAATGTGGTGACGGGGCCGATGGCGGCGCTCATCCAGGGACCTACCGAACTTGGATGGCAGTTACTTGAGCCAGATACTTGGACGGATGCGCAACAAAATGAATGGAAGATGGCCCAACAACCGCACCAGCAATCAGATGACGGGCTACCAGTTTCGGAAAGTCAGCAATCAGATGACTTGCTTGGAGATGAAGACACCACCCAACTCATGGCGACCATCACGGCGGACGTCATCAAGGAGCTGTGGCAGCAGGCGGCCAGAGATCGCCACGGAGGAGGATGGAGTTCTACGCCAGACCTCACTACAGCAAGCAGAACCCTACAGAGAATGAGACGCACAGAGTTACATCGGGAAGCTGGTGCGCTAGAAGCAGTTATTTGCAATACCATCTGGACCGAGGATCGCTGCCGTGCTGAAGGCTACGAGTGTGATGGAGTCTGTACCAGGTGCGCGACAGGCCAGAAAGAGACGATGGCCCACCGCGTCTGGAGCTGCCCTCACACATGCGGTCAGTACCACCCTTGGATCCGTCAGAGTGCCAAGCTATGTGATGAAGCTATCCGAGACATTACCAACGGGACCAACCTGGAGCTGTGGCTAAGAGGGCTACTACCATCCACGTGGAACTCCGTACCGCCCCCGCCTTCATGGGGCACGCCTTGCCTGCCGTACTACATCGACTGGGACGGGCCGACCGTCACGTTCGAGGGCACGGTGAACTTCGAGGACCGCATCGAGTGCAAGCTGGCCTTCCTGGACGGCTCGGCTTCGAGCTGCGACGCGCGCCTTGCGCGCGCGGGCTGGGGTGTCTACTACTTTGCCCAGTCCGCTGCCTGTGTGGAAAATGACGACCCCGACACCCCTTCGGCCAGGAGCTTGCGGGGGCTTAGACGGAGCCCAGACGGTCCCGTGTGCGGAGTTGGCGGCCCTCTGGTGGGCCTTAAAAATGACAAAAGGGCCAATCTGGCTCTACACGGACAGCCAGATCGTGTACGACGGTTGGCACGGTTCCTCGGACACCTCGGGAGAACTCAAAGGCTGGTGGAAGAGGGTCTTCACTGAAGCTCAAGGTCGACGAGCGATGCTCGGTAAGTGCAATTCGCACCTAGATAGAATTTCGCTAGCCTCCCTGGTCCAGACCCCTTGTGTCACCCGAGGCAACGACCTGGCCGACAAATTCGCCCAGCTAGGAGTTGAGCAGGTTTCAGCTGAAATTGACCCAGAGGTCAGAGACCTAGGCCGTGATGAATTTAAAGTGTGGTTGGTCCAGAGGAGGCTGGCTGTTGTCAACGCGGAGTTCGCTGGTGCCGACCATGAGCGTAAGAGCCGCCCGCGTAAGGACTGCCGTGTGCCGCCCGCTGCTTGGCGCGTAAGGAAGGCTCTGGAAGCGTCTTCGGGGCACCAGGTCTCCAAGGTTGGCCCCTCCTGGGTGTGTTGCCACTGCCAGAGTGGCCCAGGGAAGTTTTCTGTTTTGGACAGGCTTCGCGGTGGCAAATGCCCAGGACCCCAGTTCCATAGAGTAGAGTCTCAAGGTTTACCTGTGCGTCTCCCCTTTCGATACAGTATCGGGGACAAGGCGGTGCATGAGTCACATAATGCGGCAATTTTGTATGGCCAGATTTTTTGTTGGAGGTGTGGGTGCCTTGGCTCGAAGACCCCCACGGGTGGTAGACTGGGGGCGGGCATCGTCGGCGTGTGTAAAGGGCACCCCACCCCTGCGGGCCAAGAGGCCTTGAATAAAATTCGGCGTTGGGAGGTCCCCTCATCGAGGGGCAAGGCCGAGTGGCCCGATGGCACCCCCAACGCCCCCAGGCGCCCAAAGCGTGAAGTGCGCCGCAAGGGTTAAGATAACCCCAGATGCGCCAGCGGCATATCGGCGGGATTTGCTGTCTGGTAAGTAATCGTCCAGTAATCGTCCCTCCTCCCTCCTCCTCCTCCATCTCCTCCTCCTCACCTCCTCGCCCTCCTCCTCTTCCTTCTCCTCCTCGGGTCGCCTACGGCCCCGGGGGGAACCATGCAGAAACAGCACACAGACACAATGAATCGTCGATTCCAATGAACATGCGAAACATATGGGAAGCGGGGGGGGCAGGCGAAAGTCTAGAAAACATGTGATAATATGGGGAATCCTGGGGCTTGTGTGTATATGTTTGTGTGTCCTTGGGCCCATGTCATTCTGCGCGGTGAAAGGCATGGGGACGTGCGTCAGACAAGGCCAGTGAGGGCAGCGCGCAGTGTGTGTGTGTGTATGTTTGTGTGTGTGTGTGTGCGTGTGCGTGTGCGTGTGCGTGTGTGTATGTGTATGTGTATGTGTATGTGTATGTGTATGTGTATGTGTATGTGTATGTGTATGTGTATGTGTATGTGTGTGTGGGTGTGGGTGAGGGGGGGGGGGGTAGGTGTGTGTATGTGTGTCTGTGTGTGTGTGGGGGGGTGGGGGGGTGGGGGGGTGGGTGGGTGGGTGGGAGTGGGAGTGGGGGGACTGCCCGGGGCCCCGGGCGGCGGCAACGGCGGCGTCGGCAACGACGCGCGATCCTCGGGGCCAGTGGGGAGCGCGGACCGTGGAATGTCCGAGGCCCCACGCGGCGGCTACGGCGGTTCAAAGTGCTCCCCCCAGGGTCAGATTCCGCAGAATCCAAGCAGGGTCCGCTTAGAGCAAGCATTGCTTGGGAACCGCACAGGTGGGATCGAGGGCCTCGGCCGAGGTTGATATTCCACGACGTGTAGCGGGGGACGGGGAGGGGCAGCAGGACAAGGAGGATTGAGAGGAAGGGGAAACGTCGGAGGATGAGGACGGGGAAAGAAGCATAGGGGACGCTGAAGAGGAAGGAGGAGGAGGAGGCGGGGAAGGACTCAGAGGCGAGGGGGAGTTTGGAGAGGAGGGGGGACAGGGTGTTGTGTGACCAGGTGGGCATTTGTGTGCCTCGGGTGGGCTTTGATGCCCCCCCCCCTCGAAGCGTGCGACCACGTTTCCAGATGGATGTACCCGAGGCCTCCCGACTCCCCTTGTCCGCCTCCTCCTTTCTCTCCCTCCTGTTCCGCCCCCCCCTGCTTCCGCCTCCTCCGCGCAGCACCTGCTCAGCGTCGTGGCGCCAGCGCGCCCACGGGAGGGTGGGCCTGCGGGTCCTCATGGTGGAGGAGGGCATGGACCAGCGCTACGCCGAGATCTTCGAGGCGGACGGCATCCGCCTCGTGGTTGCCGACGCGGTGATCGTGCCCCAGAGCCTCGCCAAGTGCGGCGCGGCGGGAGGGGCACGCGCACGCGCCCGTCGCACCTTTTCGACTCCGTCGGCACGGCACCAGACCTCGGCTGGGTTCGCGACACGCAAACGCTGCATGCGTGTGCGGTGGAAGATGTCGGCGTCGCGAGAACCTCTGTCGGGCCCCTTGGCTGGCGGAACATGACCCGTGTCGAGAACCGGTGCAGGGGATGGGGAAAGAGCTCTGCGGACGACGGGAAAACAGGATGACCCAGGATGTCTGGGGCCATGCGCGCCGGCCGCCTGCTTCATGTGCACAGCCTTTCAGTGTTTCTGGGTCGTGACGGTGTGACCATGGGATCTGCGACTCTCCACATTCGGTCAGGCAGTCGGCCTGTTTGAGCATCAAGAGCGTAGTCCTTGTGGACGGCTGCCAAGTGAAAGTCTAGGGATGTGCAGGTCTGGATCATGGTGAACGCCCATCAGCCCCTGTAATTCTCCCAGGCGCTGTAACGCGAATGCCAATATTTGTGGATCTTTGCTATGTGGGGTGAAGACTGCATCAATTCGCCATGCATATGTTTGTAAATGCTTGCATGAGCCTTGTCGAAGCGTGTTTTCGAACAGCAGCGCAGGAAGCTTGCTCTCAATTATTTGAGTTGCAAGGTTCATGTGTTGCCCTGAAGTCACCATGGGATTGGGGCACAGTCGTCCTGAACGCCACGTTCGTTACAATCACCTCCCTGCCATAGGTGCACTGGAATAAGCGTTGCGTATGACCAGAGCGGGCGGTTGATCGCGGCAGTGCCGTATTACGGTTGTGTTTTCAGTGCTAATGGAGTTGATCATTTAAGTAATTTGGGAGCCGCACTTCGTGTCTGGATTCGTGCAGTTTGCCTTTTATTTCCGATGCCGATAGAAACACGCTCAACTCGAAGATCCGATATACTTCGAAGAGTGGCACATGCGTTTCAAGAAATTTCTAACAGGGGTCTGGGTACTCAGTTCCGCATTCAGTTGGCCCCCCGACATCGTTCTGGGCTCCCATGTCAGCTGTTGCCTTTGCTGATCCTCCATTGTCACCTCCTTCTCTAGCGCTTTGGACGAAATCCAATGTTGGTTCGAGGTGATTCTGGACAGCTTGCCATCTGGGAGCCGCTCCTACACCGTATCACCTCGTACACGCCATTCGCTTTTCTGGGCACCTTTTTCACATTGCGCCGTAGTGCATTTGGCCGAAGGCAGGGCAGCTCACACCGTGGGCTAGGATTTCGTGTAGCGCATGTGGGGAGGGAGCCGAACTATGATGTGTGTAGCGGCTTGGAAGAGGGCCCGGAGATGGCCCTCAGACAGCCGTTCCGCCAGTCCCAGGACGGGCCAGCCCAGGACGATCATAAGGCGGCCCGATATCCCGAGAGGCATCGGGGGGTCGCGATCGTCCCGATATGGCTACAATATGCCCCGCGTTTGTCTGTAGGATGGCCCTACGAAGCCCTCTTCTGTACCGAAGGCCCCCAGTGATCCTCGGGAGACCCTGCAAGCCTCCCCCCCGCCGGAACGCTCGCGCAACTTAATAATCGCGATGTCCCCGGCGCCGCAGGCTGCGGCAGACCCCCGCCGCACAACGAGATCGTTCATGGATAAGCCCGCATTCCACAGGTTGCGCCCGGCTCTGCGGCACAGGTTGCGCCGGGCACCCCGCCGCACACGAGAACAGTGAGTTCCCACGCGCCGCGCTCTTATTTCTCGAAGGAAATATCGAGCCATTGCCGCAGTTGCCGTCTATGAGGGTACTCCGAGTTTCTTAATAAGCTTCGGGGGGGCGCCAACCCCGCCGACAGCCCCACATCGATCCCCGTCGCGGGCATCCACCGCGCGCCGAAGGCGCTCCGACCCCCGTCGCGGCGCGACGACGAGGCGAGGTTGACCCCCGCTGGGGGGGGGCCACCCCACGCTTATTAAGAAACCCAGAGTATTCTCAACGCTTCGCGTATCCCCACCAGTGCCCGGTTAGCCGCTGTAGGTGTGGCCACCCTCCGTCGCTTTAGTTTAATTCGTCGCTGCGTGCCCCGCTTTGACTGGACTCGCCGCCGGCGCGCTCGCCCGCGGCCGCTGACTAAAAAAGTATCCCCACCAGTGCCGTCGGTCCCCGTGCGCTAGGCAATTAGGTTCGCGCGTAGCCCGCCCGACTTCTGACGCTGCTGGCGCGCTCGCCTGCGGCCGCGGCGAAAAAGTATCCCCACCAGCCTATCCAGACCCGATGCCCAGCGGAGCTGCCCTGAATGGGGGAAGGGTGGCATCTGGAGATCTCGGGGGCCTGCGTGGGCCATAGACCCCTTGGATGTTGCCTTGGGTCTCTTCGGTTGTCTCATGAGGGCCTTTTAGAGTTAAGTCGGGCCTGTCCTCTTACAGGAGGAATATTCAAGTATAGCCAAACATTGTGTTTCCGTATGGTTGCGTATATTTTGAATATTTTGTGGGTACGCTTACTTTTTCGTCCAAAATCCACCTGTCGGGGGACATGCCCGACCTAAGCCTGGCATCTCGTGGGCCTCTCGGGCTTCTTGGGGCTCTCTTTGGCGGCTTGTCGGGCAGTCTTGGGGCAAGTCTTAGATGCCAGAGAGGAAACAGGGGGCGGCTCCGAACAGCCTCGCCCTTCCAGCAGTCCAACGTTGTGCCAAGCCGAAGGCACATCAGTGTTTGTTGCTCTCTCGCTGGGGCCGACCCCCTGGATATGGTCGCGAACTTGACCCACGCTCAAGCTGCCACCAGTGGTAAGCACACAGCACTCCCCAGGAGCGAAAACACGGCCCGTGCCTCTCGCGACATTCGTTCACGAGCTAGCGCACTCACACACACACACACACACACACACACACACTTATGCGACGCTCGGTTTCTCAGGATTGGACTTTCTCTGGGTGACTTCTGGCGGGGCTATGGACTTCCGGAGGGTTCCCACTCAAACGGGAGCCCCCCTCGGGGCCCGACAATTTGCACCCGTGCCTGTCATGTTTTCATCTCGCTGCCCTTCCCCATCCCTCCTTCCTATAGGTTTGAGCGTGTGCATTTCTTTCATCATTCGCAGGCGGTTTTCCCCCCCCACCCCCCGATGTTTCGACGAAGCATGAAGCAGGTCAGAAATGGAGGGGAGCCCTGGGATACACCGCAAGGGGGCTATTCGGACGGACCCCTTTCAAGAATGGCCGCCCCCCATCGAATATCCCAGGGTTGGGCCCCAATTTGTTGGTCCATTCGAAAACCCCCCAAAGCCTGGGATAGGGGTCGACATATCGCCTGTTAATCATCAGTGTCAGTGCGGCCTCTTGGCGGTTGTCGCGAGCCTGTCCTACGCTCAGGTTGCCTCTGGCCAACGACCCTGCTCGGGGGAAATGCAGGCGTGCAACTTGTGAAGGCAAGTATCGAATGTGTGCGCCCACGTCTGTTTAACCACACTCGGTTTCGCCGTCGTGCCCACCTGCCACCGCGCTCGGGAAAGCTGCGAACTGGTGCGCGTGTGTTGCGTTGCTTCCTGGGGCCCTCGTGTCAGGGTCCCTCTGGGGCCTCCTGAACCCTGTAGGCCGCGAAGGGCTCTTGTTCGGGCCCCTCGGGGGCTCCTGGGTATCACTTTTGGACCTTAGAACCGTCTGGGACGGTCTTCAGACTGGGAGGGGGGATGGCGTCGGGCCGTCACCGGCGTCTTGGGGTCATCTGGGGGAGTCTTGGGAACGTCCTGGCTCAGTTTTGGCCAGTTTGGAGCGGTCTTGGGCCCGTTTGGAGCCATCTTGGATGGGCGCCATCTTGAGGCCATCTTGGGGGCCTCCCGGACCACTGAGGCGCCGTCTGTAATTGTCACAGCATGCCGTTGCAGCCACTCCGTCGTGCTTTTCAATCTGCCGTCGTCCTCTGCCGCCACATTCAGGCAGCGTGCAACGGCGGGCCGAGGGGCTTCGATTTCGCCTTTTCGAGCTGGAGGGCTTCGACCGCATCGTCTATGAGAAAAGGCTGTTGCACATCCCGCGCAGGAGGCCGTTGCAGACAGTGGCTGCGTGGCGAAAGAGACAGTTGCAGCTGGGGCGAACATTCACAGCGACTTCTACGCGCAATCACATGGGGCCCAGGCTCCACCGCCAAGACTCTCATCGCACTTTCTCGATGCTCGCCTCCCTCCTTCCTCATGGAAGGAGTGATGGTGGTTCGGCGCCCGACGCAGGCGCGGATGGTAGTAACTTCAGGGTCGTCCAACTTTTCATGTTGTTGCTCTGGCAGCGCAACCTTAGCTCGATAGACTAACCATGCTGATATGTGTCTTAATTGTACCTGCCGTCAGGCCCGTGCATGTATTGAATACGGCATGTCTCCGCGCATTCATCTGGGAAGTTTCCCTGCTCCTCGGTATTCGCCGTTCGTCGCCCGTTTGGGGGGCTCCTCGCATGGGGTGTTCGTCGACCTTTGTCGGTGACGCACCTGCTGTCCCATCCCAGGGGGCAGTGGACCCGCATTGCTGCGGGAACCACGGGTCATTGGCAGCGGCAGGTTGGGTCGAATGCCGAAGTTGTGGAAGTCGAGGGCCCCCAGGCTCGAAAGGGAAATGGGTGTGGCAACCAGGGGCAGGAGACGGACGGAACATGGGGCCGAAACGGTAACGCGACAGCAGTAGTGAGGCTGTGGAAGGAAGAGGAGGAGGAGGAGGAGGAGGAGGAGGAGGAGGAGGAGGAGGAGGAGGAGGACGACAACGAAAGCGGCAGGATGAGGAAGAAGTGTGGCGATTAGTCTCAAGCCGCACGTTGGACAAACAGCGCGGCCCGCGCCATGCCGCCCTGGCGCCCCAATGGATCAGCTGCTCATAGCTGGTGCACGGCGCGAGCGAGACCGAGCTCGCCCGCCAGCTTCTCCGCGTCCTCCCTGCACTTTGCAGCGCGAGAGTTAAACGCCAGCATGCGCGCAGCCAGATGTCCTTGCAGCCCAAGGGACAATACACTCAAGGCGCAACATACTCTGCGTAGGACGTCACTGCGCAGGACCCCCGGCAGGCTTCGAAAATTGCGACTGTTTCGCAGTTCGCAGTCCTTCGGGGACTGTGCGGTCCAATCTGGATCTGCATCGGACGTGCCCTTGCTGGACCCCCAAGCAGCGTTTGGAAGTGGCGGCAAGATGAATCTGCGTTGGGCGTCACTGCGTTGGACACCCCAGCAGCCGTCGAACGCGGCGACAGTTTCGCTGATTGCAGCCCTCAATGGATGGCGAGGCGAATCTGAATCTGCTGCGGAGGCCACTGTGCTATATCCCCCAACAGCCTTCGAAAATGGCGACGGTTTCGCAGTTCGCAGTCCTTCGGGGACGGTGGGGTCCAATCTGAATCTGCATTGGGCGTCACCCTGGTGGACCCCCCAGCAGCCCTCGAAAGCGGCGGCAGTTTCGCAGTTCGCAGACCCCCAAAGATGGTGAGGTCGAATGTGAATATGCCCCCCAGCAGCCCTCGAACGTGGCGAGCGTTTCGCACATTGCAGCCCGTTGTATTTGGGTCTGCGTAGGATGCCACTATGCTGGGCCCCCCCAAAGAATCTTCGAAATTGGCGATCGCAGCCCCCCCAGGGCTGGGAAGGTCTAGTATAAATATGCGGGGGCGTCACCACGCTGGATCCCCAACAGCCCTCGAAAGTGGCGACACTTTCGCAGATCCCCCCAAGGGATCTGAAAAAAGGTGCTGTACAGACTCTGGGGCGCCCCCAGACTCTGGGGGTTGGGGGTTGCTCCGACTTTGTCTCTCGTTGTCCGACTGTGTCTCCTCGCTCCTACCCCCTGCTTCTCTTCCTACTCCCTCTTCGCCTGCTTTTCCCAGTCCTTTTCTTCCTCCTCCTCCTCCTCAACCTCCTCCTCCTCCTCCTCCTCCTCCTCCTCCTCCTCCTCCTCCTCCAGCTGTCCTGTGCCCGAGCTTTGGGCATTGCACACACCAACTTCAGGACAGCATTGTGTGTGCGAGCCTTTTTTTTTGGCTTCGGTATCTTTCTCGCATGGCCAAGAATGCTTGGCAGCTTCGCAGCAATGGCGGTGGGGCGTGGTCGACGCAGGCTCCCTGGAGAGCAGGGTCGGCGGCGGCCAGGGCTGGGCCATCGTCCGGCCAGTGGGACACCCAGGTTGACGGCGACGGCCACTGGAACTGGTCTCCCTCCCGCCAAGACATTGTGTCGTGGTCAGGCCGCCGCTGGCGTTGCGAAGCTTGTGGATGCAAGAAGAACCTCGAGGGCTGGATCGCCTGCAAGCACTGCGGCGAGATGCGTGCAGGATTCCCAGGTCTCGTCGGGCAAGGCTGGCCGAAGTCGGGAACCCACTGGCCTGCCCTCAAGCCTGGGCCTGTGCCTGCTCCTGGCGGCCCTGGCGGTGCTGGCGGGCATCCAGGTGGCTCATCTTCAGCCCAGCTGTCCGAGTCCGAGCTGCGGACGCTCATCGGCCTGTGCGAGAAGTCTGGCGACGGCGAGGCGGCCTCCCGTCACAAGTCGGCGCTCGACAAGCTGCTCCGCACCTCCACTCCTGCCCCCGTCCAGCAGCGCGCGGCCAAGGCCCACAGCAGTGTGCAGTACTGGGAGCGCAAGCTGTCCACGGAGCTCGACAAGCTCACCAAGCTCGAGAAGCAGGTGGAGGAGCAGAAGGTTGCGACGGCGGCGGCTCAGCAGTCCTTGCAGGCGGCCGACGACAACTACAAGGACCTGGTCCGCGAGCTGGCTGGGAACGTGGTCGACCCCACCCCCGCAGAGCCGCTTGGACGCGCCAAGGTGGACGTGTCGGAGCTTATGCAGGGCTCGTGCAATGTGCTGGATATGGTCTCGTTGGACTCGATCTTCCTCTTCGACGAGGGCGAGTACGAGGTTTCCGACGACGACAAGGAGCAAATGGCAGCTCGGCGGGCAGCGCTCAATGAGCAGTTCCGCGAGGCGTGCAACTCCCTCTCCAAGGGGGCGCTGGAGAAGGCCCAGTCTGCTCGTGAGGAGCAAGCTAAGCATGTTCAGCGTCTTGGCAAGAAGAGGAAGGGCGAGGACGGCGCGGCCGTTGCTGGCGGCGGCGCAGGGTCTGGCCAGGCTGCTGCGACCAACGGCGCGGGCACGGGCCCTGACGGCCGCGCGGCTGCCAGCACCGCGGCGGGTCCGCCCGACGGCGAGGGGGCCAAGCAGCCTGGCGACGCTGGCGATGCACCTCCCGACGTCCGAGCACGTGCTGAGGCAGCCCTGGGCCCCACCAAGTGCCCGTTGCCCCCTCCCGCGTGACTCCACTGTGAGCGCGGGCAGGGGGGCCCATCATTCCATTTCTTCCCAGCCTCCACGCTGTGCTAGCTTGAATCGAGCGGAGCTCGAGGATCGCCTGGCCCAGTCCATTCGTTCTCTTGATAAATATATAGCTTCGCTGTTGCGTTCCGCCAACAGTACCCTAGGCGTCTGCAAACAGGGGGACTTTTGCAAAAAGCGGGCTGGTGTTCAGCCCAATCTTGCGTTTTCCCCTGTCGGCCCGCAGACTCCTGGTCCCTCAGGTTCGTTGTCTTGGCCTGAAAGTTTTGAAGTTTTTAGGGCCCCCCCAGCCCCTGGGGGGGATGTCATTAACCTGAAGATAGTCACTTGCAACTGCACGGCCTGGAGTTCTGCTAAGGATTGGCTCTTGCAGACGGCGGCGCACGTGGCGTTGCTCCAGGAGCACCACTTGCTCGCGCACCAGACCTTAGATGCTCAGCGCTGGGCCCTTAATCACGGTTGGAAATCGATCTTCGGGTGTGCTAAGGCTTCGTCCGACTTAGGTACTTCAGGAGGTGTGGCTTTTCTAGCTCGTGTTGGCCTGGGCCTTCATTGGCCCCCAGGGGGTTATGTGGTTGAAGACTTTCGTGCCGTTGCAGGGGTTGTTCATGTTGGGGACCTTCCTCCCATCCTGCGCATCTCCTGCTACTTGTCGTGCTGCGAGGGTTTGTCCGACAGGAATTTGGCCCTGCTTTCGAAGATCGGTTCGATTGCCAGTAGCAGCCTCAGCAGTTTTGTGATCGGAGGCGATTTCAATATTGAGCCTTCGCTGCTTGACGACTCCAATTTCGTTCAGCAGTTAGAGGGCCAGGTGATCACGGCAGGTTTGTCCACTTGTCTTAGCTCAGCTGGTGGAAAGGTGTATGATTTTTTCGTGGTCTCTGGTGGTTTATCTAAAGGTATCAGGGATACGTGGGTCGACAGGTATGCTCCGACGTCTCCCCACTCGCCCGCGGGGGTCGATTTCCATACCAGGTTAGCCGATCTTAGAGTTTTACAGTTCAGGAAGCCTCCTCCTTTGCCTGTGGAAGTCCCTGTCGGGCCTGGACCTGCTCCCCAGGACTGGGATTCCACGCTGGACTTGGCTTATGAAGTTCTGGAATGTGCCCGTCGGGGTTCTCTGGATGCTCACTACGGGCTCACCGACTTGTATAAGCGATGGGCCAACCTTGCCGAAGCTGAGCTTGCCGATCAACTTCAGGTTAAGCTCCCCCAGACTGGGTGTCGAGGAGAGATTCCCAAGGCCTGGTGGGTTCCTGTCTTGGGGCGTGACCAGCGGCCAGCTCGGCATCCTGAACTTTTTGTTTGTAGATGGCTTTCTCAGAGTTTCAGGGATTGGACCACTTCCTGGAGGACCTTGCATCGCAACTGTTCTGGTGGGATCCCTATTATGAGTGCCAAGAAGGTTCTGGAGTTCCCCTCGCCGTTCATACAGAAGCACATGGGGTCTGGTGCTATCTTCGAGGCCCACCGTAGAGTCTCGGGCTTCATTAGGCAGGACAAGATCACCCTGGAGGCCATAGGCGGCGTGTCCATCGAGTTAGCTGACCTACTGGACTCGACTGCCAAGGCGGCTCGAGCTGCAGGTGAGCGGTCGTGGAAGGAGTGGCTTCTAAGGGACATAGACCAGGGCGGCGGCCGCAATGCTCACGCCTGGACGCGTCCTGTAGAGGCTTGGGTTCCCTCCACGACCCTCAGTGCTGCGGGCCAGGTGGTTTCCGATCCTCGTTCCCTTCTGCGCGCTGAAGGGGAACGCTTTCAGAAGCTATGGCTGGCCGAAACTGAACTGTTCGAGTTGATGGACCCCAAGCCCTACCAACCCCTGGAACATCTTCCCCTGGTTTCGCCTGAGTGCTTGAGGGAGAAGAGCAGGGGTTACTCCAGGCGGTCAGCTGTGTCTGTTGACGGCTTTCACCTTCGGCATTACGCGCTGCTGTGTGACAAGGCCCTGTAAGTTGTCTCGTTGCTTTTCGCCATCATGGGGGCGATGGCCGTCTTGCCTGAGCAGCTGCGTTTAGTCATGCTGGCAATGCTGGCCAAGCCGTCTGGCGGCCTCCGCCCCATAGGCATCTTCACCTCGCCCTACAGACTCTGGGGGAGATGCAGGAGGAGGGAGGCGATGCTGTGGGAGGAGGCTAACCAGCATGCTATGTTCGCTGCCTACGGTTTCAAGTCGGCTTCGGATGTTGTCTGGCGGCAGACTACTAAGAGTGAAGCGGCCGTGCAGCTTGGCAAGTGCTCGGCGTCCCTCCTCTGGGACATGTATAAGTTCTACGAAACCATGGATCTTGAGGACCTTGCTACCAGATGTGATGAGTCGGATTTCCCCCAGGTTGTTTCCAGGCTCTGCATCACGGCCTATCGGGCCCCTAGGTACTTAAACATCAGCGGTTTCATCCAGGGGCCGTTCCTGGCGATTCGCGGTGTCATTGCGGGATGCAGCATTGCCACCAGTTTTGTCAGGGCCTATTACATGAAAGCCTTTTTGAATGTCAAGCTGCATCCGTCGTCCAGCCTGGATCTTTACATTGATGACCTGGGCCTGTCTGCTCAGAGTAGTTTCCATGAAGTTTATTCGGCCATCACCGTCGGGGCTGTGGGCTTGTTCAAGGCTGTGGAGGCCGATATTAAGTGCAAGGTCGCTCCCGACAAGGCGAGCCTCGTATGCAGTCAGCGGCGTCTTGGGGAAAAACTCCTGGCCTTCTTGGGTGTCTGGGCTGGCCCTGGGGGGACCTCCTCGGCTGTCAACCTGGAGACTGACGATACCGCTGGACTGCCTAGGAGGGTCAAGGGCCGTCGTAGGAAAGCCAAGCAGCGCCGCTCCACCTTCGACAAGCGTGTCAACAGGATCTGCAAACAGCGTCAGGTCCTGGGCCGTTCTGCTAAGAAGATGTTCACCTGTGGGGCTTTGGCGGGGATTAATTTTGGCTGCGAGATCCACGGTGTCAGCGACGCCGAGCTTGGTTACATTCGCCGTCAAGCGGGTAAGTGTATTAGACCGTCTTGTGGCGGGCGCAGCCTCTCTTCTGCTTTGGTCTGCGAGGACGACCCCACGTACTATGGGATGGGCGCACCTATCGTTCGTTGGGGGAAGGAGGTATGGGCGGCCCAGTATCACCAGTACTTGGGGGGTATGCCTCATAAGGAGCTCAGGAGGTGTTGGTCGTCGGTATTCGAGGGTAAGCTGCAGCCCAAGACATGGCGATCTGTCGCTGGCCCGATCTCTGCCCTCTTCTTGTCTGTCAAGCGCATCGGTTGGTCCATGCCCAACTACGCCACTCTCGCCATGCACGACGGCACATCAGTCTCTCTCACCTTTGTCAGCCCAACCCTCTTGAAGGATATCCTCAGGCGGGCGGTGGTGAGGGACCTGGAAATGCATGTGGGAAGTAGCTTGGATGTTGGGTGGGATCGGGCTTGTTTTGACATCTGCAAGAGCCAGCTGCGTTCGAAGAAATATTCTGCACTGGAGAAGGGTTCGATCAGGAACCTGTGCTGCGGTGGAGCCTGGACAGCCGACAGAGCCGCTGAGGTGGGCTACCAGCTCAGTGACGAGCAGTTGCTCTGCCCACTATGTCGTGCTCATCCAGACTCTGTGCATCACAGGCTTTACGAGTGCCCCGCGGTGTCTGAGACTCGCAGCGAGCTTATTCCTCCAGAGATCCTTGAGATTGCCCTGGGTCCGCTGTCGGATGGGGATCGCATCCTTTTCGATCGGGGGATCTTTGAGCATCCAGAATCGTTCTGGCCAAGGGCCCTTAGCTCGGGGGGTGGGGCCATCCTGCCAGCTACTGAGGAAGAGGACTTCTCGGAGGCGCTCGCTAATGGGGACCTGCAGGGCAGTATCTATGTCGACGGGAGTTGTTTTTGGCATCCCATCTCAGAACTTTCAAGGGCGGGCTGGGGGGTTTGCATGGTCTCCCCCCAAGGCTCCCTCTTGTGCGCCCTGCATGGCCCTGTGCACCACCCGATCAGCCAGACAGCACCAGCTGGGGAGCATTGTGCCCTCGCCATGGCCGCTCTCCATAGTGTTGCCAATTCTGAGGTTTTTTCTGACTGCCTTGCGGTAGTTAATCATTTCCGCCTGCCCCCTAGCGAACGTGTTTCGTACAGGAGGCGCTATGCTGGCCAGTTTCTGTATATCAATAATGCCCCGTTCGTCCAGTCAGTGGTGAAAGTTAAAGCCCACCAGGACAAGGACGAGGTAGGCATTTCGGATGATGAGAGAATCCGTAGGTTTGGCAACGATTTTGCCGACAAAGCTGCGCAGCGCGGGGCCCGCTCTCACCCCCAACCGTCGCCCGACGAAGAAGAGCGAGTGAACCGCGCTGTCAAAATTAGTAAAGTAGCGTGCCGACTAGCGGCCAAGTTGCTCCCGATGTGGCCACGATTGAACTTGGAGGACGCTCCGCTTGTCACTCCCTGCCGCACCACCCGAGGTCCCGAGGAGCCCGTGGTCCAGCATCAGTGGCAGTGGCAACACTCAGTGTGGAGGTGCGTTGTGTGCAGGTTAGGCTCTCGTTCTTGTGTCAAGCCGCCTGGTGGATCGTGCATCGGCGAAGCCAGCGCAGATCTGGATATCGCTGATTCTCTTTTGCACAGCGTCGTGATCCTGCCGTGCACGGATGGTTCTGATTTTCATTTCTGCCCCAAGTGCGGGGGATTTATGCATCAAGCTGTGTTTGTCAAGACTGCTTTGTCCAAGGAATGTCCTAACGAGTTGCGCGGCCATGGCCGCACGAATTTTAACAAAGTCATGCTAGGCCGCCACCCAAGGAAGAACTTGGGTGTAGGCCGACCAGAAGAGCTGCCAGCAGGGGCGATTTCCGCCCTTGCGCCCTCGTCCTCTTTGCCCGTCCCCAACTTTTGATTCGGATTGTTCGAAATCATTGGTCTCAGAGCGCCTTCCCTTTAAGGGTTGTGTTTTAGTTTTGTCTCGTCCCCTCCGCGGGGGTCGAGGAGCGTCCAGCCTCCTTTTGGCGTCGTGTTTCGGCCCAACAAGGTTGCCTCGCTCTGCCATCAGCGTGGAGCGTACGCAGCAGGCTGAGATGTTTTTCCCTCTGCTCCCCCCAACGCGGGCGGGGCGAGGGGGCGCCGCTGTTTCCACGGCACTGCGGGACTGGCAGCCATTTCGGCGTGAGACCCCCCGCAGTTGCCGTGACGTCAGCGGCGGGGCAGGGCTGGTGGCGTAAGTGGCATGTGGCGCCACCCAGCCCTGCCCCTCCTCTGGGGGGAGGCGCCGTCCCCCCAGAGAGTACGGCTTGGCAGTTGTTGATGTTAAAAAAAATCCTCCTCCTCCTCCTCCTCCTCCTCCTCCTCCTCCTCCTCCTCTTCCTCCTCCTCCTCCTCCTTCTCCTCCTCCTCCTCCTCCTTCTCCTCCTCCTCCTCCTCCTCCTCCTCCTCCTCCTCCTCCTCCTCCTCCTCCCCAAGAGGCCTCTAAGACGCCCAAGATGGCCTCCAAGACGGCCCTGAAGCGCCTCAAGAGGACCCCACATCGGTTCAGAGAGGCCCCCAAGACGGCTTCCGACGGCGTCAGACCCGTCAGACGGGCCAGGAACGCTTCAAGACGGCCAAGGAGAGGCCCCCAAGACGCCCCCACGGCCCCCAAGAGGCCTAAGGAGGCCCCCAAGAGGCTTCCAAGAGGCCCCCGGGAAGCCCCCAGGAGGCCCCACAAGAGTGCCCCAAGAGGCTCCCAAGAGGCCTCCTCCTCCTCCTCCTCCTCCTCCTCCTCCTCCTCTCTCTCCTCCTCCCTCTCCTGATCCTCCCCCTCAGCCTCCCCCAAGTGTTCCCCGAAGAGTTTCCGGAGCGGCTGGGGGAATACATAATCAGATAGCTTGGCCAAGCTGGGGCCCAACGTTTGGCCACATAGGCGCTTCTCAAAAAGGCTGGGGGCGGCGGTGATTCGCCGTAGGCGTCTTGGATCCGCCGCCCCCTGTGCTTGCCACAGGGGTGGACGGCGTGCCAGACATTTTGCTGCTCTTGTTATTTTTCAACCATTCCCAGTGGCCTTCGGCCTAGACCGCCTGCCCCTCGGAAGGACCAGAAGGTGTGGCCCACATGTGGCCCACATCGCCACCAAGACGGCCCAAATGGCCCAAGATGGCCACCAAGATGCCTCCAAGGCGGCTAGGATTGCCCCAAGAGAGCCCAAGACGGCCCCAATATGTCTCCAAGACGGCCCAAGATGCACCCGAGGCGTTCCAAGATGGCCCCAAGATGGCCCAGGACGGCCCGAAAGGCCCCCAAGAGGCTTTTAATGCAGTCCAAGAAGCCTCCAAGGGGACCTGCAGGAAGGCCCGAAGAGGCAAAGACAGCTGATTTCCCGTGGGCTCTTGACGGATTTTGACGTTCTCGGCATGCCGACGGCCCAATGCCGCCCAAGAGACCCCCAAGATGGCCCCAAGAGCGCCCAAGAGGCCTCCAAGACGGCCCCATGACGGCCTCCAGACGGTTCAAGAGGCCCCCAAGGCGCCTCCAAGACGGCCCACGAGAACTCCAAGGCGCCCACTCGTCATCGTGGTCGTCGTCGTCGTCGTGGTCGTCGTCGTCGTCGTCGTCGTCGTCGTCGTCGTCGTCGTCGTCGTCGTCGTCATCGTCGTCGTCATCGTGGTTGTCAAACCTCTTCCAGCTTCCTAATCAAACCCCTCTCCCTCTCCATCCCCCCTCCGCCAACCCCCCCACCCCCCCACCACCACCACCCTCCGCCCCCCCGGGGACACACGATTGCACCACCAGCGCGTCGGTTGAGGAGAAAAAGTTGTCGTTGGGCTTCACAGCGTGCAGAAGTGAAGCACAGGCAGCCAGCTCACGCAGCTGTGTAGTCCCGTGGCGCAGCCTCTTGAAACGGAGGCACCCTTACGGAGGGTCGGCGGCCATCGACGCAGACGCCTTGGTCGTGGGGCCTCTCTCCCACCTGTTCGACGCGCCTCCTGGACTCTTCCTCGCGGCCACGATCAACGGCACGCCTGCTTCGTTTTCTTCTCCGTTGGACGTGGCAGTGCGTTGCTGTCGTGTGCATCTCTGCCGCACGGCGGTGTGAGCTCGCCGCGACTCCAGCAATCACATCCGTGTTCACTGCCATTGGCGAAGGAGGAGGAGGAGGAGGAGGAGGAGGAGGAGGAGGAGGAGCAGGAGGAGGAGGAGGAGGAGGAGGAGGAGGAGGATGGGCTCCAGATCTCTGGTCGCCCTTCGCACTCCACGCCTGCTTGCCTCGCTCCCGATGCCATACGTACTGCCCGGTGCACTTACGCGGGGTCGTTATTTCTCACGATCCGTGAGGAATGGTTCCCCTTTCGCGACGAGTTTTGGGCGGATGTCGAAGCGAAAACATACCGCCCGGTGCAATTACGCGGGGTCGGATTTCTCACGATCGGTGAGGAATGGTTCCCCTTTCGCGACGAGTTTTGGGCTGATGCCGAAACGAAAACATGCACAGGGGGGAATGGCGCTTAGACAGCTGAGTCACCCAGGAGGATCAGGCCAGAGTTGGAAGTGTCAGCACCCAGGTGATATTGCGACCGCTTAGCACCACCGTCAAGAAAAGCAATGATCACCAGTTGATTGTGATCCCAGGCCCTTGTCTCGTGACGCAGTGCATCGATACTGTCCGTCGTTGTCGAAGGTCTGATCGTGCACGCCTGGTGGGGGGAAAGGTCAGACACGTGAGGTGGGAAACAAGGAATTGCTCGGATTCAGAAGGGCTGCAATTGTTTGGGTCTTTCAGTGGTCGGTGGTCGTTCTTTTATTCGTTGTTTTGCCGATCGGCGCGGGCCCTGGCACCCTCCCCCTCCCCACCCCCTTGGAGTGGATCTTGGCTGTTCTTTGGCGCCTGTTTCGAGTGGGTGGGGACCCTCCCCCAGAGGCAACACTCTTGCAAACAGTCGCACTAAACAGAGGTCTGGAGCAAGACCCCCCCTCCTCCCCCCTCCCCTTTCCGCCCAATGTCGAAACGCCGAATAAAGAAACGTCCACAAGGGCTGCAATTATTTAGGTCTTCCAGTGGTTGCTCATCTAGCGATGCTCGTGCACCCGGGCGCTTTTGGGA
Source organism: Prorocentrum cordatum (assembly GCA_963575745.1). Lineage (NCBI taxonomy): Eukaryota > Dinophyceae > Prorocentrales > Prorocentraceae > Prorocentrum > Prorocentrum cordatum. Next base: position 721,680 of record CAUYUJ010018438.1, read on the forward strand.
CCAAGAAGGGGTTCTGTTGCATGCTCAGCGTTCTTTCTGGCAGTAGCTTGGCTTGGCTGCAGATGCAACTTGGGTGCGCAAGCGCACTCCGTTGGAGTATGGCACGTGCTGCATGTGACGCTTTAGGGCACTGGCTGCAGCGAACAGAGCAATGAGCCGCATGGCCACGCGCAAGCTGTGGCGAGGCGTGAGGGATGACACGCGTTGCCGCGGCCGAATTGCCCCGAGGGTGCAGGTAAATATCCCGATGCCTTCCTTCCAGTTACCCAGTCTTCTCATCCCCCCTGCCCCCTCATACTCCTCAACTACTCCATGGGGGCCGCCCCACCTCCTCTTTCCAATCTGATATTCGCCATGTTCCTCCTCTTCCCCCTCCTCCTATCCAGTTGCGCAGTCCTCACATCTCTCCCCCTGCATCTGCTCATCACACTCGATCGGGGACCGCCTCAACTCCTCTCTCCAATATATCATCTTCCTTCTCCTCCTCCCTCCCCAGTCCACCTTCATTCCTCCTTTCCTCCCCCCTCTTCCTCGCCTCCCCTTCCTCAAATCTCCCCTCCAGCCTCCTTCTCCTCATCGGCACCCGAGGGGCCCAGCGCCTCCCCTCATCTGCACCCGATGCGCCAGCTGCGCCTCCCCCCATCGATGCCCGATCGGTACCCCGATCACCGGCTCCCTTCTCCTGGGCACCGGATGCTAGACGGGAGGAAGCTGGGTGCCCACTGCCCCGAAATCCCCGAGAGTCTGGCGAGGTCTGACCCGTCTTGATTCGATCGGCCCGCGGGGCCAGTGTTCTCATGCACGGTGCTCCGGAGGGCTCTCTCGGCCAGCGTGGCGGTCCTCCTCCTCCCGCCCCCCCCCTTCGGTACCCGATGGGCCCACCGCGGCTCCTCTGGGGGCGGCCCCGCCACTCGGGCGGGGCCGCCCCAGATCAACACGGGCGTCATGGTCATCACGCCGAGCCAGGCCCCCTGGACAGTGGAGGAAGAGGGTGAGGAGCAGAGGTGGAGGAGGAGGAGGATCAGGACGGGGGAAGATACGGGGGAAGGATGAGGAGGAAAGAGCAGGGTGAAGTGGATGAGGGTGGATGATGAAGCAGGAGGAATGGAGAGGGAGGAGGATGATGATAGGGAGGAGGAGGGATGAGGACGAGGAGGAGGAGGAGGAGGAGGAGGAGGAAGAGGAGGAGGAGGAGGAGGGGAGGAGGGAGGGGGAGGAGGAGGGGGAGGGGAGCAGGAGGAGGAAGAGAGAGGAGGAGGAGGACGAGGAGGAGGAGGAGGAGGAATAAGGAGGAGGAGGAGGAGGAGGAGGAGATGGGAGGCGGGAGGTGGCAGGAGGGAGGACAAGTAGGGAGGATCAGGCTCAGGGTGGAGGGATAAGGATGGGGACGGGGGAGGAGAAGGATGGACGAGGGTCAGGAGGATGAGGTTGCAGGATCATGATTGCAGGGACAGCTCCTCAAGAGGGGGACAGAGCCTTGCCCCGCCCCCTGGGCCGGAGGATGGGGAGGAGGACCAGTCGGAGAAACAAGAGGAGTGTGGAGGAAGGAAGAGGGAGGAGGAGGAGGAGGAGGAGGAGGAGGAGGAGGAGGAGGAGGAGGAGGAAAAGGAGCATCACTGCAGCTCCACTGGGTGGTGGAACAGCGGCGGCGCGTTCGGTCAAGGCGCCTGCCCTATGAGAAGACTGCTGCTGGCACTCCACGGAGGCGCCTAAGCCTTCCAAGACGACCTCATGGCCCATCGGCTCCCACTGCCCCTCCCGTCTTGCCCACCCCTTTCGGGGCCTCACCAGAAGGATGAGGGGGTGTTTTTTGGTCGCGGTCTTGGTTCCCTCTCGGAGCCCGTGCCGATGAGGAGGGCGGGAAGAAGAAGGGAGGGGGAGCAAGGGAAACGAAGAATTGAGAAATGGAAGATGGCTGGAGGAGGCAAGGGCGATGCAAGGAGGAAGCGGAGGAGGGAGGTTGGAGGGCAAAGGGAAGTTGCAAGGGAGGAAGTGTTCGCCTGTATGTCAGCCCGAATGGAGATGCGGTTGGGGCGGGGCAAGGAGGACGAGGAGGAGGAGGAGGAGGAGGAGGAGGAGGAGGGAGACGAGGGTGATGAGGGAGGAGCCCATCGAGAGGCAGCCGAGAGGCATCCTTGGCCTATCTGGTGAATTTCTCTCTCGCTCGATGTCTCTGTGTCTCTTTCTACGTATTTCTGGCGTTCTCTATCACCCCTCTCTCTCTCTCTCTTTCTCTCCTCTTCGGTCAGCTTGATTGATGTTTGCAGTATGTTTGCATGCTGCACGGTGCTCGCTGACCCGCTTGGTGCGATTGCGACCAGCAGGAGGCCACCCAGAGCGGGACTTTTGAGTCTTTGTTGATTGTCACGGTATACAGTTGGTCTATTATTGCCGAGTTTGAAGTCCCCCTTACGAATTCAGAACCTGTAGCTCAGCGACATGGTACCCAACGTGCGTTGGCAAGTTTAGTTCGGACGATCTCGATAGATCCTTTGTGTGGATACAGTTTGTCCGTCTTGGCCGCGGCCGCACTTGCCTGAGCTTCCCGCTCCCGTTTCCTTAACAAGCGTTGCTTCAAGCTTGTTCTCACGATTCGTCCCAAGACTGAGAAGTGAGAAGGACCGCAGCGTCCCCAGGTTCCTTGGCATCGCTCGGACGTGTGCATTTTTCCTTCGGCGAGGACCATCGAGGAGCATCCTTGATCATTTGGCGAGAAAACCACGCACGAAACCAACAAAAACACGGAATGGACGTCCAAGCGATGGCGAGGTTCTGGATGCGTGTGAAGATCTCTATCTCTACATACATATATATATACATATATGTATACACCTGCGGATTCGTTTGATGAGGCAGGCGCGGAGACAGCATGAGGGGCATGAGTGACGGGCGCACGCCCTTCTCCCCAGGACGACATGGTACTATTCCATGTGTTTGGGTTGTTTGATCCTCAGCTGTTATTTCGTCTTGAGCGCGGCAGATTGGTTCCCCCTCCTGGGAGTCCGACGGGGAGGAGGAGGAGGAGGAGGAGGAGGAGGAGGAGGAAGAGGAGGATGGGGGGGAGGAAAAAGACGTATCGAACTCCTAGCAGTTGCGCTTGAGATGCGAGGGGATCCCGACCCCAATCACCAGTCATCGTGCACAGGCCTTCTCGACCTTTCCAGACAGTAAGCGCCTCCTGGGAGAAGGGGGTAGGCGAAGGAGCTGTGTCATCGCCCTGAGGGCTGATGTCTTCTGGGTTGCAGGCGGCCTTTAAGCTGTCAGGACTTTATGCCGGCACTGTTCGACGTCCTGAGGGTGGAGGCGTGGGAGGAGAAGGCAGGCTGGGCTGCCTGCGCCTCCGACGCGAGCGGGGTCGCGGCCTCAGCTGCTCCGGAGCAGTGCTTCCTCTCGACCGTCTGGTTGTGAGTCAGGAGGAAAAGAAACACAGACACAATTAATCGTCGATTCCCCTAAAAATATTGGAAAATATGGGAAGTGAGGGGGAAAACAAAAACCCAGAAAATATGAAAAGATATAGGGAATCCTGTTATGTGTATGTATTTGTTTGTGTGTCCCAGGGCCCCTTCAGTGAGGGGTGCTTGTGTTTCCTGGCCATCGTGGTGCTGTTGCTGCCGAGGCTGTCGCCGCGTGCGCGTCCAGCTAAGCAGGGCTTCGCATTGGAGGAGGAGGAGGAGGAGGAGGAGGAGGAGGAGGAGGAGGAGGAGGAGCTGTGTGAGCTCAGGCACGTGCGGGTGCGCACGCTCTGCAACTCCGTCGGTTGCCCGCTGGTCTTAGGGGTTAGGGCCGAAGGCCGCGACAAGCTCACGCCGCTCGTTGTCCTCTGCTGCTCGAGCCCTGGGGGCCGCCGCACGGGGACGGATGTCGCGAGCCTGCATTTCCCGCAGACTTGGCGCACCGATCCGGATACGAACAGAGCTTGTGTGACGTCCATTCTGCCAGGGCCAATGGTTCTGGTGATTCAGTGATGTCGCGAGCTTGCATGTCCCGCAAGCTTGGCGCACCGATTCGGGTACGAACGGAGTTTGTGTGACGTCCACTCTGCCAGGGCCAACGGTTCTGGTGGTTCAGTGATGCAGTGTCTCTGTGCCGCCTGCTTGGCTCACCTCGGGCAGTCGGCAGTAGACGTGCCGTTGGACGAAGAGCCACAACGTCTCACGGGGGCCGGCCCCGCGGCCTTCAGGTAAGGGGGGCCATCCATCGAGCGCGAAGGATGGGCCCCGCGAGTGCGCTGTCACAGCACGGATTGCAGTCACAGATCCAGAGGCTGCAAAAGGAGTAGTCGATCGAGTCTGGTTATGTCTTACGTTCTCCGGTTCGCATGCTGCTCGGTGCTTTTCTTCCCGTCCTCTTCTTTTTCCTCATCCCCTTTCTTCCCTGTCTTGCCACCGCCACAAGACGTGCTCGCTCGAACCAGGTGAAAGTTCGCAAGTGTGGGACGAATGGCGAATGTTGGAGCTCGTCCCGTTTACCTCTCCCACCTTCTCCGTCCCCGCAAGGACACAGTGGGGCAGTGTTGATAGGCGCTTTCGCCAGCTTTCACCGTGGCCTCAGTTTTGCGGTGCGCCGAACTAATTACCTGGTGGTCGCGCGTCACATTTAGCAAACGAGTCTGTCACCCCGGCCCTGGTGTTAGGTCGGGCCTGTCCCTCTGCAGTAGGAATATTCAAAAGCAGTACACACATAGTTTGGGGACGATTTCCCTAGAATTTCTCATTAGTTTGAATACCTTTGGGTATCTTTAATTGTTCGCCCGAAATCCGCCTGTAGGGGGACATGCCCAACCTCACCCTGGTGCCGAAATGTTCGAGACAGCTTTGTCCAGTCAGTGTCAGGCCATAGTCTGCGAGGCGGGCGTAAGGTTTTTGGTGGTTCCAGCTGGGTGCTCTTCCGAGCGCTCTCGGGTGAACCCCACGCCCCGCCCTGTGTACCTCACGCCCGAAAGGGGCCCCGGGTGGACGGAGCTGAAGGGGTCATTGGTTCCCAGGGCCCACTCGGGCAATATTCCATGCGAGCGAGCGCTGATCGAACGAGCAGGAGGAGGAGGAGGAGGAAGGATGGGAGGATGAGGAGGAGGAGGAGGAGGAGGAGGAGGAGGAGGAGGAGGAGGATGATGATGATGATGATTATTATGATGATGAGGAGGAGGCGGATGAGACACGGGATTCAGCAACAGCCGCGGCAGCAGCATTAGGAGGGGAAGGATGAGATGATAAGACGGCTGCGGAGGAGCGGGGGGCACGATTAGTAACACATAGGGACTTGGGGGCACGCCAACTCGTGCCTCGTGGCACGGTGTCGGATCATATGTCGATGGTATGGGATGCTTGTCACCGGTGCGACGCCCTTGCCACCTTCTAAGTTCACTCCTACACAGACCCACTCACACTCAGCCTCACTGATGTTCGCTCACAATCAGACTGACGCAGATTCAGGTTCACCCAGATCCAGGCCCTCACTCACACTCAGACTCATGCATTCTCCGCTCACTCACATTCCGCGTACTCGTGCTCACATCAGCCACGATGTAGCAGGCATGGCAGTTGGGCCTCCCGAGGGGTAGCCGGCCACGGGTGTATCAGAGGCCCTTTCTCGCACAGATTGCGGGGTTTCCAGAATATAATTTCCGCCTTCGCGGGGTAGCCGTGTTTTTCTTTGTGTTAAAAAAACACACACACACATGTCAGAGCCCAAACATCATCGCGAGGTAGCAGGTTTCCATGGCTCCATGGCACCTGGCGCCTCCCAACGAGGACTCCCGAACGTCTTCGTCCTCACCTGAGGGGCCGCGGCCCCACTGCGGGCAATCTTTATATCCACATCCAGGGCGTCGTGGACTTTCGTGGGAGGGGCGCCGCAAGGCCGAGGCGCACTGGATGTGGATAGGATCCGAGCCTCTAGCAGGGGCCTGATTTTTATCCATATCCGGTGCTCCTTGGCTTTCTGGGGAAGTGAGTCCGAACCCCCAAGCTGCAGTGGATGTGGGCACAAGTCTTGCCCGCACCCGACGCTGACGCCTTCAGAAATCACGGCCGCGTGTCAGTGCGGCTGCGGATCTCGGCGCTCGCCTGGCCTCGCCCGGCCTCGCCGTGGCCAGCATCACCACGGTGTGGCGGCCATGGCATCCGGCTCACCCCAGGGGGGGCCGCCAGGGGATATGACACAGACTTTCTTCGCGCCCAGATTGCGGGGACCTCCCAGGTGATCAGAGTGCAGGATTCGCCCCCCTATGCCCAGACTTACGCATATTCCAATCCGTCCAAGTTCAAGCCCAATCAAATCCAGACCGCTTACATTCTGCCACGCGTGATCGGATACTCGGGCACCATCAGGTTCGCTCGCGCCGAGGTCCATTCACACCCAGACGCTCACACGCACGCTCAAACAGAATTACCTAGGCACTCGTTTTCAGACTCGCTCACGTTCAGACCCACTTGTTCTAAGACCATGGCAAATGATGTACATGAAAGCCTTCGCGTCTAATGTTCTACTCTGCTTGTAGTGCTCGTTTTATGAGTCTGGGCGGTGCTTCTCAAAAGTGCAGCCGTGTCCTCTAGGGCCTTCTTAGGGGCCTTTGGAGGTCATGTTGGGGCTCCCTGTGGGCTCTCCTTATTGGGCATGTCTTGAGTCCCTCTCGGGGCCCTCTTGAAAGTTTCTTTGCAGTCTCGGGGGCTACTTTGGCAGTCTCAGGGCCCTTTTGGGCAGTCTCTGGGCCTTCTTGGGGGCCTCTGGGCCCAGTCTGGGGGGCCTCCAGTGCGGCTTCCGGCTTGCAGGCGCCCGAAGAGGCGAGACCGCGAAACTCGTCTGGAATCAACCAAAAATAAGAAAATCATTGATTTTGGCTTCTTGAGGCACTCTTGGGGGTTCGATTGGTGCCCTCTCTCGGCGTCCTCGGCCGTCTTCAGGCCACCTTGGGCGCTTCTGAGGCCTTCTGGGCATCTTTGCGCCCCCTGCGAGTTGTTTGGGAGGCTTCGCAGGCGTCTTGGAGGCGACGGAGGATGGACTCGAAGGCTCTGGGAGCCCCCCTGGGGCCCCACTCCGGTCCCCGCGCCACTTATTGGCATGACTACACCAGAGAAAAGCCATAATCAGTGGATGGTTTGAAATTCGGGGGCGGCAAAGGGGGGGTGATGACTAGGGGGGGTGGAGATCATGGCGGGGGTCATGATCTTTCCTCAGATTTTATGGCGCCTCTTCTTATTTCATTACGTCCCTGGCCCCCCCGCTGGGCCGCGCACATGCCGCCGGTCATGATTTGCACCCCCCCCTCTTGGACACCCCCCTCTTGGCCGCGTCCGAGAAATGGGATCGATGAAGAGATCGATAAGGAGATCGACCGGGAACCCGGGAACCCGGGAACCCGGAACCCACCGAGATCGGCCCGGAACCAAGAACCAGAACCCGGGAACCCGGGAACCCAGCCGGCTGCCAAAAATCGGCGGGATTTGTTTGCCAAATATTTCAATTTCCGCCAGGACCCCTTCAGTGCAAGCTCTGATCGGGGAAGAGGGGGAGGGGAACAGCCAATCGTCGCACACGCCTTTTTCCCGCAGGCGGGCGGGGGTCGGCGGATGTCACGGGTGCCCACCTGTCCGCGGTGCAGCCTTCCTCTCTGGCAGCTGCGTGGTGGCATTCGGCGAGGGCACACTGCAGGATCAGCGCAGCCGCCTCTGCTGGCGCCACCGTGGATACTCTGCGGTATACGATCCGTTGTCCTGTGACGTGTGAGGCCTGAGTACTCCCGGCCTCTATCCTCTCGAGCGCGCGGGCCCCCCAGCCATTTGGCTCACTAGTCGGTGCTGAAGCTCCCGGGCCACCGCCGAGCACGCCTGCCCGCCGCAGCCAGCCCTTCGCCCGAGGTCCTCGGCATGGCCCCTGTCGGCAACGTGATCAGCCTCACCCCGACGTACCCGGGGCTGCCGCCGCAGTTCGACTGGAAGCGGGCGAAGCAGCCCGTGGGCGCCGAGGACTCCTCCACCGACGAGGACCAGGAGCCGAACCGCAAGAAGGGCCGCTGCTCCCGCTCGGGCGCCGGCGGAGAGACCCCGGGCGCGTCCATGTGGAAGCCCATCGTCTTGATGATCGCCTGCCTGAACGTCGTCGCGCTGGGTGGCCTCGTGTACAGCGCCCCGTGGAGGCCGAAGGTGGAGCACGAGCGGACCTCCGGCCCGCACCTGCGGCACCAGGTCCAGCGCAAGCTGATGATCCCGCTCGAGGCATCCGTCACGACGGACGGCAGGGTGTCGACGAGGTACCCGCGGGACTTCCTGGCCAGCGTGCCGGCGGCCGTGCGGCGGTCGCTGCTCGACTCGCTCAGGCAGGAGGTCTACTCCGAGGCCGGGCGAACGGCGGAGCCATCGGGGCACGAGCGCCAGGGTGCGGGTTCCCTGGCGTCGCGGGGCTCCAACGCCACAATGGCTCACCAGGGGGCCAGCCGCACGGCGGAGCCATCGGAGCATGAGAGCCAGGGCGCGAGCTCCCTGGCGTCGCGGGATTCCAACGTTACGAAGGAGTCCATCGAGTAGAGCCGCTGAGGCACCAGAGCCAGCTCCTAACGACACATGCACGCAATAATTCAGACTTCGTGTGCCCAGTCAATGCGTACTTCTATTGTTTGAGGTGCGAATCGCATTGGGCGCCACCAAGCTCAACGAAATGTTTGTAGTTTTAGTCGGCCTGCCCTTGCTTGTCACAGTGCAGCCCGCGACGGGTCCCAGTCCCACACCTGAACGGAACGCATTGCGCTCCTCATTTGCAAGACCGCTCGCCCAGGCTGTCAGAGGACGTCATTTGCGTCGCGGTATCTGGCCGCATGCTATTGTTAGCGCTGCTGCGATACTGCACGCGCCAACAACAAGCTCTTGTGACATCGGACAATGCTTGCAGACATAATCGGTAAGCGAGCACATCGTAGGCTGTGCTGTGCAGTACCATTAATTCAATCAATGTACGTCTCGCTCCTCCTGTGGCTCCTCATATGTGTTACACCCCTCCTCGCCCTTCTCATATTGTCATCCGTCGAAGTGGTGACAATACTAGCTAGTTGCGCAGGGCTTGCACTAGCGCATCTGCACGTTTGTGCATCAACTCGCACGCAGCACTGGCTCATCTATCCCTCATAGGAGCGATGTGGTGTCGTCGCATTTGGTGCGCACTTTTTTGCAGACGCTACTGACACTGCGCTTGCATGTCAACGCATAGCTACTACTGGAACATCTGTGCCACGCGCTCCTGGAGTGCCCTTCTAGGTAGTCTCGTTAGCTGCCATGGGTGTGGGCTAGATGGAAAACAGCCTCTACGTAGTGTGCTGCAGCTTGCTGAAGCAGTTGCATCGTTCGTTGATTCGAGCCCCGGCGAGGCCCCTGGCTGCGCAGAGGAATCTTGCCACGAAACAGAATGGTAAAGCAACACATGCTATTTTCGGGACGCGTTCCGTTCGAACCTGTCTTCCCGCGAACAGCAGTGGCTCGAAGAGCTCAGCTCGACTCGCCCTCGACCTGGATAGAACTAGTTCGCCCTGATCGCGGTAGTCCTCGTCGTCGACCCACCGATATCGTTCTGCAACCACTAAGCTCCATCGATTCGATTCGCAACGCGACGAAGTTGTATTATGCTTACTGTCGTGGGGGCACCGTGCTGTCCGTTATCGGGCGTGACAGTGTGTTGCCAGATCCGGCCGTGCAGTGATCCTCCCCTGTAGTCAGTGTGTTGCCAGATCTGGCCGTGCAGTGATCCTCCCCTGTAGTCTATTGTACCATGCTTGCATGGACGCATAACAAACTGTGACGCACTTGCGGCATAACGCTTTAGACGGTCTCACGCAGTTACGATGGGGGCAGCGATGCGGGGCGACGATGGGATAATAGGGACGAGATATAAGGGATGATAATATATATATATATATATATGCATGAACATGGATACAGGGATAGGGATAAGGATTCGGTCTAGGGCCTGGGGTAGCGATTAGGAATAGGGAAGGAAGAGAGACAGGGAGGGATATAATCGATGGTTGGTGGGGGTAGGGTGCGGATGTCGTTATGTATCACCCCACCCCCAGGAACTTACGCGACCAGGACTGGGGACAGGAGCCTGGGGAACAGCCGTGGGCTACGGTCCGCTCGGCGGGTGTTGGCTGGCATTCGCGATGCTCCCCGGGGCGGCGCTGACCCCCCCTCGCTCGGCGCAACCCGCACCGAGACTCGGAGAGGTTCGCTCGGATCTGCAGCCACGCGCAGAGGGGGGTCAGGGGGAGGGGGGGAAGGCTTCTTAGGAGCACCCCAGCTCTGAGAAGGCGCGGGCCTTCTCTGCAGATGTAAGGCTGGCGCCTTCTAAGAAGCAGCCTCCTTCTGAGGAGCCTTCCCCCCTCTCCATACCCCCCTCTGCGCGCCGCCAAGTTCGCTCCGATCCGACGCCAGCGGCATACCCAAGGTCGCGGAGAGAGTGTGCGGGAGTGCCAGCGGGGGCGTGTTCAATGCGTCCCGCTCCTAGCCTCTCGGGTTCCCGCACGGCTTCGGCTCGAGCCGAACGGTCGGCGGTGCGAGCACTCGCGCGATTATCGGCGCTAGGCTTGCCAGCTGCGCAACGCGGGGATCTCTCGATCTTTGTGGATGGCAGGTTGTCGCGGGGGGATCCGTGCTTCGACACTTCGAGAGAAGGCGGCTCAGCATGCGAGGGTGCTGTGCACTGCCTGTTTCTGCTCAGGACGTCTGGTGAGTGGTGTGTCCACCCGCTTTTGATCAATGTTACCGTGTCTCGCCGATTGCTCTTGGCGCGATCAACGGCCACCGACGAAGAAGCCGTCTGGGCGGCCTTGGCCCGCGGGCTTGCTCAGCAGGTGCCCCTCGGCCCGAGAGACCCTGGGAAGCCCGGGCCGCATCTGGAGGACTCAGCTGGGCATGCCCACAACTGGACAGCAGGGCATCTCCAGTAGCTCCACCGCACGAGAGCCACGGGGTTTTCATACGCTGCCAGGCGTTGCCGGCCGAAACAACTCGCGTATAGTTGGCATTGTGACTGCCTTGCGCGACGCCGGCCGACGGCACAGAGAACTCCTGGTCGGCGCCCGCGGGGGGCGCAATTAGTGTTTTCCACCACCACCACCACCATAAGTTGGAGGGAGGAAGGACGAGGGGGACGAGGAGGAGGAGGGGGAGGAGGAGGAAGAGGAGGAGGAGGAGGCGGAGGAGGACCCCCCCTCCAACTCATGGCGGTGTTGGTGGAAAACACGCCCATCAATCAGAGGGGAGGCTTGGGCCAGAAGCTCATGGAGACTTATCCGTTTTGTGTCTTGACTGTTGACAACCGCTCATCGGCTCATGCTCAGCTGAAGGCGAGGAGTTGTACCTAACCTTGCGTCAGTCTCCACTCCCGCACGGGAGAATAGCCTCCATACTCCTGGGTTTGCGTGGGCACGCGGCATAGCTTTCTGACGTGTGATGTGGGATAGCAGCGGGCGGTGATTTGGGTAGCTTCCTGGGTCTGTCGAAGCTTCTCCACGGCCTTGGGGAACTGTGACTGGGAATGGTTGCCTCCATTGTGCTTATCATCAGCGACTTCTCCTCCCGCCCCAACCAATGTTTCAAATGCCGCGACCTCAGTAGATCTGAAACGAATGGCTAGGAGTCTGAAGTCTCTCGAGATGAACCCTCTTCAATATCTTTGTGGTCTTTTTCGTTTACGGGGGATTCTTGAATCAAGGCTGAAACGTCTCGCCTCGTCCTGCTTCACTGTGCGGGCTGCGCTTCTAAAGGCTTGCAAGTCGGGCCGCCCGGAGCAGGGAGAGCCGACGGCAGCGGCTGCTTTAAGGTTCTGCACGCAGGGCCTCATCGATGCGGTCCAGCTCGCGCTCAGCGATCGGCTCGGCGACGCCGTCTGGAGGAATGCATCGCCTCCTGGGAGCCGGCTAAGGGGCCTTTCACACGGTTGGCAGGTTGTGAAATTTCACCTCCGCTCCCCGCTGGTACTGAATCGGAGTTGCAGGATACGCCAGGTGCCAGAAATGTCTTACTGCGCGCCTGAGACACCAGACAACATTTTAGGTACCCGGCCATGGCCGTTGATTATGCAAGGGCGCTGCAGGGAGGGTATCTTTAGTAGCGCATGTCCCGCCACCCACACCTGACCTGCATTAGCGGAAGTGTGTGGTGTGTATGTGTGTGTGTGTGTGCGTGTGTGTGTGTGTGG
>CAUYUJ010018438.1:733965-831279 GCA_963575745.1 Prorocentrum cordatum
TTCAGCTTCGAGGCAGCCCTGCGGTTAGAGCGCCGGCAGAGGGCCCAACTCGGGCTCCAGGATGGTCTCTGGCCTGCGGGCTGCTCCTCGGGTCCAGCTCGGGGGTCTCCCTCGCGGCCCGGGCCAGCCGAGGTCACCAGCGACGCCCCCTTCGCTCCTGTCGGGGAGCAGAATTTCTGGGACAAACTTGAGACTCGTGGGGCAAAAATTCGGAGAAACTTTCGGGGAGTACGTAAAATTTCGGGGAGCAGAATGTCGGGGATACTTGTCTCGAGTGCGCCGGAACTCGGGTTTGCCGACGCTCTTTGAAGAGCGCGTCCTAGATTCTGACGGTCCAGGCTTCGTGGGATGTCTGCAACGGGAGCTCGCGTCAAAGTTCAGACTGGGTCTCGTTTTTTTCATGATGGCCCCGTCAGCCCAACCCGAGTTTCCCGACCCGAATCTTACGTCTCCCCAGAAATTTGCATGAACGTATACTTTCGGAGGTCCGCTCAGCGCCTCCTGCCGCCGCCCATTGCACGCTCCGCGCGCCAGGCAGTGGGTTCCAGCGACGATCCGAGGAAATCCGAGCGACCTCTAACAGTTTATGTTCATACGTGATGTCTGTCCCTCTATCCCTGTTCGGCGCTCATTCTGGATGACTGCATGCGAGAGGGGCCCACACTTCTCGTGCCCCAGACCGGAAGGACGAGGACCCTGCCTGCAGCCGCAGGACGGGGGGGTGGATGAGGAGGCAGAAGAGAGCGAGAACGAGGGGCGGAAGGGGTGGTGATGGGGAAGAAGGAGGCGGAGGAGGAGGAGGAGGGGCAGGTGAAGGATGTAGGTGGCTTGCCAGATTTGCCAGCGCAGCGCGGGTTTCTCAGGGCTACTGGGGGTAAGCGCAATCTTCAGTCGATTCGATGTTTCACGCCTCTTGTTTTCTTGGCGCCGCGTGATAATCTCAGGCTGCCTCGCACGCCTGACTCAGGGGAGCCCTCAGCTGACTGCGCACAGCTCCCGCGTGCACGGCATCATGAGGCTGTGAGGCTTGTTGGGGTGGGGTCGGCTCGGTCCGGCGGCGGTGCGCTCGCGAAGGTGCTCACCACGGCCACGTTTCGGTTGTGGTGCTGGCTGCGGCAGCGGCGGCGGTTCTACTACATACGGATGAACGACGACGACGTCGACGACGACGACGACGCGACGCCCAGCTCCGGGATCACTTGCCCCGAGGGCAGCCTCGGCATCTGACCCGCGCGGTCGGGGCAGTCTGCTCGGTCTGGCGGGCGGTGCGCCCGTTGAGGTGTTTACCGCGGCCGCGCTCCTGTTGTGGTACTGGCTACGGCAGCGGCGGCGGCTCTCCAAGAAGGACCTAGCGGACTACAGGTGGCACGGGGGGGAGGAAGAGGACAATGAGGAGGAAGAGCCTCTACTTGCTCTCTGTGCCTTCTCTATGTCCCGCCTCTTATCTGCTGCCACTCTTTGCGCCGACGTTGCATGCATGGATACGTCGGACGTTCGTTTTCAGCGTTGTTGGAAGAATGAAGAGGGGGAGAAGGAGGAGGACGAGGAGGAGGAGGAGGAGGAGGAGGAAGAGGAGCTTCCCCCCCCCATACCCTCTGTCCCGCCTTATTTCCTCCGCTTCCTCCACCCTTTCCCTTACACGCGGCGCAGGTACGTGGTCCCCAAACAGTGGGTTCCAGCACTCTCAGCGTGCACGCATGCCCGTGCAAGCCATAGGGCACCAGTTGTGGTGCTGTGGCCAGTGTCACTACTGGGCACCGGCCGCAGGGCACCAACGCCCAGGGCGGCAGCGCAACGGCGGCCTGCTGCGACTTCTGGGCAAGAGCGCAGGAACGGCCGGCCTTACATAATAAGCGGCAGCACTTTGCTGCAAGCATAAATTTGGGACTAGCTCCTCGTCCCCGCGTCACCACGCATGCCGGTGCGGCCGGCACGGCGGGTCGCTCCAGGTTTCTTCACGCCTATGGTCTGGACGTATGAGACTATTTACGCTTCGCGTTTCCCAACTTGCCCATCCAGAAACGATGCACTGACAAGTTGCCTCGATCGAGGAAGTGTAGGAGCATGCTGTGAAACATATGGGGGGCAGCCGTCAAATCGAAGCTCAGGATCACCCTGAGCAGGCCCAAGAGTCAACCATACATACCTTCGCGGATCTTTCGATATGGGAGCCTCTTGTCAGCTTGATGTTGCAGTCTTGGGCCCTCTTGGGGCAATGTTGGAGGCCTGTGGGGTCTTCTTCGGTGCATTCGGGGCCCTCCTGGGGCCAACTTGGAAGCCATCGTCAACAACAAGGGAACGGCGCATGATACCCCTACCCCCCGCCCGCGGGGCCCTCAACATCGCCTCTTGGGCTCCTCTTGGGGCGGTCTTGAGGCCATCGTGGAGCCCTCTTGCACTCTGTTGGGCCATCTTTGAGTCACCTTGAGGCCTCAGACGCCCATCGGAAGCGACAAGGCGAGAAGGCCAAGCACATCGATTCCGCATACGTATTTGACGGATGCGGGGCTCTCGGGCGCGTCCTGGAACAGCTCCGAGGCCACTTGGAGCCGTCTTGAGGCGGCCTTGGGGCCTCTTGGAGGCATGCTGGAGCATATCTTGGGTCCTCGGGGAGCCGGTGAATTCCTGCGGATTCCATCGGATTTCTTCGAATCCCCCGCGAATTCGGATTCCTATGGATTTCTCTGAACTCCAGAGGAGTCTTTCGGATTCTTTGGGGCTTCAGAGGATCCCAACGGAGCCCGAAGCATTCCTCAGGATTCAAAGGGATTCCAACAGATCCGTGGGGACTCGAATCCTCTAATGACTCGCGCTTCCGTTCGAAACGCCCTCGCGATTTGCCCAGTTGTTCCCATTTTTTACCATTTACACGCTGTCGCCTAGACATGTCGCTCAGGCCTTCCGCGCACTTTCCTCTGGAGTCGAGCTGTCGTTCCATAGATGTTCGAAGTGTGCTCAAGAATTCAGCTGTCTTTCGCTTCCTCTCTCATAGTGATTCCTCTCTTGGGACAGTGGTTGTGAGATAGTGCATGTGTCACGTGTGTGTATGCGCCACTCGCTGCCGTTTGACCTTTAGGGGCCTTTTTTTGCCATTGTGCTAAAACGCATCATAATCACACGTGTAGCGGAGCTACCACATTATCCCCGTATCGTACCACTGCGCGCACGTCTCGTCAGAGAGTGTCACACTACCTCTCTTCACTTTCTGTACTGGCAGTTTCCCTCGCTGGGGGACTGAGCCTTGCGCCATGGTGCTTTCTTCTCTTCGCTATCGGCCGAGCGCCGACGCGCTGACGCGGCCCGATGTGAAGAGTGGCTCCTACATCGACGACGGCGCGCTGAACATCTTTCACGAGTGGGAATTCCGCACAGAGATGCGCATGAGTGCCGCCTTGGCCTCAGTGGATCAAGAGACGGGTGCACTACAGCAACACGTGATCACCGCAGCTATCAATAAGGTTGTAGAAGGCCTCAGAGGTGACGCATTCGATATTGCCATGGATATCGGTAATGACGTGCTCCTGACTCCGAATGGGATTGATCAGCTGGTGTTGGCGATTCGTACTTCAGTCTTCCCCGTAGAGGCGCAGGAAGCGAAGATCCTGCTCCAGGTGGGGCAGAGACCATATGGACCACTGTCTCGGCAGAGCGGTGAGTCGATGGTCTCGTACATCTCCCGGAGGAAGCGCTGGTGGAAACTTGTCTCAAAGTGAGATCCCAAGATCTTGATGAGCGGCGATATGCTTGGTTCCCTGCTCTTGGACCATGCAGGCCTCTCGCCTTCGGAGAATTCGATGGTGTTAACATCCACAGGAAACGTGACAACCTTCGACAATATCAAAGACGTCTTGGTCCTCCAGCACGGCCGCATACACATCTGACGAAAAGGCAAGGGTGAGTCTGGCAATAGCTCCAGCTCTTCGACGTGGATGCAGCCCAGACCCAGCTACCAGAACAGGAGCAAGGGCAAGGGCAAGCTGCGCTTCTCCAGGCTGCAACGCGCTTACTACACTGCTGTTGATGCATGGTACGAGCAGGATGTGCATTGCCCTGAGGTGCCGAGCCCCTACGGGCACTACGCGTCCGGCTATGCGCCAGAGCACGGCTTGGACCGCGCGGCCCGGGACGACTGCGCCGACGAATGCACTTGCGTCGACGAGGAATCGTGCGCTCATTGGGCTCCTGTCCAGGATAGCAGCGAGCTCGACGTCGAGGTGGTCGACGAGATGGTCAAGGCTGGATACACGGAGGAATGAGCTTCTGACGCGATCCAAGGGGACCTGGTCGCCAACCTTGGCACCGAAGGGAGGGGCAAGGGCAAAGGAAAGAGCGGGGGCAAGGGTTACCACTGCGCGCCCTGGTCGCCCAAGGGAGGCGGCAAGGGAGGGCCTTCCCTGGAAGATCGCAAGAAGCGGTTCCAGGAGATCAAGAAACGCTCAAAATGCAAGACCTGCCACGAAACAGGCCTCTGGTCCGGGGACCCCGAATGCAAGAGCAAGCCCATGGCGGCAAGCGCCATGTCCAGTTGCGCGAGGACGATGACGAACGAGAGTTCGCATCCGTCAGTTCTGTTGCTGCATCATCCTCAATCCCTCATCGTACCATTAGGAGCAAGGAGGAGTCGATGAGGATGGATTATGGTGTCTCTCGTTTCTTCTCTCTTCTCGCGTCGCGCGTCGCAGGGCGCGCGCGCGCGACGGGGGGAATTGCGACGGACAGTGTAGCTTGCAGCACAACCGCGTCGAGAGTCATGATTGCGTGAGTTGCGCGGGAATGATCGAAGCCGCCCCAGTTCAGGGACCTCCAGAGTCCCAGGAAAGGAGTCTTCAGACCTCTGCCTTGCTTTGCGGCTAGCGTTTCTGATGGGGAATTTGAGGAGGGGGAATCTGCTTCGGATCTTATCTGTTCCTGGTCAGGATGCTGCGTTTGCTTCGGGTCAGCGCAAGGGGCTCAGTTATTGTCGCATTCTCGGGGGCGCTCCAGATTGCGTGGATTGGGGTCGCAAGGCGAAGGGGCCAAGTGAGGCTCTGGTTCTGTTCTTAGGACGGGTCGGCAGCAACTTTGCTCGGGAGGAAGACGGAGAGTTTGTGGAAGCTCCGGGGCCGACGGCTTTCGTCGAGTTCTTTGGTCTGAACAGGAAACCTCCGAATCCCCCGTCGTCTCATCCATGTGCTCGACGTTGTGAGAATATCGCGGGAGTCGGTTTCCGCGTATAGCGCTCGTTTCATTGCTCGCGCCTGCGCGGATTGTGGGCGCATGACCAAGAAGGAGAAGTGCACGGCGCTGCACTTCCCGGTTGAGTGTCCGTGCGATCTCGCGGACAATCGCGGCAGTGCTCCAGGTATCGTTCGTGCGCATTGTTGTCGTTGCCTGACATATATCGATGAGCAGACAAGCAGAGGACATAGAAGGCAGCATCTAAGACAGTTGAACGCTCCAGCAGCATCCAAGCAGAAGCGCTTGAGAAGTTCATTGAGGATGATCGCCGCATCACCTCTACAGAGCTAAAGGTTGGACTAAAGGCTTGCACTAAACGTGCTGCAGCTATTTGTGCTGGCACGGGTGACACGAGCACAGGTGAGCTAACTTCTTTGCTCCGCGACTGTGTAGCAGAGGTCACAGATCGCAGCCTTGTCGGTTTTATGGCTCTAGCACAAAACGCTTCGACCGCAGTTTCGGCTTTTTCTAAGTTTGGCACGGCTGATGTCTTCAAGGGCGACGGCGTTTGGGCCGCGCTAGACGAGGGTTGCGATTCCTGTTGCCACGGTAAAGCTTGGGCTCTTAACGCAGAGGGTAAATGAGATAACATGGGCTTCTATCCTAAATGGGTTCACAGACAGCGTAAGACGCACAGCGGTATGGGAGGACAGGCAGGCGGTGATACGACAGGTAAACCGAGTTTTCCGTTTCGCATCGTCATTTCTCGCGGCGCCGTGAGCGGGTGTTTCGAGTCGCATCAATTGAAAGATTCGGATCGTGTTCCTCTCACGCTGTCTCTTCCTGCGCGGGCCCCCCTTGGTCTCGTGAAGGATTCTGCCCATGGTCGCGCTCGCTTGAGTCAGGAAGGTGAGGTAGAAATGTGTCGTTGTGCTCGTTTAGGTATTCTGATCGTTCGTCTTGATCAGGTTGATACGGAGCACGTTGCGGAGTCCATTTGTCCGCTACACAGTTCGTACCAGGCAGCTTGTGACCAGCCATGCTGCACACCCCTCGCCGGCCGCGCAGCGTCGCCTGCTGTCGCCGCGCCGCCTGCTGCCGTCGATCATTCCAGTGACGATGGGATGACGTGCGTGCCTGCGCCCGTCGGTCATTCCAGTGGCGACGAGGACGCACGGGTCGCTCCCATGGCAGCTGGCGCTGGTGCTCGCCCCACACCACAGGGCTCGAAGTTTGCCGCGATCGCGCTGGGCTTGGAGAACTTCGAGAACAACCCGAGGTGCTCGGGGCCAACGACACTGATGGAGCACATCCGCAGTCATCACCGCTCCAGTCATGAGGTGGCTGCCAGGGGGCGCGACGGCAATGCCATCATAGATGCGCTCGTTGCTGCAGATGAGACGATGGCGAACTATGATCGGCATGTGTTGGTGGACACCAGGGCTCTGAACGACCCGACTCACGCGCGTCAGATCGGCCATCGCCCGACTATTTTGCGCAATTCAGCCGAAAATGAACATTTTGTTGGCATCGCCGAGTACGCGGGAAGATCTTTGGCGAAGAGCGCGTCTTCACAGTCTGTGTGCATTGTTGCCATCTGTCGTTCTGGTCGGCATCGCTCTCTTGCAGTCAGTTATGGCGTTAAGCAGTTGTTGAAGCAGTACGACATTGAATGGAGTTCTGCACGCCTGAGTCGACATGTGTGGCCCAAATGTACTTGTGGCGGAGAATGCGATGATTGCTGCCGCTTATCCGATTGGGCCCGTGAGATGGCGAATTCCGCGGGCGACAAGATGGATTCGGTCTTTACTGAATCCTTCGAGAAGTTCAATGCGCCACCGCCTCCAGTTCCTGGGCCGCCTGCCAAGCGCCGACCCAGTGACGGGGCTGAGCTGGCCAGGGGGGGGGAGGAGATCTCGCGCTTCATCGGGCGCGGTTGACGGAGTAGATGATGAGGGCGCGGCCACTGTCATCCGCGAACACATCAAAACGAGCTGGCGCGAACGTCTCGGCGCTGACTTTTCTGCGGCAGATTTCATGACCATGATGAGGCGATATGTTGGGCGCGAGCTGCAGTTCTATTTGAAGATCTGCCACGAGGACGAGAGGCCGCCTGCATATTATATGCGAGTTGTACGTTATGCTCGTGAGTTTGCAGAAACCGGTGCGTGGCCCAAATCTACTGGTGGTAGTATTTTTGCTGCTGCTGCTGATTCGCCACCGCCCGTCGCCGCGTCGTCTTCTGCCGCTGCGTCATCTCCGCCATGCCGGGCACGCGCTTCGCAGGGCGATGACGACGACGCGCCGAAGAAGAAGGCTCGCATGGGCGGCGCCAGCAAGTTGACGGGTCTTCCACCGGGCGCGCCTTTACCTAAGGGCACGATCGCCCGCCCTCCTGGGATGCCTCCTATGATGCCGCCGCCAGAGCGCAAGGCCGCTGCCCTCGCGCCGAGGCAGCCGGATGGACCGCCGCCCGCGCGCATTCCCAGGGCCCCCCTGCCGCCGCCACCACCGCCTCCGGCGAGTTCTGTTGCCGCCAGCAGCGACGACGAATCGTGTGAGACTCGTGCGTCTCGATCAGGGTCCACGACTTCTCCCGTTGAAAAGGACCTGGCCACGGCGGGTGGTGAGCGAGCCGGAGATCCAGTCGCTCACTTCGAACCGATTGCAGTCGGCGCAGCTCAGCTGGATTCGCTTTTCGAGCACGGCAAGAAGAGGAACTTCATCGCGCACGTTGATCCTCGATCGTTTCCATCAGATGGGTCGAAGGGCCGCGCGGGAGAGCAGGACACTGGGAAATTGTTGCGTGCGAGCTGCAAAATTGATCCGTTCAACACTCAGATCAAGTTCCGCCAGCATGGTCTTCTTGGAAGAAGAGTTCTATGGGTCGCTCCAAGGACACCCAGTCCTGGAAGCGTGCAGAAGATCGCGTTGCCATGAGTTCTTCTGTGGATGCTGCTGAGTTCGATCGAGTAGCATTCTTTGTGCAGCCTCCGAGGATCCGCGTTGACGGAACATCCCATGTGTGAACGCCACTGCAGCTGGATCAGCATGACATGACTACCATGAGGCTTGTGTAACATCAGTATGCAAGGTGAGTTGTTATCTGCGCGCGTTGCCGAACTGTCTGCACCAGACATGTCTGCTACCGTGAAGGAGATCGTCGAGAAGGTGATCAGGAGCACCGATCCGCTTCGCGGACGAGTGGGGGCCACCCTGGCCGGGGTGCTGATCTACGTCATCGGCATCGCGTTCGCCTGCCCAGTGTCGAGCGACATGCTGGTGCGCTCAGATTGGAAGCCTTCGGTGGCAAAAGACACCGCCGAGCTCAATCCTGATCTCGTTGCCGCCTACACATCATCATCAAATCATCATATGATCAGTGGCTGTTTCTCTGGTTTGGCTCGAGCTAATGGTCCTGTAACTGTTGCGCTTGGTTATGAGCCTGGTTGCTCAAGCCTCGAGGTCACTAGTGCGCTGAACTCGTACCTCGAGCCGGACGCGGACATCGCGAGTCAGAGACTCTTTGACTTCTGTCAGAAAGCTAGACTGGATAGACTTGCGCTTACAGCTTTCCCCGCTGCAGCCGCAGAGGAGATAATTCGAGACGATATGGGCGCGATCATCGGTGATGACGACGTCGCTACAGTCTCTCAGGAACGCCTGCGAGATGAGGAACAAGATATCCTGGAACAGATCAACCTACCTGGCGATCCGAAGCATGAAGGAAAGAGATGGAAAGCGTGGCTGCATATCCCGCTCCGAACAAGGACCGCCATTTGACGACTGCGCAGACATATTGGCCATGTGCCTAATCGTGTTCTCGTACTGCAACTGAGAAGCTCCAGGATGTCATCGGACTACATTGAAGCCGCCACGAATTATCGATGAGTCTTGCGAACATCACAAACCTGTAGCTCAGACCCGCAGCATTTCCTCGCCCAAGAAGTTTGCTTCAACCATAAAATCGGTATCGACTGTCTAGAGGTAAGGACAGCAGTGGAGAACGCCACGCCTTCTTGAACATAGTGCGCCAGGGTGCAACATTCCAGCGTGTGATCTTTGTCAAGCAGGGGAGGTGGTACGCCATCGTCGAGAGCATGCCTCACTGCTCTTGAACAACGCTGGTGCGCATGGGCAGGTAAGCCCACAAGAATGGTGTTGGACCGCGGACTGCACAACAGTTGAGTGTTTCTGCAATGGGTTAAGTGTCAAGGGGTCGACCTCCGCGACGCTGGAGTCGAGCCCCCCGAGCAGATAGGCCGCGCCGAGAGACATGGTGGATTTTGGAAGAACATCCTCAAGGAGGTGGTACACGACAAGAATGCTTCCGGACTCGATGAAGTCATCTCTACTGCACCAGAAGTCGACAACACGGAGAATGAGATGTCACGGGTCGGCGGATTTGCGCCTGCTCAGTGGGTGGTCGGAAAGATGCACCGTGTCCCAGGGAGTCAATTCGACGACGAGGAAGCTTTCGGCTTACGAGTTCTTGCGAATGTTGCAGAGGGCGGATCCGACGAGTTTTCTCGCCAAGCTGCGGTCCGGGCGTCTGCCAGAAAAGCATTCGCAGAACACGACGTCCGGAGTAGGACGGCAAGGGCCGTTCTCCGAAGGGCAACACCATTAGCTGGAGAACATCAGGTAGGTGATGTCGCATGCTTTCGCAAGAGGCCGACCGACGGCGAGGTTGCCGCTAAGTGGAGCATTGGTTCTCGTATCCTTGGATTCGATGGCAAGAGCGCATGGGTTATCACAGAGGGCGCGCCTGTCTGCGCGGCTGTCGACAGGCTTCGACCGTGCACAGCGGCAGAAGCGTTGGCTCACCAATCTCTCTCTAAGCACCATGACGGTGGTGTTGAGAGGCATGCACCTCCAGACAGGCAACAGCAGTCATTCGTGGACGACCGACGCGAACTGCCGGAGCCACGGGCGCAAGAGCATTCTGCGCAAGAGCATCCTATGGCGACGGAAGAGCTGCCGGGGACCCCAGAAGACCCCGAGTTCATGGTGGATGCATTTCGCCAAATGGAAGATGAATTGTCATATGGAATGATCGTTCCTGTGCCGCCCGCGTCGAGGCCGTCGCAGGTGACCCGAATGCCGCTTCAGAGGTCGTCACTAGACGACGTCCCGCACGGTATACAGAGTCGCGACGAAGTGATGCGCAGAAGAGTCGAGAATGCCGATGGTAGTACGGGAAGGGTTTCCGATTCTGTCTCGGGGCCAGCTCCCGAACCAGCGAACCCGCTTCTTGAGGCCGCGCGCAGGGCCAGAACGTCAGGGCTGGGCATGGACCTTTTTGCTCGTAAAGAAGTTTCACTCGCTGCTAAGCTACACGAGTCGTTTGTCGGATTTTTCAACGAACGCACCGTGCATAAGCCGCAATCTAAGAAGAAGCTGAAGAGTGCAAAGAATGTGGTATACCATCGGGAACTTAAGGACGTTAAGAGCGGCTTACGACTGGCAAGACAAGACGAAAAAATTGGAAAATGGCGGAAGTTCAACGCCGCCGTACCTATTGATTCCGTGGAACTGCAAAATCTCTCCGACGAAGGATATCGTATGGTACCTGCGCAATGTATTGAGATTGACAATGAACATATCCGTGGACCGGGTGGACCTCCGGTTGCTCCGCAGAACAAGAGTCGATTTGTCGTGCGTGGAGATCTGGAAGAGTCGTTGGGCATCTGCGCGGATTCACCAGCGTGCGAACTCGAAGGGGCAAGGTAGATAGTATCATGGGCTTCCGGCGCAAGGAAGACGCTCAAGTGTGCCGACCCTACATCTGCGTGCATCCACGGCAGGAACTCGACCGCCCCTTGCTGCTCGAGCCACCGCCCGACGGACTCGAAGGAGTACCGGATGGTGTAGCACCGATCGCACGGAAGCCCGTTTATGGCGCGCGCGACGCAGGACGAGGCTTGTGGAAACAAATTCGCAGCAGGTTTGAAGCTCATGGCCTGAAGGAAAATCGTATCATGTCTGCTGTGTTCAATATTCACAAGAGCAAGAACGAGATCACGCGTATGTGAGGTACACATGTGGGTGACATACTGTTGGCTGCAGATGACGAAAGTCAGAAAATCATCGGTTCGGTGTTAGCAGGGTTTGATGCTCGCGAGATCAAGTCGGACAATTCCCGTTATTGCGGTCTAGAAGATGTTCAAGATGAAAATCCCACGGTGAGTATCACGGCCGAGGACAATCTGGAGAACACCGAAACTGCATCCTATCGTAGAGACAGCCCCCTCACGAGAAAATGCAATGAGGGTGAGACAGCACAGCTTAGATCGGTCGTAGGTGCTTTGCCATGGGTCACGCGTCAGTGTAAACCTGAGCTATTGTATCGTGTGAGCAGACTGCGGACTGCAGTGCGTCACGCTGAGGTACTTCATTTCGAAGAAGCGAACCGTGTATTAGAAGAAGGAACTCAGTCCGCTGACTGCGGGTTGGCATTCAAAGGTGGAGCTGCTAAATCAATATGTGATAATCCTTACTGTTACTGACGCCAGCTGGGCAGGAGAAGAGGATATAGTCAAGGCTAGAATCGATCCTCTCAGGTCACAGAGGCCAGGTTCAAGGGGCTCGCAGGGCCTGGACTCATCGAGGGGAACAGTGCTCGTGTTCACCTTATATGTATACCAAGGAAAGTTATCAAACGGGCATGTAAATCTACATTGCAAGCAGAGACCCTGGCTTGCTTATGGGGTGTAGTCTCCGGCGTACGCATTCGTGCCGCCATCGCAGATGCGCGTGGGATGCTTGGCGCAGGAAAGAAGCTGCCACCCAACTGGGGAAACAAACCATCCATGTCTATGAGACACTTATGGATGATGGATTGCGAAAGCCTTGAATGACATCTCATAGCACCAACTACGGGTAAGACAGAAGATAGGCGCTTGAGTTTCGATTTGAATCGCAAGATTGGGAATTTGAACTAATGGAACGGAAGAAAAATATATTTTACATCCGCGCGCATTTTGTGATAAGTTCCGAGGGACCGATACATTATTCTGGCTTATGGCTGTTCCTTGTCTGACGAAGAATATGCCCACATATTTCCTTGCCAAGATCTGACGTACAAGTTCGTATGACGTAACTCCAGACCCTGAATCTACCTTGAACAAGGTCAAGAAGCAACTGGCGAGGGCCAGGATGAATGCCATCCCATCGGGGAAGTGAGTGACTGAGTCTCGACTGCCTTTGACTTGAGTGGTCCCAACATGGGAATACTCTTTTGATTGCCCCTAGAGGCTTACTGAGGCCAGCGGTACTGCGCGGTCTACTGGCTAGCTCGTGATAAAGTTTCACGCGCGGTGGATAGCGCGTGTGTCGCGTGCGTGTATGCGCCATTCGCTGCCGTTTGACCTCTAGGGGCTTCTTTTTGCCACTGCGTTAAAACGCATCATAATCACAGTGATGGCGATGATGCCCTTGACGATGTTGAATCGTATCGCTGTTGTTGGTGTTACGGTGGGTGAAGATAGTGGTGAGTATGATACGGATGGTGACTATGATGATGATTGTCAATATCATCATAAACGACGATGGTGGTAGTCATGATAATGATGATGGGGCTGATGATGATGCTGATTATGGTGGTGATGATAATGATGATGAGTTTGCGGGTGCTGCTGTTGATGCTGGTGATGCCGGTGGTCATGATAGCTGTGGATATGTGAATTATTTTGACATCGGCAATTCTGGTAACAGTGCATGTGTTGCTGGTGGTGGCGACCATTATGATTATGCTGGCGAGGTTGGTGATGATGCTGCTGATGCGGGTTGCGAGAGTATGGGTGATGCGCTGGGTATGATGGTGATGATGGTGGTGATGACGATGGCGACGAGCAGGATGTTGATTCCAGTGGCACGGGTAGGTATAGTGACGACGGTGACGACGATGATAGTGATGTAGATGACGATGGCGATGGCGATGGTGATGGTGATGACCCTGGTGCTGATGCTATAATTGTTGTTGGTGTTGATGGTTGTGCTGTTATCAATGAAGACGGTGATGCGGCTGCTGTTGCTGATGATGCTGATGGTGATGGCACGGGTGGTGGTGGCGGCAATGTTCAGAACTGTGGTGATTATGCTGATAACGATGGTTGCGGTGATGAGGGCGATGATTTTGGCGATGGATGGTACACCGGTTATGGCGACGGCGACGACGATGATGATGATGGTGATGGTGACGATGATGCCACCGACGATGCTGGGGATGATAACGGTGATGTTGTTGATGCTGGTGGGGATTATGTTGTTGCTGTTGATTGTGATGCTGGTGCTGCTGATGTTGGCGCTGATGATCATGTGGATGATGATGGTGATGTTGATGGTATGATGATGGTGCGGCTGATGATGATTATGGGGATGGCGACGATGGATGGTATGAGCGGAGAGGGCGGGGGGATGTAGGACGTCCGTTCTGAGGGAGCGAGGGGTGATGGTTAGCCAAGGAGCGATGACTCTCTTATTACGGACTCTTGGGCAAGATTTCCTCAGGCAGGCTTCCTTATGAAGGTTTGTTACTAGGGACTCTTTGGTAGGTGTCCCGTAGAACAGTTTCTTCATTACGGTTTTCCTCGTACGAATTTTGAGTCATATCCCCATGGTGGTGATTATGTGTTATGGTTCTCCGAGCCAGGGCTCTTGAATCATATTCCCGTGGCATGGTTTCTGTATTACGGTTTTTTAGTACGGTTTTGGGGTAAGTGTCCCCTATTACATATTTTTCACGAAGGAGGTTCTCTCAGGAAGGACTCTTGAATAATACTCCCATAGAACGGATTCTGTAACAGGGCATTTTGGGTAAGGGCTTTTGAGTAAGATTCCTGTAGTAAGGCCTCTTGGCGGGAATTCTTGAGTAAGAACTCTCGAGTAAGGGCTTTTGGGCAATGCTCCTGTAGTAAGGCTTCTTTACGAAGGTTTTGTTTGTACGCGCGTTTGAGTTAGAGTCCCACAGTAAGGTTTCAGCATAAGGTTCTCTCAGTCAGAACTTTTGAATAGTATTCACATATCACGGATTCTTTGTTCGGGTCCTCTGAGTAAGGATTCGTGAGTCACATTCCGGTGGTAAAGGTTTTTTGTTTAGGTTTTGCTATGTAAACAATGACCTCTGAGTGAGAGTGCCGTAGTAAGAATTCTTCATGGTGGTGCTCTCATTAAGGACTCTAGGATAAGAGTCCCGTCGTCAGGATTCTGCATTCAAGTTCTCGCAGTAAGGGAGCCATCTTCCCGTAGCCAATTGTCCTAATTTAGTCTCGCTTGGTAAGGACTCTTGAGTAAGAGTCCCGCCGTAAGGTTTTTTTAGTAAGGTGCTGTTCGTAAGGAGTCTTGAGTAAGAGTCCCGTGGTAAGGTTTCTTCATCAAGGTTATCTTAGTAAGGACTCGTGAGTAATAGTCCCATGAACGAGAACTTTATTCAGCTTCCCTTCGTGAGGACGCTTGGGAAATACTCCCGCTGTAGAGGTTCTTTACCACGGCGCTCTTAGTCAGGACTCTTCAGTACGAGTTCCGTCGTAAGGATTCGTCACTAAGATCTTCAGAGTAGGAACTTTTGAGGGAGACCCCCATAGTAAGGATTATGTCACCGGGCTCTCTTCATAACATGTTTTGAGTGAGATTCCCATAGTAAAGATTCTTAATTCGGGTTCTCCCAGTAGGCACGTTTAAGAGAGATAACCATAAGGATTCTGTAATGGGTTCTCTAAGTTAGGACTCTTGAGTCAGATTTCCGTAGTAAGGCTTCTTAATTTAGGTTCTAGTGGTGAGGATTATTTAGTAATAGTTTTTTAGAGAGGACTCTTGACTAAGGTGTCTCCCAGTCAGGATTACGTAGTGAGGGTCTTCCAGAAGGGGCTCCTGATTACAATTCTTTTAGTCCGGATTATTGAGTAAAAAGGTCCCTTAGTAGGGGTATCCCATTAGTGGGCTAGTGGATGCCGAATTTGCGTGTGGACGATATGGCCCGGGAAGTTTCTGCGCTCGCAGGCGCTTTAGCCTTTCCGATAGGTTCTGGCAATCGAATATTTTTCCTTTGGAGGCCAGCCTGGAAGCCGGTGCGATGCGATGCGGTGCTCCCCACCTCAGTTCCCCAGAGGGGGCGTCAGAAACCCGGCGTACCGCCCGTGGGGAGCGACGGGGAAATTCGCCCCATTGGAAGGGTATCAGAAAGCCTGCGTTCCTTTGTTGTTGTTGTTGCTGCAACAACATCAGAAGCAACAACAACAACAACAACAACAACTACAACACCAACACCAGCACCAACATTCACAACAACAACAACAACAATCATGTTTAGACTGTTCGCTCTTATTTGCTCGCGTGCCATTTAACTCTTCGTCTTCGATCGTACTCCTTTTGGGGGGTATACTTTTCTTCCCTGCAGGCCGGGCCCCGGCAAGCAGCGGGGCGGCCGCGGACCGTCGGCCTGGCCAGCGGCAGCGGTGATCGGCGGGAACCCGACCCCAAGAGGGACGGGCAGGGGACCGACCACGACGACGACGACGACGACGTCGACGTCGTCGACGACGACGACGGCGACGACGACGACGACGACGACGAGCGAAAGCGAGAGCGAGAGAGAGAACGACAGCACGGCCACGAATGGCACGAAGTAGGCCACGAAAGGCGACAGCGGGGACACGACGGGAATGCGTATGGGGTCACGAAAAGCGCGAACGAGCGGGGGCCACGAAGGGCAGATAATGCGGGGCCACACAAGGCAACGAAGGGGCCACTGAGGGTAGCAACTGGGCCACGTAGGACAGCGAGGGGGCCACAAAGGGCGACAGCGGGGCCACGAAGGGCATGCATATGGGGCCACGACGGGCGCGAACGAGCGGGGGCCACGAAGGGCATGTGTATGTTGGGCGCGGAGGGCAGCGAGAGGGCCACTGAGGGCAGCAACGGGGCCACGACGGGCAGCGAGGGGGCCACGAAGGGCGACAGCGGGGCCACGAAGGGCGCGCATATGGGGCCACGACAGGCGCGAACGAGCGGGGGCCACCAAGGGCATACATATATCGATATATACATAATTATATATATGGGGCCACGAAGGGCAGCGAGGGGGCCACGAAGGGTTGCAACGGGGCCACGAAGGTCAGCGAGGGGGCCACGAAGGGCTGCAACGGGGCCACGAAGGGCAGCGAGGGGGCCACAAGAGGCTGCAACGGGGCCACGAAGGGCAGCGAGGGGGCCACGAACGGCTGCAACGGGGCAGCGAAGGGCAGCGAGGGGGCCACGAAGGGGTGCAATGTGGCCACGACGTACAGCGAAGGGGCCACGAAGGATTGCAACAGGGCCACGAAGGGCAGCGAATGGGCCACGAAGGGGTGCAACGGGGCCACGAAACAAAACGAGGGGGCCACGAAGGGTTGCAACGGGGCCACGAAGGGCAGCGAGATGGCCACGAAGGGCTGCAACGGAGCCACGAAGGGCAGCGAGGAGGCCACGAAGGGATGCAACGGGGCCACGAAGGGCAGCGAGGAGGCCACGGAGGGTTGCAACGGGGCCACGAAAGGCAGCGAGATCCCGTTTCCTAAGTAATAGGTGAGGGAGTCCTAAGCGCGAGCGCGACTCCTGGATGCCTGACTGTCAGGAGCGCGGCAATTGAGTAAATTGTTGGAAATTCCAGCGCAAGCGCGCTACTTTTAAGCAAATTGAAAGCACGTCTCCAGCGAGAGCGCGACTCCAGAGCGCTGAGAAAACGATTCATGCATATATTGTAAGGAAGTCCCAAGCGAGAACGCGATTCCTGAATAAAATGCGGGGGAGTCGGGCGGGAGCGGGGGTCCTGGCAAAAGTGTGAGGAAGTCTCAGGCGGGAGCCGTTGTTGGTGAAACCCGGGGGCCAACAAAGCAGTTTGAGGATGAAGACTTTCATTGATAATAAAGAACAGGGTGCGAGCGCAGGGCGGGGCACTTCAATTGAGAAAATACGATGTGCACCGGAGGGGAAGCCAACAATAATTATTCTTCAGCAGTGAGAGCTCAACGGTTCCCGCTTGATACGTCCTCACCCTTCAGAAAACAGCAGGCTCTCGCGCAGGGCGTCCTCACAATTTACGCAAGAATCACGCTTTCGCGAGGAGTTGCATCACAGTTCGTGGAAACGCTGCGCCCTCGACACTCAGGAATCACGCTCTGGTTCCGGACTTCTGACGGTTTACCACGGATCGCTAGAGACGCCCTCGCGATTCATGCTGGACTGATGCTTCAGCGGCCCGCCCGCTTGACCCGGCCGTCTGGGCACGCCTGCCCGACCCGCGCGTTAGATCCCGCCCGCCCGACCCGCCCGTCCAGCAATGTATATTGAGTTGTGCAGTATATGGAATACAACCTATATTGCACAATATGTGGTGGCATCGATATTGTGAAATCTACGTGATGCAATCAAGGTGGTGTAAGCGATGTTGTGCGCAAGCTATGGTTTGCAATATCTGTTGTGACATCTATACTGTGCAATCTATGTTATGCAATCGCCGTGCGGCGGCGACGGCGGCCGCATAACTGCCAGACCGAAGACACGGCCCAGACGACGGGCGGCGTCGTGGCGGCGACGGTGGCCACAGAGTCGCCGGATCGAAGACACGGCCCAGTTCCCTAGAGCAGAAGCGAGAGAACCCCACGTGCAAGCACTGTTTGGGAAAAAGTTTAGATCACCCGCCCACGGTGCCCGTGGCGCGTTTCGATGGAAGCGCCCCTCGCTTGCTCGCACTTGTGTATCCAGAGGGCGCAGTCTTGGGCCTCTCAGACGGGGCGGTGGGCCCCCCCGAACGACACGCGCGACACCCGCCCTAATTATACCTACCCCCAATGCGTTGAGAGATGGGGCTCCCGCCGGCGAAACTCCCGCAAGGGATCCTGGGATCGCGCTCTCGCTTGAGACTTCTTCACAATTACTCCAGATTTCGTAATAAAGGGAGGGCGGTCTCATTTCGGGGGGGGTCTCTTCCAGGCTATCTTGGAGGGCCTGGGGGGGTTTGGGGACGATGCTTTGGAGGGCTCTCCCACGGGGGGAGGTCTGAAATGGCTTGTCTTGGAGCGTCCAGACCCCCTCCCTTTTATTACGAAATCTGGAGTATCCTGGGACCGCGCTCTCGCTCGAGATCTCTTCACACTTACATGACGGGTCGCTTTCTCGGCGCCACACGGTCGCGCTCTCGCTCGGGACGTCGTCGCAATTGGTCTCAGGAGCCGCGCTCTCGGCGGCGACATCCTTGCCATCTTTCCCTCTCTCGCCAGTCCGTCTTGCCTCACCCCTTCTCGTCCTCCATCTTTCTCCCTTCTCCCCTCTTGCCCCCTTCCCTCCTCCCTCCCTTCCCCCACTCCCTTCCTCCTCGCTCCCTCCCTGTTCCATTATTTCAGTTCTTCCTGGCTGCACCAATTACGCGTGGCAGGGATGAAGATGTATTCCCCCAAGGGGGTACGATCAAAGACGAGGAGGGCGGGCATCGAGGTTTTGGGATATACATGTTGAATGGCACGCGCACG
The DNA here is from genome assembly GCA_963575745.1 of Prorocentrum cordatum. Lineage (NCBI taxonomy): Eukaryota > Dinophyceae > Prorocentrales > Prorocentraceae > Prorocentrum > Prorocentrum cordatum. The sequence goes on from CAUYUJ010018438.1 coordinate 752,628, forward strand.
TCTGAAAGCGAGCAGTCTTAGATTGGTTCATGGTTGTTATTGTTGTTTTTGTTTTCGTTGCTGTTTGTGTTGTTGCTGTTGTTGGTGAGTTCTCACTGTTGAAGAATATGGAATTATTGTTGATCCCCCTCCGGGACACCTGGTGTTTTTCAATTAAAGTGCCGTTCCGGGGCTCGCGCCCTGTTTGTTATCAAGGAAAGTCTTGGGTTTCAGGATTTGTCCCTTGGCCCCGGATTTACAATAAGAAGGGCTTCCGCCTGGTATTTCCTCACAATGTATTCCACATCGCGTTCTCGCTCACAATTGATGCAGAAATCGCGCTCTCGCGTTGGACTTCTTCGCAATTGATTTAGACTCCGCGCCTTCGACACTCAGAAATCACGCTCTCTGTGTGGACGTCCTTACGATTTTTGGGGGAATCGCTCTGTGGCTCGAAACTTCCTCGCGATTCAAGCAAGACGCACGCTTCAGCAACCCGCCTGCTCGACCTGGCCGCCTGGGCCCGCCTTCCCGACCCGCGTGTTAGGGCCTACCCACCTGATCTGCCCGTCCGGTTCTGCCACGTGTTTTCTGTTCCTGACCCCCCTATCCTATTTTCTCTCGTGTTCCATCCTCCTCCCTCCCCCTTGTCCCTTCCTTCCATCCGTCTTCCTTTTCCCTGGTCAATGGGCTGCACGAAATGTATGGTGCAAGTAAGAAAGAAAGATCCACCCCCAAGATGGCACGATCGAAGACGAAGAGGGCGGGCCTCGAGGACTTGATATTCACGCGCGTTGAGTGGCACGCGAGCAGACAAGAGCGAACAGTCTCAAAATGAACGGTGCTGTTGCTGCTGCTGATGGTGCTGTTGTTGAGCCCTCACTACTGAAGAATAATGATTGTTGATCCCCCCTTCGCGGACCATTGTGGCTTATTCAATTGAAGTGAATTCCCCGGGGCTCGCACCCTGGCTTCATCAGGGGAAGTCATTCGGCTCAAATTGTGTTGTTGGTCTCCAGGTTACAACAACAACACCAACAACAACAACAACAACGGCTCCCGCCGGAGACTTCCTCACAATTTAACTAAGGCCCCGCTCCCGCCTGAGATTTCCCCCCTTCTCTTCAGGAATCGCGCTCTCGCTTTGGACATCCTTACAATTTATTCCGGAAGCGTTTTCTCGGCGCTCTGGAGTCGCGCTCTCGCTGGAGATTTGCTTACAATTTAGTCCAGAATCGCGCTTTTGCAGTTGAGTTCCCCGCAATTTACTCAAGCGCCGCGCTCCCGACAGTCAGGCACCCAGGAGTCGCGCTCACGCTTAGGACTCCGTCACATCTTACTTAGGAAACGGGATCTCGCTGCCCTTCGTGGCCCCATTGCAGCCCTTCGTGGCCCCTCGCTGCCCTTCGTGGACCCGTTGCAGCCCTTCGTGGCCCCGTTGCAGCCCTTTGTGGTCCCACTCGCTGCCCTTCGTGGCCCCGTTGCAGCCCTTCGTGCCCCCCTCGCTGCTCCTCGTGGACACGTTGCTGCCCTTCGTGGCCCCATATGCACGCCATTCGTGGCCCCGCTCTCGCCCTTCGTGGCCCCCTCGCTGCCCTTCGTTTCCCCGTTGCAGCCGTTCGTGGCCCCCTCGTTTGCCCTTCGTGGCCCCTTTGCAGCCCTTCGTGGCCCCCTCGCTGTCCTTCGCGGCCCCATATATGCATGCCCTTGGTGGCCCCCGCTTGTTCGCGCCCGTCGCGGCCCCATCTGCGTGCGCTTCGTGGCCCGGCTGTCACCCTTCGTGGCCTCCTCGCTGCCCTTCGTGACCCCCTCGCTGCCCGTCGTGGCCCCGTCCTTGCCCTTCTGCGGCGCAGTATACGTATGCCCTTCGCGGCCCCCGCTCATTCGCGCCCATCGTGGCCCCAAATGCATGCCCTTCGTGGCCCCGCTGTCGCCCTTCGTGGCCCCCTCGCTGTCCTCCGTGGCGCCGTTGCTACCCTCTCTGACCCCGTCGTTGATGCTGTGGCCCCGCATTATCTGCCCTTCGTGGCACCCGCTCGTTCGCGCCCTTCGTGGCCCCATACGCATGCCCTTTGTGGCCCGCTGTCGCCCTTCGTGGCCCCCTTCCTGCCCTTCGTGGCCCTGCTGTCGCTCTCGCTCTCGCTTTCGCTCGTCGTCGTCGTCGTCGTCGCCGTCGGCGTCGTCGGTTCCCTGTCCGTCCCTCTTGGGGTCGGGTTGCCGTCGATCTTGCCGCCGATCAGCGCTGCCGCTGGCCAGGCCGGCCGCCCCGCCGCTTGCCGGGACTCGGCCTGCAGGGAAGAATGATATACCCCCCCTCAAAAGGGGTACGATCGAAGACGAAGAGGGCGGATCTCCAGGGTTTGGGAAACGCACGTTGAATGACAATCGAGCAAATAAGAGCGAGCAGTCTTAAAATAATGTGTTGTTGTTATTGTTGCCGTCGTTGTTTAGCTTGCATTGGTTATGTTTTCTGGAGGCGGTCCGTTGTCGAAACGTGTTTCGCATCGCTGAATGCTTCTTCACTGCGGCATCGACTGCATGGTCAAGAACTGCACGGTTGGAGGGCGCTTCGCTCTGAAAATTGGGCTCCCGCTTCTGAGAGACCACACCATTCCCCAAGCAGTGCTTGCTCTTACTCAGGAGGGGGAAAACACACACAGATACAATGAATCGTCGATTGCCCCAAAGACATTGGAACATATGGGAAGTGGGGGGGGGAGACGAACATCCCAATCATATGGGAAAATAGGGGGATCCTTTTGTTTGTGTGTGTATTTATTTGTGTGTCGCAGGGCCCCTTTTACTCATGGCTTGTTTGTTAGGCCTCCTCATGGACTCGGGCCGGACGGAGCAGCCGAGGCCCTCGCCCGGTGCCCCCCCGTGGGCAGCTCGTGGGCGCCCCAGGCGCCCCGGGTGGGCCTGCCGAGGCCCTCGCCGGGTGCCCGCCCGCGAGTGACTCTCGTGGGCGCCCCGCGCGCCTCGCGGGTCTGCCGAGGCGTCGCCTCCTGGTGCCCGCCCCTTTGGGCGCGCCATGCCTGCCCTCATCCGCTTGGCGGCGGCAGAGCCTGCACAAGTGGACGTGTCCCACCCACCCATGACCCAAGATATATTGATCTCAAAACGACGACGATGTTGTCTCCACACCGTGTCGCTGGCGCTGGGCCGAGCCCTCCACCGCGTCACGGCTGAAACGTAGCGATGCGTTGAGACAGCTCTCACCGCTCAAGTTTACCAGCCTGGAACATATCCCTATCCCTGTGCTGGGCACCTCCTCCTCACGATGCCAATCTCAGGGGTTCCCTTACGTTTTGAGGGTGGATCCTTAAGATTGTCATCGCCTTTTGGCGTGTCAATCTTAGGGATAGGGATACGTTCGAGGCTGGTAACAAGTTGCGCCTCGCAGGTCGCACCTCCTCACAGCTCCCTCCACATGGCCTGCGCCACGGAGCCCGCGCCATACCTCTGGCACCACACAGCGTGCATACTCTGACACCACACGGCTTGCACCCCGTAGCTTGCACATGCACGACATTGCTTGTACCACCTAGCTGGCACCACACGCACCACGTAGGTTGCACCGAAGATGTTACACCACGTAGTTCGCACCACATAGTTGCACCACCTAGTAAGCATCCTTTAATTTTACCATCGTGCCTCTGTGCGCATCCCATGGCTAACCTGACGGAATATTTCCAGACCGGGGCATCCACTTGAATGGCAGGCCATGGTGCCATATCGAATGAGAAACAGAGCCCGTATGGATTTACAGGCAGGGGATGTCTGACGAGAAAGTTATTGCATCATCGTCTACACATATTGGGCCTCCTCTGTTCCTTTCCCTTCTGCCACATATTAGCTTATCAGGATGAGTGACCAAAATAAATGGAATAATAATCCGGGGGAGTCTGAGGAGGAGGAGGAGGAGGAGGAGGAGGAGGATGATAATCAGGATGAATGCAGGTGCGATGTTGCCGCTTTGCCGCGCCTCGCAGAAGGAGATGCAGCAGCAGAAGCAGGAGGGCGGATGGAGGAGAGGAGGAGGAGGAGGAGGCGGAGGAGGAGTTCGGGAAGGAGAAGCATCAGCCCAGGTCACCTCGCTCCCCCCCCCTCTCCCTCCCTCTTGTCTCCTCCCCTCCCCTCTTCACCTCCTCCCTCCGCCACTCTCCCCCCCTCGCCCCTCTTTGACCCGCCCTCCTCACCTTCCGATTCCTGCCCCGGCCCCCCAAGAAGTCCTCTTCTCTTCTCCCGCCCCATCCTTCCCCCCTCCCGTCCCCGGTCCCCCCGCCCCGCTCGCTCGCCCTCCCCGTCCCCTCCCCGCGCAGCGCGCCGACGGGGCAGCTGTCGGGCAACCGGGTCGGCGGCAGCGCGTCGCAGCACGACGCCGCGGCCTGCTGGGCGCTGGGCCATGGGCGGTACAAGCACTGCGGCCTCCGCGAAGGCCCGCGGGCTTCGCGGATCCCTGGCGCCCCCCGGAGAGCTCTGGCGGCTTGGGGCGGTCGGCGTCTGTGAGCGGAAGCTGGGGCCGAGGGCTCAAGACTCCTAGACCTTTGGCTCAGTTGGGGGATCTCGTTTGGGGGGGTGCGGGGAGTGGCTGACCGACTCCCCCCGCTCCCCGACTTGCCCGGCGCCCCAGCGCCTCGACTCCATAACTCCGCGGCCCCCCTGCCCCCCAACTCCCCCACTCCCCTGGCCCCCGACTCCCGGACTCCCCAGTCGGGAAGCCGCTCCAGGAGGCTTCACAAAAATACCCCCCCCCCGCTGGTAGACTGACAAAGCGGATTGTCCGCAGGAGTTGGTGTTGCATGACATACGCAGGCGTAGTTCGTCTGCGCACTCTTGCGTCAGTTTGTGGCAAGGAAGCGTCGTCAGCCCAGCCAGTCCGCTCAGGGATTGCCATCTCTGAGCTCGGCCGAGCCGAGCCTCAGCCGCCAGCACCAGCGTGGACCTTGCTGGTCCCACTGGATGCGCCCAGGAGGAGCGCTTGTCCACGCCTAGTTCGGGGAAGCGTAAGACTCAAGTATGCAAGCAAGTCGGGTTTTGCCGACGTTTTTTTGTCGAGCGCGTCCTCGATTTTGACGGTCCAGTTGTCGTGGGATGTTTGCAGCCGGAGCTCGCGTCAAATTTCAGGTTGGGTCTGGTGATTTTTAATGCTGGCCCCGTCGGGCCCACCCGAGTCCCCCGCCCCCGAGCCTTCCCTTGCGTCTCCCCGATCTAGAGCGCCCCACCGTCACGCCGATTGCCGCGAGGAGTAGGAGGGTGAGGGGGCATCGTGCACTCGAGACTTATGATGCTCCAACCTACTTTAGCCTTGATCACCAGGAAGAATTTCGAGCGCCCAAAACAGTACCGAAACTCAAGTGTGTTCACGTGCCGGGCCCTGGGACCTGGGAGACACTGTTTCGACACTCTTTCGACACTCTTTTGACACTTTTCTGGGTGCTCGAAATCATTTCTGGGATGCGGTCCTTACGTAAGTGGAACGGGAACAATGGGAAGCTGGCGAATCTCGCAGGGGGCGCTGATGGGCAGGAGGAGGAGGAGGAGGAGGAGGCCACTCGTCGTGCCCAGGGCCTCGATCTGCTAAGACGCTGGGATGCGGTCCTTAAGTAGGACGGGGACAGCGTAACTCGAGACGAAGAAACGAGAACCACGCTGGGCTCATGATAGGGGCCCTGGTCTTCGGCCCGTTCCTGCGGCCTCCAGGTCCGGGGCCTCGTCGTGTGGCCGAGAGGCTCGCCGTGCCCGGAAAGAGAAGCCGCTCTCTCTCTTTCTCTGCCCAGTCCACCCTTTTGCGCCTCGCTCGGGGGCGGAAAAGAGGGGGGTGATGACTAGGGGGGGGGGATATCATGGCGGGGGCCATGATATTTTCCCAGATTTCGTGGCGCCTCTTCTTATTTCATTACGTCCCTGGCCCCCCCGCTGGGCCGCGCACATGCCGCCGGTCATGATTTGCACCCCCCCCTTTTGGACACCCCCCTCTTGGCCGCTCCCGACTCGCAGCGCGACGGCTGTGTGCCAGAGCAGGCGTTGGGGTGCTGTGCTGAAGCGTCTTGGCAGATCGAGGCCCTGGGCACGACGAGTGGCCTCCTCCTCCTCCTCCTCCTCCTCCTCCTCCTCGTCCTCCTCCTCCTCCTCCTCCTCCTCCTCCTCCTCCTGCCAGTGTCGCGACACGAGCCTACCACCTCACCAAGGATGACTCCGTGCCGATGACGTACCAGAAGCAATCGACCGCCGTAGCCGCCGCGCGCCATGCTCTGAAGCTGCCTGCCGATCTGTCGGGCGGAGCGGGCGCGCCGTAGCTCGGCCTTCCGACGGACTCGCCCCTCTCAGGCGACGTTCGCTCCTCCTCCTCCTACCCATCAGCGCCCCGTGCGAGATTCGCCAGCTCCCCACTGTTCCCGCCCTGCTTACGTGAGGACCGCATCCCAGAAGTGATTTCGAGCACCCAGAAGAGTGTCAAGAGCGTGCCGGAACAGTGTCGAAACAGCGTCGGGCGGGTGTCTCCCAGGGCCCGGCACGCGAAATCCCTTGAGTTTCGATACTTTTTTGGGGGCGCTCGAAATTCTTCCTGGCGGTCAAGGCTAAAGTAGGTTGGAGCATCATAACCCTGGGCGCGACGAGCGGCCCAGCAGCGTCCCCTGCGAGATTCGTCAGCGCAGGGCCTGCTTCCTGGTGGGATCTTCTGGTGACCCTGCGGCGCGCTGCGCCCTCACGCTGACATGTTGGGGGGCAGTGTTCCTACGGCCCAGCGTGATCCACCGTGTTCCCAATCATGCTGTGCCCAATGGAACCTAACCTCTGCGGTGCAAGAGTGGCTGGGCTGTGGTAGAGATTTGCCGAAGCGGCTCCGGTAAGTCTCTGCCACAGCCCCTCTTCGGCCCGAATCCAGATTCCCTACGATATTTCCGTGCCCTTGCGGGTGGTCCTCCCCCGGATCTCCGAGGACCCCCCCTGAGCGACGCGGTGCAGAGGCAAGGTTTTTCTCCATGCAACGCGATGCAAGGACACGCGTTGCGACGCACTGTGGTGCAATGCAGATCACGGCAAAATGAAGCATCGCAAAGCAATGCCGGGTAGATGCAACCAGAGCCATGCATAACTATGTAACACTCAACACAAAGCAAGGCACGCCAGGTAATCAATTGAAAACAATAGCGACGCACAGCAATTATTTGCTACTCAAAGCATGTCAAAGCGAATCGGTTCAAACCAAGGCAGTACATGGCAATGCACTGCGCCGCACTTCCAAGCAACACGGCGCAGCTCAAGTCAATACACATCAACGCCGCAGCATGTGACAGCTGGTCCCAAATACATCATTATTCGTGATTGCGGTAACGTGCAGTCTGACTTTAGCATGCATGTCAGATGTTGTTGATCTTGCCTTGCATAAGATGGGAGATGATTCGGGCAGCGTCAGGTCCTTATGTCTGCTTTGTAGCTGGGCGCCGAAGCCAGGAGCTCAACCGAAGAGCAAGCTTGACGTTGCACGCTCAACGCTCAAAGCAAGATAGGGGTAAAAGCGCAAGCAAACGGACGTTCGACCGCCGCAACTGGAAATCGAAAGAGCATCCTTATAAACGCAAGCTGATTGACAGCTACATGATAGCAAGCAAACTGCAATCGCATTGCAAACGACACGCCAATATGACGCCAACGAAGGGCAACGAACCTGCAACGTGAGCTCACATTGAAACCAGGCTGAACCAAGGCATGCAACGGACCGAGTATAGCCAAGCTCATGGAACAGCACAGGCCACAGGCAAACAAAGGCCAGTATGATGTACGAGGGGGAATGGGCTGGTGGCTCACACATTGCGGGTCGCAAGCAGGTTCTACCGCGACGAGAACTTAGGGATTGCAGTACAAGCGGAACCCAGGACCCCAGGGCAACCAAGCACCTAACTCCAAACCATGGGGAATTTCAAACGCTGGAGGGTCTCGTTGGACATTTTACCCCCCCCCTCTTTAATTCTTTTTTCAAATAAAAAAAAACAAACTCCCCCCCTCCCCCGTCTAAGGATATTGCTGTCTTGGGGGGCTCTCTGAGGGCAGCTTGGTGGCCTCTCTGGGGCTGTCTTGAGGCCAGCTTCGGGATCTTTGCGCGCCCTTGGGCCGACTCGGAGCCCACTTGGACCGTCATACAAGCCTCGTCAAAAATAAACAGAAACAAAATTGGAAATCACGACGATCGATCTTCTCGGGCACTTGTTAGAAACTGCGTTCTTCAATGCTGCGGAGGGGTCGTCGGATTTTTGAAGCCCTTGCGTCCACGTCAGATATCTAGCGTCAGCATTGGAGTAGCGCTGACCATACAATCACCGAACACATAATCCCTCAGTTTATTTTCGACGAGGGTTGTAAGGGGGCCTCGCGGGACCCTCTTGGCCCTTCTTGGGAGGATCGGGGCTCCAATACATTCACGCCAGAGCACGCGCCGGCACGTGCCACGCGCCCAGAAGTCCGTGAATGTGGGGCCCACGCTTTGAAAGGCTCAGTTGTCAGGCTGAGGACGGATGGCTCCAGGGCTCAAAACGCGCTTCGCGGCACGGTGGTGGACAGCATAGGGGCTTTGGTCCCACCCAAATAGAAGCCATTCCAAGATGACGGCAAGCTGGAGAGGCCAAGCAAGCGAGTGCAACATCGACGCAGTGCAGTTGCAGATGGTATGCTACTGGCCACTCTATAGGCAGCCGGGTAGCAGGAACATAAATGTGACCGAGGGGCCAGCTAGGAACGAACTCGCAGCGCGTCCAGGCAGCCTGCACGGACACGAGACGCAAGCTAGATGCCAACAGTGGTAAGCAAGGGCGAACTAGATACAAGCCCAGCCGTCGCCCCCAAACAAGTAAATGCGTAGACGGCTGGGTCATCTACAGAACAGAGTACACTTTAATTACATGACACCGAATTTCAAACAAACTCAAGCAAACGCAACTTCGGGGACATGCTGAAAGGTGCCTTACAAACAATGTATTTACATACGCCACGTTGCAAGCTAACAGCGATGCGGCATGCAACTTGCACGCGTGCGAAAAGGAAACGGTTGGAGGGTTATCCGGAAATTGGAGGAGCTTGCGGGGACGTATGTCAACGTGTCCGTTTGGGCAGAAAATGGAATGGAACACATCGAGGCCGCTCTGAGGCGCGCTATGATCTCAAAGTCGGAACGGTCCGGGCACTTAGGAAACCTGTCGGTTGCTAGGTTGCAATTCCTCATCTACAAAATGTGAGCTTCAATTCGGTATTGCTATTGTAATGATCGGTGTCTGCACGCAGCACAACGACCTTGTCAGGACAAGTCTGGATCAGTACAGCCGCGCACGCAAGACACCCGGTTCGGTCACCAATGCAGCTTCGATGTAGGTGTGCATGGTTTGATGGTCAGTGGTTGACTGAACAGCTGAAGGGTAACCAGCGGATGTGATTTGATTGTGGTTTCTGTTGGCCTAGCCTCTGCCAGAATGTTGTTGTGAACGCAGTCGCTGTGATACTGATTTTCAAAGTGGCACGCTCGCGAACGCACTCCATATACTCCTTGCATGCAGATGGTTATGTCTATCAAGTCAAGCTTTTGGAAAAATGCTTCAAGATCCACTGGCGTCCACCGAGCTGCCAGTGGTCTCGCGGACGAACATCGACATTCCATTGTTAGACGCTGAGTGCAGCGCCGAGCGCAAGCAGATGTTGGAGGTGTTGTCTCGCCGCGTCGCGGACCTCGCTGAGCTGGTGACTGGTTGTATGGAAAAGCATTGGTTGCAGCTGCTGCTGCTGCTGCTGCCCTGCCACCGCCCCCACCCACCCCTACCGGCACCCCTCTCACCCTGTTGGAACACAAGTCGTTAGCGAAGAATGCATCCTGACAGGCCTTTCTCTGACGTTGATGTTTCCCAGCGCGACGCCCGGCTTAGGAGACATCACAGTCCTCAATGATTTCAGGAGGCATCCTTAGCATCACGCTTGCAGTGGGGTCGCATGCGGTATGGGCTACGCAGCATAAGCCAAACGCTGCTAAGCAAACACGAATCGATAACTAAGCTATGCATTATAAGCCTAGATTATTGTGGAGGTAGCACGTCAGCTAGACGCTTCGCGTAACCCCACCAGCCCATCCACAAACGATGTTCAGGCGAGTTGCCTGATCAGGGATGTGGAGCAGCCCTGGGAGGCCGTCATATCCCAAGAGGGGGAGGATGAAGAAAGAAGCGGAGGAGGAGGAGGAGGAGGAGGAGTAGGAGAGGGAGGGGGAGGAGGCAGGAGACAGGAGGACGGGGAGGAGGAGGAAGAGACGAATAAGCAGGAGGAGGAGGAGGAGGAGGAGGAGGAGGAGGGGGGCTAGTAGAAAGGCCAGAGGCCTCTTGGACGCCCTCGGAGTCTCTTCGGATGTCTCTTGAGAGCTTGTTGGAGTCCTCTTGGGGCGTCTTGGGGGTCTCTTGCTGGTCCCGGGGCCTCTTGGAGCGTCTTGGGTGCTTCGGGGGAGCCTCTGAGGACCTCTTGGGGATCTCTTGGAGCCTCAGCATGTTCAGCGGTCGTCTTTCGATGGGCAGCTACTGGGAACCAGAACATAGCCCATGTGCGCGACGCTTGGGCGAGGTGCGCCACGCATACCAGGAGCGCCAAGCGCGCCAGGTGCGCCAGGCACCCCTGGTGCCCAAGCGCGCCAGGCACGCCTGGTGCGCCGTATGCGCCACGTGCTCCACGTGCGCGACGTGTGCCGCATGCTCCAGCCGCGCCAGGTGCACCACGTTCGGGGCACGATCAGAGTGTGCCCGGTGCGGCCGCGCACGTGACAGCTCACATCGGAAAACGTGTCGGCCCCCCCATCCTTGCCGAAAACCACTGCGCCATCGCGGCGGGGTGGCCATGATAGTGTGTGGTGGGCCTGCACAAGGCAGGCAATATGCCATCACCCCAGCTGTCCTTGTCAAAAAGCTATGGACAGGTGATCGCGGGGCTGCCGCGCATGACCCAGCTTTCGCCGCGAAGTACATTACGCATTGCTTTTTTGATACGGATGGTGGCCCTGCGCACAGCAGGCAATTTGTTGGCACCCTCAACGTCTGTGCCAAAAACAACACAACACTGCACGCGGGGCCCACGAACATGACCCAAGAGTTTGCCCCGACGTGTATTTCATATGGTTTTTCTTGTCAGGGATGGTGGGGGGTTGTTGTCATGGGTACCCTCATGGGTTCGGATTGGCTGCCGGTCGCCTGGGGAAGGGGCATGCCAATTATTCGGGAACAGTTTGGAACAATGATAAGCCCCTCCCTGAAGGGAAAAAAGGGGGTTGGAAGAGGAAGCGCCCTGCACCACTCACGCCCGAAAATGCTGGTGGGATTACGCTGAGCTAGGTTTGGCTTGGCTGAAGCTGATTCTGAAGCCAAGACAGGTTATGAGACACCACTCCTTCGTATGCAATGGCTCAAGACCGCGTGCCCAGCAGATAAGGTTGATGATGAATTTAGCTTAGCGGCACTTGCAACCTGGTTCCAGAGGCCGTCCAATCCTCACCATCCGTCCTGAGTCAGAATCCACGGGCGTCCACGGGCCCCTGGGTTCGCATTCAATTGCATCACCTAGGGGGTTGCTGGTGCCGCCAGGCCGATTCGCCGCACGACTTTGCATCTACTGCGCTGCAAACTATCGGCGATTGCAGAGTGTGCGCAGGATCCCAGTATAGGAACGCCACATGGCCAAGTCTGTGCATCGGATTTGTCGCATGGCGTATCTTGTCACGAGTCCGTCTCACAATGCAGATCTCGTGTGCGCGCAGATAGTGCGCAGCTGTGCTCACGCTCCTTGTCTATAGTTTACACCTCGAGCATTCACAGTGCGCGTGAACAGCATGTGTGCGTACATATCATGCACGGGGCATGCACGTTATACTTTGGGAGCGTGTGGGCGGGCTCCAGACCTACAGGCAATGTGTAGGCACAGCGTCCGCACTGCACTCCCTCCCAAGTATCGCACCATCCCAGCGCACAGTAAGCTCGCACATTGAACCCTCGCCCGCGGGAGCCCCGCGGGCAGGTACCCAAACACATCTGCGCAGCATCGTGGCACCTAGCCGGCTGCAGCGAGCCTTCAGATCGCAGGCGCAGTTCACAGTCCTCTTCGCAAGCAGAGGAGGTCGGCAGCGTGCGCGCGCCCCTGAAGCCCCGCAGACTTGCCGGATGAAGCGCAGATTTTCCAGACGGCGCACGCCGACAGAGTATTGGCACGCACCGATCGAGGCAAGCGTGCGTGTTGCGGTGCCCGAGGCCAACAGAGGCCCCGGATGTGGCGGCCATCGGACGGACCCGTCCACGCTGGAGCGGTACCTCCGAGCGAACAACTGGAGCGGGCCGGGCTGCTCACCATGCTCATGTGTCTCCTGCCTTTCCCCACGTGTTTCCTCACGAGTGGTCCCCAATGTCATGTCTCTTCTCTTGCATCCGATGGCTGAGGGCAGGCAGCGACGTTTCGTTATGAACGTTGCCCGGCCCCACGAAATGCCTCCTTGTGTATGTCCTTGTGCTCTTCCACCTCCGCATTCTGCCACATTCCTCCTCGTCGTCCCTAGCGCCGTCCATCCCATCGAGGAACGTGAGCAAAGCCGAGAAGATGCTCCGCGCCGCCGCCAGCTGGCGGCAGAAGTGGGACGCTGACCGGATTTTCACGCACTGGGACTTAGAGGCGCGCTGTCGCCGCACGCGTTCATGCCAGGAAGGCCCTGTCATCGATTACGATGGAGGCGTGCGAATAAGGACCAGATGGGGTTACGAGACGTCATCCGACAACCTCGCCGATCCAGGATCGGTGGGGTAGCCAGCTGGCGACCCCGAATGAAGAACCTCGGTTTTCTCCTGTCTGTTCCACATGGCCAGCGGGAATATTATCCACATTTGGGGCAGTAGGTGCTTTCAGTTCCCAGTTGGAGCTCCCAGTGGCATGTTTATCAACGGGCATTACCCCGAATCCTCTCTTGCGAGCCCCTCCCCCGCCCCAGTCCCGTAGGCCGATTGCATGCACGCGCAGTGGCACAGCCCTTAAATTCTCAGTTGGCACGGGCATTATGACCTCAGGGGGGTCTTGGATCTCCGCGACCTGAACCGAGGGCTGATGGCGTTTGGACGCAGGTGGGGGGGTTGCAGCTTGCACAGTGCTCGCGATAGTGGTGCCGTTCTGGGGCATGTGCCGGCGATGTTGGCTCGCCATGTGCGCTCGTTGTGCAGGTATGTGCGCGGCATGTGCCCAGCACATGCGGATCTTTGCGATGTCGGAGCGTTATGATCGAGGGGCGTGTGCACATGTGCGGCCATGTGCGGGGGCATGTGCTCTGAGATGTTCCACCATTGTTCTGGTTCGACCCCCGCTCTAAAGCGTTGTCTGCGACTGTACGACATGTGCGTGGCGTGCGCGGGAACCCTTTGGTGGTGTTTCCTGCCAGTTTGGCGATCTCAGCCGCCTGGCGGAGACCCTACACACAGTCTTTCCTTTTCTCCCAGGGTCTCCGTCCCTCCCAGCCTTCCATTTCTTCCCAGTCCTGTGCCCTTCCTTTTGCATTCAAGAGTGCACGACTGGGCACCGCAAGCTGTGCAAGTACTGTGCCGGCGTGTGCCAGGCATGTGCTCGGCATGTGCGGAGCAGGGACTACCGGCCGGCGCCCGCGGGCCCCCATTTTGCCCCCCCATGGACTTGCTCTTTCGCTCGTGGCTCTCTTTTTCGGAGGGGCTGTCCGGGTTGCCCCGGAGGGCGTTCCCGCAAGTCTTGTTTCTGCGGAAGCACGGTAGAGGGAAATAATTAATTACGGAACACCCCCCCCTAAAACTCAATGCTGCCACGCGCGGGGGGAGGCTGCGGCCGAAGTGCATCTCATCAGACCCACCACCAACCTTGAACATTCGGGGGGAGGGGGGGCGGCGTCGGACGCATGTGGCACGTGTGCGCTAAGCTGTGCCGAGGCCCGTATATGGCGTGCGCGGCCACGTGCGGGCACGGCGGGGCCTCTTCTGACCCGCACCTTCGCTGGCGTGGGTCACGGAGATGCGTCGCTTGTGTGTGGGGAGGCGGCGGCTGCGACGCTGCCCGGCCCAGGTGCGCACGGGTGAGCGTGTGCACGCACCGTGCGGCACGTGCGCAGAGAAGATTCAGGAGGGAAAGAAACACACAGACACAAGTAATCGTCGATTCCCAAGAAAATATGGGAAGATATGGGAAGTGGGCGGGACGACAAAAACCCAGAAAATATGGGAAGATATGGGGAATCATTTTATTTGTGTGTATTTATTTGTGTGTCCTCGGGCCCCTTGAAAAACGTGGAAATACATCGGGAACGATCATAACATTTAGAAGCATTCTAAGGATGAGCCTTGTGTACCAGCTTGCAAGATATCCCTCTCCCTACCTCTCGGCATCGCTCGGACGTGTGTATTTTCTTCTCGGCGAGGACCCTTGAGGAATATCCTTGATCATTTGGCGAAAAAAACCACGCACGAAACCGAAACAAACACACGGAATGGACGTCCGAGCGATGGCGAGACCTTCGGCATCACCTTAATTCGGTTCCGACCTCAAGGATTTCTTCAGTCCGTGGGGGCACATGGTTGAGATTGGTATCGCCTTGGGCTTGCCGATCCCAGGCAGAGGGATGCGTTCGAGGCTGCTTTGCAAAGAAGCCGTCCTTCTCCCGCGTCGCCGTCCCCGTCCCGCTGCTGTTGCGTCTGCTGCTGCTCCTCCCCCATCCACCTGGTTCATCTCCAGCAGTGCAGGCCTCGTTTCCGGCGCGCTTCGCCGTCGGCGAAAAAGTGAGCGAAAAACAGCTGCGGTAAAACAGCGGCTCCGTCGCCAGATCCCCAAACCCAACTTGATGCCCCCCCAGCTCGACGTGAAGCGCCAGCGAAGCCGTCGAATTTTTTTTCTTGTGCCAGACCTCCTCGCCGTTCCCGAAAAATGTGGGACGTCAACATATTTGGGTTCAGGGTTTCTGGAATCTGCCATCGGGGGCCCCGGCACGAGAGACACGGAGATTCTGCTCCGTGCGGTAACCCACTGGGGGCAGGGTGGTGCGACTGGGACTGGGCACGCGCCCTCCGAGCGCCTTGTCGTGCCTCCCGCCCGGGCCCCTCGGCGACGCTGCGCAGCCCTCCGTGCGGAGCTTGCCAGCGGCGTGCCTGTGCGACCGTATGTGTTGACAGGTGGCTCGCGCGCGCGCGGACGCGAGGCGTACGAGCAGTGCCTGGCCCCGTGGTGGCTGTCGGGCGGCTACCTGGGCCACGGCAAGGCTGGTCAGCCCGTGGCGCTGGAGCGGATCGGGCGTTGCAAGTTTGCGGACCTCGTGAAGGCTCCTCGTCGTCATCGCGGTCATCGCCCTCGCCGTCGTCGCTGTACTTGTCGCCCTCCTCCTGAGAGGTGGCGAAGGGCGAAAAGCAGCGGGAACGGGGAGGAAGAGGGAGAGGGGGGGAAAGGCTGAGGAGAAGAGGAGGGGGCGGCGGCGTTCGCGACGTGGCCGTCGCGGCCCTGCGGGGCATTCTCTCGCTCCCGCAGTTAAAGGATGGCCCCTCCTCCCACGCATGTTTTTCTTCCGGACCTCCCCACGCTCGCCCTGACCCCTCGGCATTTCCTCCCTGGTCCCTCCTCGGTCCTTCCTGTTTGCCTTCTCCCGCCCTTCGCCTTCCCGCCCTCCCCCTTCCTCCGCCCGCACCTTTCCTCCTCGCTCCTGCCTCCTGCCTCGCCTTTCCCGACCGCCGTCTCCACCCCCCGCGTCCTCCTCCATCCCTGGTCCTTAGAAGTCATTCCTTCCTGTCTCGTCCTGTGGCGTTTCGGTCGGCCGGGCCAGGCGTCTGCCCTGAGACCTTTTCACCACGCGTGACCCTGAAGCTGTACATCCGCAGCAGTGTCGCGGACGGAGGGCGGGCGGCTTCCAACATGCGATGATCATTCTAGCGCCGCGCAGATTCGCCATGAACGTTTGCAGGGGCTTCGCGGATAGAGGGTGGATGCTTGGTTCTCGCCCGAGCGCCGCGCACTTTCGCCATACAAGCTCGCAAGAGCTTCACGGATGGAAGGCGGGTGGTTTTCGAAAGGCGGTTTTCGCCTGAGCGCCGCGCACATTCGTCTTCAAAGTGCGCACGAGTTTCACGAATGGGGGGACGGGCGGTTTTTCTAACATGGTTCTCGCCTCGGCGCCGCGCACATTCCTCCTCTACGTTCGCAAGGGCTTCGCGGATGGAGGGCGGCTGGTGTTCAAAATGTGCCTCGCGCCTGGGCGCCGCGCACATTCGCATTCATCGTTCGTGAGAGCTTTACGGATGGAGGGCGGCTGATTTTCAAAATGTGGTTTTCGCTTGAGCGCCGCGCTCATTCGCCATAACACTTCGCAGGAGCTTCACGGATGGAGAGCGGGTGGCTTACAAGTGAGTGTCTCGACTAAGGGTCGCGCACATTCGTCCTGAATGTTCGAATGAGCTTCACGGATGTCGGTCGGGTGGGTTTCAAAATTTGGTTCTCGTTTTGGTTCCGCGCTTTCTCGATTAATAAACGGAAGGGCTTCACGGACTGAGAGCCTCTGATATTCAAAATGAGGTTCTCGGTGTGGTGCCGCGCACGTTCGAGCTTCACGGATGGAGGGCGCGTGGTGTTCAAAGTGCGATTTTCGTCTGGGAGCCCCGCCGATTCGTCTCACATGTTCGCATGATCGTAACGGATGGTGGGCGGGTGGTTTCCAAAATGTGGTTCTTGCTTGAGGGCCGCGCACGTTTGCCATACAAGTAAGCAGGAGGTTCGCGGATGGAGGGCGGTTGGTTTTCAAAGTGTGTGCGTGTGTGTCTCGCCGTAGGGCTGCGCACATTAATTTTAAATTGTCGCCGAAACTTCACGGATGGAGGGCGCTTTGTTTTTAATTTGTGGTTCTTGCTTCAGCGCCGCGTGCATTCGTCTCAAAAGTTTGTCAGGCTTTTCGGATTGAGGACGGATCTACAAAGAATGGTTCTCGCCTCAGCGCCGCGCACATGCGTGCTAAAAGTGTACAGTCGTTGAGTTGGTACTTTATGGTGGACGACTGAGGAATGGTGTTCCGGCGCGGTTCGGGATTGCGAAAGCGCAACAGTCACATGTATTCGCGGTGTTGAATTCCCAGGAATGGTGTCTTGGCACGACTTCGGATCGTGAGGTCGCAGCAGTAACGTTGATTCGTGGCGTCGAAGACCAGAGAGTGGTGTCTCGTTTGGCACGATTGAGAATTCTCAAACACGGGGTGTTCCCAGCAGTGAACAGAATTTCTTCTAGGGACCTGTGAAAAAAAGGGAACGTGGAGGGCGGGTTTATTGCAAGATCGTTGATGCGCCTTGGGTTTGCACTGGGATTTCTCCTCCTCCTTCTCCTTCCCCCTCACGCGAGTCTGAATGCCCCTCTCTCCTCCTCTCGCCCTCCTTTCTCCCTGCTCCTCCTGGCCCCTCCTGGAGGCCGTGCCCTGGGAGGTGTTGCTGAGAATAGACATGGTGTTCTGCCACCGAAGTCTCGGCGCGCTGGAGGAGGATGCGCTGCGTCGAGGCCCGCCGCGCTATGTCGCTCCGGGCATCCTCCGCCCCCCTCATTCCTTCTCGTTCTTCTTCGCCCGTCCTCCTCGCTCCTCCTCACCCCTCCTCGCCCTGGCCTGCTCGCTCCGCCTCGCTTCTCGTCCTCCTCGTCCTCGTTCCTTCTCGCCCTTCTCCCTGCCCGCCCTCCTCCACCTTCTCGTTCGTTCGTCGTTCGCGGGTCCCTTTGGTGCCATCTGTTTGCCGTTCTTGGAATCGTTTTTCGCCCCTCCTCCCTTCTCCTGTGCGTCCCTCCTCCTCCCACCCATTCCCCTTCGGTTCATCCGATGCATCCTCCTGGCTTGCCCTCCATTGGGAAAGAAAGAAAAGGAAGAGGAGGAGAGAAGAGTACGGCTGCGTTCGCAGGCGGTCGTCGGTGTAGGAGGCGTGGGAGCGGGGGGGGGCATGGGAATCATCGTAGGCTGTGGGGAGCTCCTGGATCCTTCTCATCCGCTCCCTTATCACAAGAGGGATTGAGAGCAGGAAGGGAGGACACGAGAGGGGACGAAGAAGAGCAGGAGGAGTCGGAGAAGCTGCGTGAGAAAGAGGAAGTGAAGCAGACGCAGAAGGAGGAGGAGGAGGAGGGGCATGTCATCAGCCATGTCCCTCTTCCTTGGTTGTCTCGGGCATTATGAGGAGGACAAGTGGGAGCCGGACATGTTAGCGAGGACGAGGGCGACTGTCTCCTCCCGTTCCTGATCTTTATCTTCCTCTTTCACCGTCGTGTACCTCTGCAGTGCTTCCCCTCTTCTACACTCCTTCGTCCTCGTTCTCCTCATGTTCCCTCCCAGCCCTCCACTTCTCACATCTGACACGCCCTACATCGTCTCCTCCATCCTGCGTTATCTTTCTCTTAGTTGTATTATAGATTTGTTAGGTCTCCTCCTCATCGTGCTTATTTTCTCTCTCGTCAGAGATGTCGCGGTCAGTGTAGATATTTCCTCCCTCGCTCCTTCTTTCCTGTTAACGATCCGAATTCCGTTCCACGTGACCTCCCCTCCTCAACTCAATTCTAGACGCTTCGCGTAACCCCTCCAGTCCATCGTGTAATTGCCTCGATCAGCGAAGTGGGTAGCACACAGAGGAAAGGTCCCCCAGTGGATGCCTCTTGGGGCGTCTTCGGGGCCTCTTGGCGGTCCCGTACGCCTCTTAGAGCGTTTTGGGTGCCTCGGAGAGCTTCTTGGGGCCTCTTGGGGGTCTCTTGGGAGCCTCTTGGAGGCCTCTTGCGCGCCTGTTGGGGCCTCCTGGGCGCCTCTTGGGGCCATCTTGAAGCGCTCTTGGGAGCCTTGGGAGCGCTCTTGGAGCCCCCTTGGGCCATCTTGGAGCCATCTTGAGGCCTCGGATGGCCATCGGAGACGAAAAGGCGAGACAGCCAAAAACATTGATTTTCCCAAGGTGTTGGAAGGCTGTTGGCCTCTTCGGGGCCTCCTGGGGGGCTCTTTGACCACTTGGAGCCGTCTTGGAGCGGTCTTGGGGCCTCTTGGAGCAGCGTGGGAACCATCTTGAGGCATCTTGGGATATCTTGAGCCATCTTGGAGGTCCTCTTGGGCTCTCCCAGGCGCTGTTGGAGTCATCTTAAGCAGTGCCCCCCCCCCCGAGGAGGCCAACATGTGGCCACAACCTTAGTAAAATCAGTAATGTTGTCATTCTCGCCGAGGCCTATTGGAGCGTCTTGGGTGTCTCTGGGGGGCCTCTTGAGGCCTCGTGGGGGTCTCTTGGGAGCCTCTTAGGGGCATCCTGGGGGCCTCTTGGGAGCCCCTTGGGGCCTCCTGGCCACCTCTTGAGGCCCTCATGGGGCACCCGTGGGCGCCTTGGGAGCGCTCTTGGGGACAGTTCGGAGGAGATCGATTTAACAAGAGGGGAGCTTAAATTACCCCCCCCCAAGAGGCCAACATGGGACCAAAACGCTAGTAAAACCAATGATGTTGGCTTCCTCGCCGAGGCCGTTTTGGACGCTCCGACCGCTCGCGGAACGCTGCGTCCAGGTCCAGGGGCGGGGGTATGGGGGAGGAGTAAACCCCTCCCCGAAGGGGAAGAGGGAGGGGTGGACGAGGACACGCCTTAAACCACCTACGCCCAGAGGGCTTGTGGGATTCCATCGCCTTTCGCATCGCTCGTCTTTCTAAAAGGCTTGTGTAGTATTACCCCGTAGCCATGTGGGATCAAACCATTGTGGTTGAAGTAATCAACTTCTCGGGTGGCACGAGGGTCTTCCCTCTGACTCCAGCGCGCAGGTGCTCGCCCGAGCAGCGTTGCGAGTTGTATCCCTTTCATCTCCCACGTTGTCATATCCTGCGCACCCTGTGTATTGTGGGGACGCCCTTACGCTTCTTCTCCTGGAGTGAGCCTGCTGTCTTCCTTTTCGCTCAGACACTGGGCTGCTCAGATGCCGAATCGTGTGGAGAATTGCCGTACTAGGCTCGCCACTTGAAAAGACTCCCCGTCCCCATCTTGCTCTGTGACTCGGTCGCGCTCGATTGAGGATCGCAGGCGGTGCACCCAAACCATCGAAGGACATGTTGGCTCAATTCTAGGCACCTTCGGGACTCTTGCGGGTGCTGTGACCACCACGAACCAGGACAAAGCTCATTCACAGCAGGAGGTTGAGATCTCAAATCGGCGATGCGGAGACTTTTCGGTGCAGGTGACGAACTTCGCGAGGGATGATGCTACGACACTGCATGCCCTTCAGGAGCATTTTGCTGACTTGAGCTCTCGTGCGTGCTCGCTTGAGTCGTCGCCGACTTCTCGTGGCCCCATGGATGTGGAGCCGTCCACATTCCCCCCGATTGCGCAAGGCCGGATTCAGGTCATTGACGAATAGTTTCGAACGTTACCTGCGTCACCAGCCCCTCTTTCGACGATTGGGGACTCCCACATTGTCGGCTGGTTATTCGGGCCCTTCGGCTCGCCCTTCGTCCACGCGCCAGGCTGCCCGTGTGCGCGTGCGCACCGTGTCGTGATTGCTGGCCTCCCTTGAAGGACGATGCAGGCATCCATTCGTCGTGCTGTGGATTTCTTTCTTGCGGCAGGAGCGCATTGCCGCGTTTAGCTTGTGGTGCGTGCTCTTGATCAGAGTAAACAGTGTAGCCATGGATTTCCCTGATTAAATGAAGGCGACAGGCGTCCTCAGGACACTGGCAGCTCCCCAGCCCCTCTTTTTCCCCGACCCCGTCTACCCTGGCCAGAACATTTCGCTGAGGGCAGAGAGAGACTTGTGCAACAGTTGCAAGCTGCGGGGAGGGTTCGTGCAACAGTTGCAGCTGCTGTACGCTCCCTTCAGAGGCATGTGGGCTCTAATGGGCTCGGAGGTGGCATCTTCATCTTGAGGGCCCCATGAAGACCCCGGATTTGCCATGCGGACTTGGACTGCATATCTGATTGCCCATCTGAATCACACAAGTGGTTCTAAAGGCACGTTGCTGACTCTCACGCCCTGGCCCATCCCTTTTGCTCGAAAATCTGGCATTGGGAAATGGGCGCCTGGACGAGGGCGACCCCTGTCAGGGAGTTCTTTGATGAGCCCCTGGCTTTGGGTGCAGCCCTCGGTGCACAGGTGTCACCGTGTGTTTTTGCTGGCAGTCCTGGTGGCCCCTTTGAGTGTTTGCCCGCGCATGGCCCACTGACTTGTAGTCATTCGCTGTGCCTCGGATATGTCCCTCCCTACTTTGCGCGTGCGCGTGGCTTCTCCGGAGCACGTGTGGGCGTCTCGTGGAG
Organism: Prorocentrum cordatum; assembly: GCA_963575745.1. Classification (NCBI taxonomy): domain Eukaryota; class Dinophyceae; order Prorocentrales; family Prorocentraceae; genus Prorocentrum; species Prorocentrum cordatum. The sequence goes on from CAUYUJ010018438.1 coordinate 773,879, forward strand.
CTACGCGTCAGGACAGGTAAGTTCGCGGGGCCCCTGCCCTTAATGCCCTCCCCCCTTTAAGGTCGGTTCATGGAGCACGCGCGCCCTCTTTGTAGCGGTTCGCAGCCAGAGTGTGACATCTCCGCGGCGGTATTCCCTTTTCTTCAAGTACACAAAACTACGTAGCAGATTTTGCGCGCAAGAGTGCCATGGACAAATTGCTGATATACCTGAGTTGAATCGAGAGCCTCGTGGTTATGATATTCGTCATCCCTTCTTCCTTCGCAGCACGTGTGCGGGCGGTGTCATTACTTGCCTTCACCGTTGTTTTTTAAGGAATGTTCCATCGGTCTCTCATGTCAGCATCATTGACGGTCGCATCCTTAGATCGTTCCTCTCTGGGCCGTCTGGGATCCCCTATACCATCAGCGTTCACCTGCCAAATACGAACGACCTGATTGCGATCTACGCTCGTGTCTTGAATGCAGTCCTTGCCGCCCTGTCTGCGCCCTCTGAGTGCGCGGTTATCCTCATTGGAAATTGGAGCCTTGCCCTTGCGTCTGACGGGCGACTGAGCGAGCTGGAGGCAGTGGGTGGTCGTCCGGAAATGACGCTCATACGTTTCTTTTCAATCGCGCATAGTTGCTGCGGGGTTTTCTATCAACCTGAGGATGCTCGATGGGAGGATCGGGGGTGAACGATTGCGCGCGCAGCCCGTCTGGATAGGGCACGCGGTGCGCTCCCTGCCGCTCTGCTCGGCGATCTCACTATCAAACGCGAGGTCTTGGGGGGGCTCTAATCGAACGCGGCCTCGGATCACCTCCCCACTGTCGTCGCGATGTTCTGCGAGTTTGCCCCGAGGTGCTCCTAGACGGCCCCACTCCTGGACTGTGAGACATGCATTGGCTCCGCGGGGCCGCCTGGCCAGGTTCGCAGATTTTTTCTGAGGCTGCCGAGACGACAGAGGCCGAGCACTGTCGTGCGCTTCGGGCTGTTCGAGGCTGACGAGCTGGCGACGTCGCTAGAGTTGATGCTGCCGCTCGTGCTGGTCCTGCCCTTGCTGCCCATTTTTATGCAGACTACCTTCGCAGTACTCGGGCAAGATGCGCTCTGTCAGCGCATCCAGAATTTGCGTCTAAACCTCATCGGCGAGGAGGATTGTGAGCGCGACAGAGCTGCTCATGATATTTCTGAAGAGACGCAGGACAAAGCTAAGAATAAATTGAACAAAAAGAAAAGGCTCTGGGCGAAACATGAAACGACGCAGGTGGCTCCAAGGGGCCCTGCCCTGCGAAGGTACCTCTGTGTCTCAGGTGAAGAAGCTGCTCAGCACCTTGCTGGCACAGGGGTGAGGTTATTGCTGCGCCTGCTGAAGATCGCTCGCTACGGGCCCCTCGGGGGCGCGAATGTTGTGTAATTTACCAGAGATCGTAGCCTCGCGGGCGCGAACGTGGTGTAATTTACCAGGGATCGTAGTCTCGGGGGCGCGACTGTGGAGTAATTCGCAAGGGATCGTGGCCCCAGAGGCGAGAACGTTGAGTAATTTACGATGGCTCGTGACCTCAGGAGCGCGAATATATGGAATATTTTAAGAAGTATCGTGGCTTCGGGGACGCGAGTGCAACCTAATTGACCAGGGAGCTTGGCCCCAGGGGCGCGAAGACAGCATAATCTGCCAGGGATTATTGCGTCGGGAGCGCGAATCTCATGTATTTTCACGTGCCCCACGGCCCCCCAGAAATTCAGACAGCGCGATTCGGGGGCGCTAACCAGGGCCCTTTTCGGCCCCCCCCCTCGCGCGGACAGTGACAATTTACAGTAAGAAGCAGAAAGCAAGATTCGAAATTCCTGAATAATCGCCACCTGGGTCCGGTTTTTGAAGGCGCATTCTTTGGAAGCGGGGGCGCCCGGTTCATTGGGGCGGTGCCTTTAGACCGAAGACGAGGGGGGTCCGGTTTATTAAGGCGTTCTTGCGTATTGGTTGTTGTGCTCAAGCTGCTGTTGCAGTTCGCATGTTGCTCCGCTTTCTCATCATCATCAATATCATCATCATCACTTCCATCACCATCATCACCATCACCATCATCACCACCATCATTTCCATCACCAGCATAGCGATTTTGGCTCAAGCATTTGCCGGAGTCCAGGGCCCGTGCCGCGCACGTGCGCTTCCTGCTGCTTTGTCATTGCCCCGTCCTCTTGCTTGACGGTCACGCTGGCTCGGCTGGAGTGGCGGATTCAGCAGATTCTCCAAGGTCGTAAGGTGCATTGCGTCTTCAACTTTCACGTTAAGAATGCAGTCCTGCACATCCGCCTCCTGAGCGAGTGGGATCAGGAGATATGCAACGGCTTCCTGGTCATCTGGCTCATGCACGTGGCCTCGGAACTTCAAGGAGTTGTGGCATCGTACCATGGGCGCAAATCCTCTTCGGGCGATTGCATCGTCACACTTGTACTGCATCCGGTTCCTGGGCTTCGTGGTGGCCTCGCTCATCTGGATGGCGATGCTCCGTCTGGGGTCTGATCTTCCTGGTGCCGATCCTGCTGATCGGGTTCTTGCTGGCCTCGCTCTTCCTGGGATGCCGACTGCTGGCGCTCGCGCTCGTGACACTGGAGATCATCATGATCGTGGTTCAGCTTCCCATGAGGGTGCAGCTCTTTTCTGAAACAGTCGGTCTACTTAGAGGCGATGCTGGAGTCGAAGGTGCTGCTGATCATCATAGCCATGTGGAGCTACGTGGCCCTCTCGTGTCTGAAGGTGCTGATGCTGTCCATCATGATGCTGCCGCCCGCCTTCGTGTCGATGCTGAGTCTGAAGGCCTCGCTCCTCTGGGTCTACAGGCAACTGACGATCGCTTTCGTGATCGCGGAGGTGCTAGTGGTAGTGTTTCAGTTCTCCCTGGTGGTGCAGCTCTTTCCGAAGCGGTCGTTCCACTTCGTGGCGGTGCTGGGGATGAAGGTGCTGATGATCATCCTGGCCCTGTGGAGCAACGTGTCCTTCATGTTCCTGAAGGTGATGGTGCTGTTCGTCGTGATGCTGCCTCGGGGACGCCGCCCCGAAAGTTGGCTCGGCTGGAAGTCGTGGAGGAGAGGCCGGAGGAGTTCCAACCTGCCCCCGCTTTCCCTGCTCTTGGGCGTGCGCCTGCTTCGCCTGAGGACGGCCAGTTTCAGTACTTGCATGGTCTGATTCCGCATGGGCATCAGAAGTCAGACAAAGTTATCAACCTGCTCTTACACAAGCCCTGCACGAAAGTACCATTATGGCATCTTTTGATTCACTGGCGCGGTACTTTGCGGAACAGCTGGATAATCTGAGCCAGCACTTGCGCGGGCCCGTTGGCCTCCCACCGCTTGCCTGGCCGCTGCTGTACGAGAGAGCTCAGATGCATGTGGCGAGCCTCGAGGACAATCCCGATAAGAAACTGTCAGCGATGGATGTGCTACGCGCGCTTGGAGGATGATGAGGCCGACTTTCGTGGCTTCTTCCCGCAAGCCTGGCTTCGTCATGTACTGGGTCGGCGGCCTCTTCTGGTCTTCATCGGCCTCGTCTCGGATCCAGACGGCGTTGCCAGTTATTTCGTGTTCCTGCCTGAGGCTATCTCCCTGCCGGTCGTCATATCATGTACCCTCTCTTCTCCTTCCTGGTGGCCATGGTGCTGGGCACGGTGGTGCAAGTCGGCCTCCACCTGTGCATGGGGTGCGCGGCTGGGCCGGCCCACCCAATGCGGGCCCACCGTCGTGCGACAGAGCGTGGTGGCGGTGGGAGAAAAAATAATTTCCATCACCAGCATTACCTACATCAACATCACATCATCACGGTCTTCATTTCGATCGCAGTGACAGTTAGATCATAGCACCGCCGCCGTAATGACCAGAAGCGTCACGCTCTCCACCGCCGCCGCCGCCGCCATCATCATTAACGTATCCGCCATAACACTGGCTCGTAGCCATCACTGTGTCCACGAGTAAGGAGCACTTGCTGTTTCGCAGAGGGGGCTCCAGAATATTACGGCCCCCCGTTGACAAGGGGGGTCCAGAAAATTAGGTTGCAATTGAAGGTTTTTTTTTATGGATGGGTCGATTCTGACGGGATTTCGAGCACTGTCGCCTTGGAAACTGGAAACTGGAACTGGTGCAGGGAGCAGCAGGCCTAACCCTCGCAGCCTGATGGCCCCGCAAGGGGGCCGGCGGATCCCACGCTACCTCCCGTGTCCTCATGATCCGCCTCCTCTCCTCCCTTCCTCGCCTCCCACGGACCTCCCAAAGCCTCTGTGCCGCCCTAAGAAATCCCCGCATTCCCTCTAGGACTTCCCACACAATCCTAAGGGCCCCTGTTGCCAATTTGCCCCCCCCTTCCTCGTGCGCCTTCCGCCCTCTTCCTCATCCACCACCTCATCTTCCTCCCCCATCTTGTACTCTTCGTCCTCGTCGTCGTCCTCCTTCTCCTTTTCCTTCTCCTCCTCCTCCTCGTCGCCAGCCAGAGGCGTGCCGTTGAGGCCGGCCCTCGTCATCATGGACCTCGAGGGTTTCGGGCTGGACGGGGCCTCGGCGGCCGCGGGCGATCAGCCCATGCGGCGGCGGCGGCGGCCTGGGCGGGCAGCATGCGGGCAGTGGAGCAGATCCCTGGGCCGGTGGGTGTTCTCCTCCTCCGACTCCTCCGCCTCCTCTTCTTTTTCCTCCTCCTCCTTTTATCCTCCTCGTCTCCGGGTTCCTCTTGGTGCTCCGCTTCCCTCATTCTTCCCTCCTCCCCTCCCTCTCCGTCCCCCTCCCTTCCATTTTGCCGTTTTTCTCTTCCCTCCGTCCGTCCCTTTTTCCCCCTCCTCCTTTTCTTCCTTTTCCAATTTCAACTTCTTTCCTCCTCCTTTTTCTCCTTTGACAAACACAGCGCCAAAACATTGCATCAGCGGAACCCGTCAGGCAGCAGGTTCTCCTACACTTCCTTCTCCAATTTCTCCTCGTGCGCGTCTTCCTCCCTCCTTTTTCTCTTTTTCCCTTCCCCTTGTTCTCCCCTCCTCCGTGCCACCCTGCCCCTCCCTACATTTTCCCGTCCTTATCTTTTTCTCTCTTCCGTGCAGTCTCATATCAAGGCGCTTGTCGCCCCCCGCACTCGGGCCTCTTTGTGTTCGTACACCTGCATTTTCCGTTCGCTCCGCTCTTGCGCGGATGCGTGCATGCCAGTCTCCAGCGGCATGCTCCGTCTGCGACGCGCTGCTGACGTCGAGGCCCCATTTATTTTTGTTGGAAGGTCTCCCTGGTGAACTCCCAGCGGTGGCGTCATCGCGCCGCCCACTCGCGGCCCTCCAAAGCGATGCCCTGGAGCACACAGCCGCAGAGTCCCGCAGGGAGCAAGACCACCAACAAACAGGCCTCCCGGTGCCCCTGCCCGCTGCTTCCGACGGACGCGCGCCCGCGGCCAACCCCCGCGCTGCGCTCCGCGCCCTCCCCTCCCGCGGGTGCCCGCTCCGCCCGCGGTCGGTCTGGACCCGACGTGGGCGTGGGCCTGCCGAGGGATCCTCGTGGCTTTGATCGGCTTTGATCGGGCTGTGGCCGGCTAGCTCTGGTCTGGCTTTGATCGGGGCTCTGATCGGGGGGCCCTGGTCCGCGCGGCCCCGCCGAGGATCAGGCCCAGTTCGGGGCCGCGCGGGCGATTGCCAAGCTCGTGGAGAGCCGCTGCCTCCTGGTCACGGAGTGCACGGGCAAGGCACGTCCCGGGGCCAGGGGCCGGCGCCGGCGACGGAAAGCGGGAAAGGGGAGGACGGCGTGAGGGAAGGAAAGAGGGAGCGGGGAAAGATGAAGCGGAGGTTTCGGACGTTTTGCATATGGTTTGGGGGTGGGGAGGAGCAGGAGCAGGAGCAGGAGCAGGAGGAGGATCTTGGGGCCCTCTTGGCCGTCTCGGGGGCGTGTTGGAGGCCATGTCGAGACATCTTGGCCGTCGGAGAGGCCATCTAGAGCCGTCTTGGAGATTGTTCGTTTCGGACGTTGAGGTTGTTTCCAGTCCCTTCCGGGTGGCCAGCGCAATGGACCGTCGCCCCAGGGGGATTTTTTCGAAAAGCGCCAGGACTTAGCCGTATAGAATTAGCACGTCGGGCACTCCTGTGGCAAGCCAAAGGGGGGCGGCGGATCTAGTGGCATTCGGCCCATCCCGCCACCTCTTTTTAAGAGCTTTTTGGAGGCTTCTTTGGGGGATCTTGGGGGCGTCTTAGAAGCCTCTTGGATATGCTGTCTTACGCCGTCTTGGAACTGCTGGGGGCCTATTCGTTGCTCTCTATTGTGATGTCTCGGCGACATTTGTTCTATCTCAGAGCCCTCTCGGTCTGCCTTAGACTCCCTTGGAGGCTGTCGTGAGCCGTCTCGGGAGGCTCTTGGGTGTGCTATTTCGGATGGTTCTTGGACCCCTCTTGGGTAATTGTGGAGCTCCTCTGAAACCATCTTGAAGCCATGTTGAGCCAAGAATCCGCACAGGCGAAATAATCCTGCAAAGACAATGTGAGTATGCCAATGCTGTCCAGGACCTCTCTTGGAGCGTCTTGGAGTCTCGCTTACAGGCGTTTGCGGGTCTGCTGGGGCCCCTCGAAGCCTCTTGGAACTTCCTGGGGACCTCCTATGCCCTTTTAGGCGCTTCTTGGGAACCTATTGGTGGTCCTTGGGGTCGTTTCGGGCGGGGTCAGCTTCTGGAGAACCCACGCGGTACACTTCACGATCGACCGAGAGAGACGGGTAGAACCAGTGAGCTCCAGGAAGCCAGGGGCTCGGGCCCTTGAGCATCCTGGAATCCGCGTGACACTTCCAACAGTATGAGCCTGGAGCAATCCACTACAGTACGTTCAGAAGGCACGGCCTCAAATTTGACAGACGTGGTGCCCGTTTCGACCGCGCACGCGGCCAGCATGGTAGCATCTGACAGTGAGAGTGCCCGTTCGGAGCGCTCTCGACAGAGGGGTGGTGCCTGTACAGCGCGCGCGCGTGGCTCGCATGATCTTATCCAAGTGGGGCTGTACCCTTTCAGCGTGCGCGGGTAACCCGCATGGTATGCATGCTCTGTGAGGGGAAAGTATCGGGCGGGATACGAAGAAGAACAAACACTGCAGAAACAAACTCTTTCGGAGCTCCGCGCGGATTTCGTGGATCGGCGTTGGGCCACCCCCCCGGCGGCGCCATCGGTGCCGCCCCTGGCGCGCTCCGCGCGCCAGGGAGAGGGTTTCAGCACAGATCCAAGAAATCCGTGTCGACCGTCGGAAGTTTCTGTTTATGCATATGTTCTCGTCTTCTCTATGTGAGGGGGAAATGTCGGGCGGGATGGGGCCCGATGGGATTTGAGGTCCAGGGTGGCACAAGCGAAGGTAAGGTTCAAGTTGCATGAGGGAAAGGAGGAAGGAGGAGATGGAGGGCGAAGAGGTGGATGGGAAGAAGAGTTGTCGGAGCTTTCGTGGCAATTTCGACGGCTCCAAGGGGACAGCAAGGCGATGGTGACCCCCGGCCGGGAGCATAAGGAGGAGGAGGAGACGAACGCAAAGAAGGAGCAGGGGGAAAAGGAAATTCAGGGACTGAAAAACGTTCTAATTGGTGTATGAGGTCATGGATGTCCTAGGGATGGTGCAGTGAAGCGTCGGTTCCCCCCCCCGGCCTACAGCAGTTTCGCGCCACGTCGACGCGGCGGCGACATCAGCGCGGGCTCTCAAGGTTCGAATGTCCCAGGTGACTTGAACCGAGCCAACCTTGAGCGAACTCCGATGTCGGATATCGGATCGCAGAGATCGCCAGCGATGGAGCGACCTGCGTAGGCGGCGCCAGAAAAGCCGACGTCCACGCCACGACGGCACCCAGCCGCAGCAGGACCCCGCCGCACAGCCGGCCAGGGCTGCAGAAGCGCAGGGCCCCATGCCGCCGGGGGATCCCCAGCAGCAGGGCGGGCGCAGGGCAGCGCCGGGGCCAAAGCTCGGAGCGGGGGCCAGGGCGGGACAGGGACGGAGCAGAGGGCCCAGGCAGGGGCCATCCCCTCGGCCTCGTCTTCCTCCTCTTCTCCCTCGTTCCCTCGTCGGCCTCCGCATCTTGGCGGATTCCAGCCGGATTTCGAGCAGAGGTCAGGTTGCTGTCCGCCCCACCGGGCGCAACATTGGCAACAGTGGCCTCGAAAATACCGCCGGGGATTTTGGCCTGACGTGCCCTGGCAAAACAAAAATCCTTTAGCAGACGCCACACGCAGCACCGTGGAGCACCGCCCCAGGTGCTCATCATCCGGGCCCCGTCCGTCTTCACGAAGGCCTGGAACACCTTCAGCTACCTGCTGGAGCCCGGGACCAGGGCCAAGGTGGAGGTCGTGAGCGGCGACGCGAAGTCGATAGAGGCGCTCGCTGCTGCCTCTACATCGAGGGGGTCGATGGGCCCCCCGTGACGGCCCGACTTCTGCCTTCGTCGCTGCCCAGGCAGGGCTCCTGCGCCCGCCACGTCACTCAGCACCCCCCCCCGCCATCCTTGCAGCATGCGGCGTCTCCGTCTGCGCTCATCTGCCCGCCCGCCTGTCTGGTTGTAAACGAATGCGCTCAGAGGTGCTCAGGAAGTACGTGGGCGACTTAGCCAGCGTAGATCAGCGCCTGCGGGAGAGAAACGGGTGTTCTGACCGCAAATGTTGTCGGATCGATCGTGGGCTCGATTGTACAGCTTGTTCATCCAAAGTGATAATGTAGAGGTCGCCTCGTAAGCGCAGATGTCAGAGTATATCGCACTTTTCTGCACGAGCGGCAGGAATAGCGTACATAGATTGAGGGTGGTAGACTTGTTCGCGAGACACGTGCCCCCTCCCTCGCTCAAACACTCGAACTCGCAGATGCCGAAGTGTGGCCTGCTCTTGTCCGAGTCATCTTTTGAGGACAATTGAGAATAATAGGGGCAACGTGGTCGCTAATCATGTCAATCACGGTGTGGGCCGCCTCGCAAGGGATCCCTCAGTCAATGCGAACGGTGCCAAGACGTCGTTGAACATCGCAACCGTAGCCATTTGGGCTCAAGCTGTCTGACTCCAAGCCGTGCGGGCTCATTTAGTGTGAAGCTGAAGCGATTTTGGCACTGGCGAGATTGGCTGAGCCCGCGCCTGAACATGCAGTTCCCGTCCATCTCTTCTCCTGGAGGGTTCAGGCCAGAGTATCTCTGGTCGGAGGCAGGAGGCGAAAGCGACGCTGAGAGCTCAGGGCGGCCGTACCGCAAGACAGGGTTGTTGTGTCTTGTCCCCACGCTTCTGGCAGTGGGCGCGACTGTGATCATGTTGCGCCTGTTGTCGCGCCCTCAAACGCCCTCCCCGTCTCTTCCCGACGTTGGCAAGATTGGCCTTGCGCAGCAGAAACGTGTCGTCGTGAACGACATGGTAGAGGGCATGGCAGCCTGGCCCAGGGCCCTGCGTGAGTTACAGTACTTGGCGGGCTCCACAAACCACGTAGTCACCATTCCATGTGTGAACCTGACGAGTGGCAGGAGCACGAGTTGCAAGCATGGGGGTGCGAAATCATTCGCTGACCTGTTCGACCTGACAGATTGGGGCTTGACACCCTTCGACGCCGAGCTCGACTCGAATCAATGCGTTCGGTTTTCAATGTGCAGCCTTCCTTCCTGCGCAGGCGACATGGCGCCGAAGACAATACAGGAATGGACAGACGCTGTGTCTTCATGTCGCTCCGTTGGAGTCGAGGCGCTGAGTGCGGCTCGCGTCGTTGTACAGCATAACCAGCTGAGCACGGCCCGCATCGACAATCTCATATCTCCCGTCCCCGAGGCAACGATCTCACACCCTGGCCGAGCGGACAATTGGCCGCAATTCAATTTTTCCGCGGCCCGTGAAGCAGAGGTTGAGCGCATCTTGGCCGCAAACGGGCTGCGCCCATCAACGGGCGGCCACGCGGGGAATTATGTCGTGTACAATTGGCGGTCGGAGGCGGTGGCCGACATCAACTACACACAATGCGCGCAGGAGCTCTTGTCCCACATCAAGGCCCATTCAAACAAGTCTGGCAAGCGCCTCGTGCTGGTCTCCGACATGCCGTTCAACATTAGCGCCATGCCCTCATTGTGGGGCAGCGGCGCCTTGAAGATAGGACGAGAGCCGACGTTCCCTGCGGCACGCAAGATGCTCATTGACGCCGGCTTCACCAAGATCGAGATTATGGCCACCAAAGCGGGGTATGACCTGAAGAGGGTGCCCACGTCCTACGTCAGCATCTGGGACGCCATTATCGCGCGCGGGGGCGAGAAACTAGTGCTCTGCAGGGCCAAAGAGTGCGCGCGGTGCGCCTTGCATGGCAGCAAGTTCATGTCACTGTTGAGACATCATTTTCTTCGGCATCATGGGCCCGGAGCGCTGGTCGAGGAAAGCTGGGTGACAGGTGGCACGAGTGTTGTTTGATGGCGCCGTTTGCGTCGACAAAATGCACGTAAAAAAAGACGTCGTTGAACATCGCAATGAATCCTCCGCACACCGACACGCTGTGAAGAGCCTCTGGCTGGGGAGCTCCGGAAGCCTTCCATCTGCCGCATTCGTGTTTGTGTGTGTGCGTTTGTGTGTGTTTGTGTGTGCGTGCGTGTTTTTGCGTGTGTGTGTGTGTGTGTGTGCGTGCGTGCGTGCGTGTGTTTGCGTGTGTTTGCGTGTGTGTGTGTGTGTGTCTGTGTGTGTGCGTGGAACGCGCCCTTCCGCTGTTCCCGTTGCACAGGCGCGCGATAGTCCGCGGCCCTCTGCAGCCCGACAGCGTTGTGACCCACAGCGCCGCGGCCAAGAAGTGTGTCGTCACTGTTACGCATTCCTGCAGTGTGCCAGGCAGGCGGCCGTCCCCAGGAGTACACCTTCGGCGATGCTTAAGAAAAGTTTTCGGCCAGAGTCTCGATTATTCTTAACGTTTCAATGTACATCCTAAGATTTTAATGAAAATGTTCGGTTTTTATTCTAGTTCTGATATCATAAATTTCTGAACCCATGATTTCTTAAGCATTTCGCAGGGTGTATGATTTGGGCGGGCTTCCCCCGAAGAGGCCCGACAGGCTTATCGATTGCCCACGTGCCCCTGTCGCAGCAGCAGGCCACTGGATGGAGAGGCGTCCCAAGAGTCGGAAGGTTCCCGGCTCTTTTCTTGATGGCCCAGGCTGGGCCAAGTGGCCACTGGCCGTCGAACAGCAGCCCAACATGGCTTGCAACCATTGCCGCTTGTTGGTTTGATTTGTATTCGGCGAACCACTCTGAGAAATAACAGCCCTACTTCCAAGGTTCCTTCCTCCCGGCAGGAAACGGAGTATTTTATTAGCGCCTCCCCCTTTATCTTCCGTCCCTTCGCTTATTGGCCACATCTCCTCTTCTTGGCCATCTGCCTGCTTCATCCTTCCGCCTTTGCATCCTCCTTCTCTTGTTGTTCCTCCCTCCTCCTGCCTCCTCCTGCCGATCCTCCCTCCACTGCTTCCCCCTCCTGCCCTTCTTCTCCTCCTCCTCCTCCTCCTCCTCCTCCTCCTCCTTCCTCCTCCGCTGCCTCCTCCGCTGCCTCCTCTTCTCCTCCGCCGATGCGTGCAGGAGTGCCTCTCGGGGGGCACTGCGATCAGCAGCCCGCAGGCCCCCCACGCAATTCTGCCGAGGGCAGGCTGGAAAGGGCGGCTATCCAGAATGACCTTTCGGCAAACCTTCCGAGATGCTGCGGGTCCTGAGCCACTGCTTGGCCTGGGTGAGGACGGACGGGCAGGCGGAGGACACGCCTGTGATTCGGGCTCGCTCCTGTCTATTATCTCTGTTTCGATGTGTTTCGTTTTTGCTGCTCTCGCCCTTTCTACCATCGCCTATTGTGGCCAACTCGGTGTTTCAGGGCCCTTTGCTTCAGAGCTACGCAGTTGGTCGACCGCGTTCGCAGCGAGAAAGATCATTGGCACCGCGTGCCATCCATATCATTGGTAGCAGGGAGCGTGCGAACCCTGGAAACATTACGCTGCCGCTGCCCGTCGTGCTGCGCATGAAGCACTCCATATCCAAGACATCGATTGCGCCCTCGTTCGCTGAAACAACGCCCAGCGGCGTCCTGCTGCTGCTCGTTGCAGCCGTTGTATCCTTCGTCGCCTGCGACGATCCATTCGGTTATTTCTTGGACGCCTGCGACGTCCAGCCACTCACTTATTCCTTGGACGTCTCCGACGTCCAGCCCAACGCCTATGTCCTGGACGTTTGCGACGGCCACCAGCCAGAAGACGCCAATTTCGATGTCCCACTACCCCTGGACATCAACATCAGCGATCCTACGAGCTCGATGCCATAACCATCTTGAGGGTCAGAGTCATCTGCAAAATGGCGGAGCACAACTCACTCCAACACTAAATCGCTACCAATTGGAAGCGAGATCCGGCACAGCGGAGACACTACAAGCAGGATGTGAAGCTGTGGAAGCTCAGCGAGAAGCTAGAAGTGAGCCAGAACCTTGCGTCGATGCTCGTGCTCAAGTTAGCGGGCACGGCCGTGTCTGCAGCGTTTTACACGGAGGAGGCGGAGTTCCACCCGCTACCAAGGTACGATATAGCAGACCGAGGCGAGACGGAGGGGAGCCGCAAGCAGGTTGGCATCAATAGCGTGTTCAAACAAGCACATGGACGCAAGCCCCAGTCAGCAAACGTCATCGCATAAGGGGGGGACTCTCGAGGAGTTTGTCGAGTTGATTTAGCGCCGCCGCCAGCTCATTGAAAAGATGACGGACTGACTCCTTCCGTCCGAGGCAGGTCCTCACCTACTACGCGCAAGCATGGTGGACCTCAACGCGTTGGGCGACGTTGCCCGGTGGTTTCTACAAAGCAAAGCAGTGCTTTCTTCGGAATGTCGCGAACGAGTCATTGGCATCATGCCGGGCGAGCGTTTCGGGTGCCAGCGCATTCGCGAGCTGCTCGCGCTGATGCTTCCGGACGCCCGCGCGCCCGAGCGCCGCGCGACGTCGCTTCGCCTGTGGTCGAGTCAGTCGCGCAGCCAGGGCGGCTGGCACAGGCCCTCTTCAGGCAGAGGGGGCCTTGTCTACCGACGTCGTCGACGAGCAAAGAGACGACGACGATGGCCGAAATGAGGGGGGCGACGGCGAGGCCGAGACCAACGCCCAGGACATGGTCCGACAGGAGCTCGAAGCCTTCAGCTCCGAGCTCGGATCCTCCAATGTGGATGTCACCGTGATCTTCGACGGGGGCCAGGGTCGGGGTCGCTGTGGAAGAGTTTGCCGCCATTCCCGAGGCCGCTGCCGCTATCAGGTCGGCCCGGGAGGCCTTCGGGGGCCGCGGCAGGGCACCCGGCAAGCCCGCCGGCCCGCGACGTGTGGCCGGCAAGCTCCAGGGCCGCGTCGACCAGCGCGAGAAGACGTCGCAGCGTTGGGGCTGCGGCGAGACGGGGCACTGGGCGGACGCCAGGGAGTGCCTTGCACCTGGCGCCCGCAGGTTCGCGCCCCAGGGCAAGGCCAAAGGTGGCGGACGTTAGGGCGATGGCGGCTGCCGAGCAGGCGAGAAGACCCCTCTGCGTCCGCAGGGGCCAGTCACGCCGCCGCCAGAGACGCGCGTCTCCGAGCGGGCGACCCCACGACTTGCCAGTCGTCAACGCGGCGGTCAAAAGCAATAGGGCCGCCGACAAGGGCATCGGCGTCATCGGCGCTGCTTGCCCATTCTGCGCCGCGGGCCTCCTGCGGCGCCAGAACGATATGGGCTCGCTCGCCAAGGGGAGCCTTGGAGACCAGACCCGAGAGGAAATAGAGGACGAGGTCTACCTTTTCGCCAGAGGCGGCGCACCCCCGAGCGAGCCTCGCGCGACCGCGCCGCCGGCGCTCCGCGGCCGAGCTGGGGGGGTCGCGTTCAGCGTTGTGGACAGCCCGGCGCCTGGGCTGTTCATCGAGCGGGACTTCGTTCGCCCCTCCGAGATTGACGTCGCCCTCTGGGGGAGCCAGGTGCGCGTCGGGAACCGCGCCGAGAAACTCCTTTCGAGCAGCGCGGGTCATCCCGCGATAAACGTCTAGCCAGAGGGCTAGCAAGCGATCGAGGGCGCCGGGGCCGAAGTCTACGAGATGCCGCCTGCCTGCCGGACTCCGCCTACTAGTCCAACGTGAACACCGGGCCCGGACAGAGTCTCCAGTGCAGTTCATTCCGAGCTGATTTCCACGAAGGATCTGGACGTACTCGCGCGTCTGCAATTTCGCCGATTCAAGGGGTCAAGACTCGCGGCGGCTGTGGCCTCGGCGTTGACGTGCTGCTCTACGGCAGCATCTACGCCAAGCTCCACAATGGCAACGTCGCCGACGCCGACCTGCGCTGCCATGCGCGTCGCCGACTGCATCGTCTGCGGCGAGAAATTATCCGAGGTCTGCAACCACCTGGGGCTCTGCCCAGCGCTCGCGCTCGGCGCCTCGGCGACCCTGGACGGCGACGCCGAGGGAACTTGCCCTGAGGAGGTCAGCGTTGCAGAGGAGGAACAGACGCGAGCGCGCAAACTTCAGAAGGGCACGAAGCCGCGGTTGATCGCAGGCCAGCGGCCAGCTCTCGTCGCCAACCGAAGCAGCTTCCAGAGAGCCAGCTCGGTCTGAAGCACAACCCGCGCCGCGTTCCTCGAGCGGCGCCGCCGCCCAGATAGCAAGCTCAACGCTGCCTGGAGGAAAAGGGGGGGGCAGCTGCCAGATGCGGCCTTGCTGGGCACGACTTGTCACGGGAATTCGCCGCCGACGAGCTCGATGGGGGCAAGGTCGGGAGTGGCCGAGCCCAACCCAAGGCAGGGCGCGCGCTTGCACGCTGCGTTCCCGCGCCAGCCACGGACGGCCCCCCGGCGCCAGGTCGCCGGGATCGACCTGGGCAAGGTCCCGCAGCTTTTGCGAGTCCGGGCCGAGTCCGAGCAGATGGTCGGTCTGTTCCTGCAGTCGATGGCCTGGCTGCGCAAGGGGCCCGTAGTCCAGATCGCCGCTTCGTTCGCGCGGCCGAGGCGCCGAGGCGGACGGGGCCCCGAGACGAACTCCACCGCGGAGACGCCGAGGGGCAGCTGCCGCGCGCCATCGAAATCGACGGTTGCGCGCTCGACCTCAAGAACTAGAAGGAGGCCCAAATCGAAAAGCCGTGAGGGGTCATCTCCGACAAGTGCGGGTTCGACGACGCGCCGTGGAGGTCACGCTAGGAAGTTTATTCAACGGGTCGCGCCCGCGCGCAGGAGCCCGTGGCGGAGATGCGAAGAGAGGCGAGAACTATGTCGACGAGCTCGAGAAGGCCACGTCCGCCCATCTTCGGCGACCATGAAAGGGGCCTGCGCGAGAGGCCCATCCTGCCAGAAGGGCAGCGAGCAGCACGGCATCACCGCCAGCGGCTCCACAGGTGCCATCGCTGACGGCAGCGGAGGATCGGGCGCTCTGGCCCGCCATCATGCAGCTCCACGTGAATGCGGGGCTCCCGTCCAACGATTCGCTGGCTGGGGCTATCCGCATGACCGGCGGATCACGACGGGCGGTCGAGATGGCTCTGAACCTCCGCTGCGGGGTCAGCGCTCCGCACCAACGGCCATTGCCAAATCGATCCGGAAAGATCACGCTGGACCGCGACTTCAACGATCCCACTGGGGTGGAACTATTCATGCCTGTTCAGCATGGCCGACTACGCGGGCAAACAGCTGGTCGCGAGCGTGGTTGGCCTGTCTTCGGGGTTCACCATGTGCGACACGGCCAGATCATGGCATCCTGTTGTCGTCTGCGCTCGATGTCTGCATATGTGGATCGCACCTTTCGGCGCGCCTCAGCGAGGGTTCTTCGATGGTGACGGAGAGCTCGAGCGAGAGTTCTCCTGGGGGCCCGATGACGCGGGGCGCCGCCTCGCGACGACCGCCGCCAGCGCGCCGTCGTTGCGCGCCACCGCGGATAGGCCCAGGGGCGCGCGGGAGGTCCATGCCAGGAAGCTGCCCGACCAATTCAGCATCATGTCCGACGAGACTGGGGCCGCCCACCACATCCAGTGGCTGCTCGCAGCAGCCCGCTGGGCTACGAACAGCCAAGTTAATGCTTCTGGGCATCTGCCATGCCAGCGGGTGCTTGGGCGAGGGCTCCAGTTGCCCTGCTGCTGGACAATGCAGGCCGGCTCTCACTTCGCGAGCGCTGTGCGTCCGACAAGCCATTCTCCGAGAGGGGCGCCATCGTGTTGTTGGCTGCCCAGACCTCCATCCAGCAGCTAAATTTCATTCAGCGCCGCTGGCCCGATCGCGAGCTCATGGGGCCCGGCGCGCCTCCGACGTTTACAAGACACGCGGCCAGGTCTGCCATTGGAAAGGAAAAGGCAAACCTCGAAGAGCGTGGGCTCTTCAGTGGCACGGGCCTGGGGTCGTCATCAGGTTCGAAGGGTCCGCGAACGTCTGGGTCCGACGTTGCCCCAGGACCGCGAAGGCCAACCGCGCGCACTTGCGACGTGCCACAGCCTCGGGGCCAGCGCCTTTCAGCCAGGTGCTCAATGTCCTGAACCACAACCTGCCGTCGCTACCAGGTCACGCCCCAGGTGCGCCGTCAATTGATCGACCGCCGTCATCGGGCCCAGATAGTGCACGCGGTGCGCCGACGCCACCAGGCGCTGGAGAGGGGCGCGGTGGGCCACCGCCTCCTGGCCTTGGAGGCGGAGGTGGACAAGCACCGTCGGGAGGCGACGGCGACTCGTTCCTAGACCTGGTGCTTCTCCGCAGAAGAGACCACGTGCTGCCGACGTACCTTCAGCACCACATGCACTTGCAGCTCCTAGCTCACCTCCATCCTGCGAGTCCCGCCTCTTCGGCAGCGTCGAGGACGCGCCTGCGCATCGCCGCGCGCACGAGTTCGCCGAGTTGCTTGCCCGGACACAAGGCGACGCGGAATTCAGTGCGAGAAGAGGAGCTACAAGCAGTGGAACGGCCCCATCATCTTCGGGAGGAGAAGCTGCACCCCCTGCCCGACCGCAAGACTCAGGTGCCACCGCCGCTCGATCCACCGCCGCCACCACCTGCGCATCCACCACTTGAACCTGCCGCAGCAGCCGAGTCCGAGAAGGCGCCGCCATAACCCGCGCCTCAAAGCCTGGTCGATCACGACCAAGACAGCAGCCCAGTCGAGGACGACCAAGACAGCAGCTCTGGATCAGAGATGATCCGGGATGAATCCAAGGCCGAACATGAGCAAGTAAGTCGAGCAGCGGCGGCTCGGTGACCGCCGGAAGCCGGGGGGCAGCGCGGGACGAGGACGAAGCGCCTGCCGCGGTCAGAAAATGCTACCCGAACGCCCCAACGAAACCTCCAAGAAGAGCTCGACCCACGCGAGCGAGCCAAACTGCGCGAGGAGCTGCGGGATGACGCGCCGAAGGGCACCAAGAGGCCAGAGGATGCGATGCGCGTCGCCCGTCTTACCGGAACGGCTACGCCCATAATCGCGAGGATGAGGTCAGTCCGCCCATCAGGCTCCGCGAGGCCTTGCCCGCAGGGGGCGCGCCCATCAACGGGGCTGAGCTGAAGGAGATCCTGCGTTGCGACCCTGGAATGCGCCCAGCGGGCACGCGCTAGGTGATGGCCAGGAAGAGCCAGGACAATCTAAAGGCCCGCCTCGTCGCTCAGGGGCGTCTAGAGGACAATTCGCGCATCGGGGCTGACGCGCCTACCGGGCTGCGGGGCGCCAAGTACCTCGCCCTGGCCGCCGCGGCCCAGCGGGGCTGGACCTCGCGCCATTCGACGCGATGACGGCCTACCTCTAGTCTGGACACATCGACTCGGCCTGGCGAGATCACGACGACCACCGGCGCGATCTACGGGGCGCGCGGCGCCGGCTGGCAGCGGCACTTCCACGCGCAGTTGGCGTTCAGGGGGCACGGCCTTCTCGAGAGCAAGCTTAAGCAAGCTCGATTATTTTTCGACGTCAGGGAATCGGTGCGGTGGTCCACCCGCACGTGGACGGCTTCTTGATCGGCCGCCGCAGCTACTTCAGACTCTGGAATCCACGATCGCCACATTGGAGAAGTAGCTGCTCCTCAAGAAGGCCGAAGGGATCATCAAATACTGCGGCCGAATTGTCACCGAGCTCGACGACGAGTTCAGGGCGAACCAAGCCACCGTCGATTCGAAGGTGGACTTCGTCGTCCTGAAGGCCCAGCGCGGTCGTGCCGTTGATGGCCGACCCACCGCCTCATAGGTGCCGAGCTACCGACGCATTCGCTATAAATTGTTGTGGCTAGCAGTTCAGACCCGAGTAGACGTCGCCAGTCCGGTGCTGTCTGCAGACCACCGCGCTAACGTCGCCGCCGTGGCCGACGCAACGGAACTGTCACTTACTCTTATTCCGCCCCGAACTTCGCCATCGTGCTGCAGCGGAACCTTGACGGCCTGGAAACCTGCGCGACGGCGTGTTTCAGCGGCGATGCGTTCGCCAACGTGGACGGAGTCAAGAGCTGGTGGAGCATGATGATGGGCCTCACCCGCCGTCTTCGCGACGTCGCTGGAGGCCACTGCGACTTGCGCCTGCCAGTGGCCGTGCATTCGGGCACAGAAAAGAGGCGGTGAAGTCGACCTTAGCTGCCGACGGCTACGCCACCCTCGAATGATCGGATATCAACACTTGGTTCCGCCAGCTGCTCACTGAGGCCAACGACCCGCAGACGGCGCTCAAGGACATCGACGACATCAGCGCCGAACGCCCCAGGGAGATCTTCAGCGACAGCCAGGGCCTCGCGTCGCACATCCAGACCGACGTGGGGCAGCCCACCGACGAACGGTTTCGCATCGTCGCCTCGATGATGATGGAGGCCGTGCATTCCGACTGCCTCGCGGCACAGTTGGGTACCTACGTGCGCCATGGTTGTTGATGCCTTAACCAACGCGATGAAGTTTTCCCTGTCGGTCTTCGCAGACTGCAGCGCGCGCGTGGCGACCGTCAGCCAGGCGCCGCCATGCTAGCCTCTGTCCTGTTCACTTGCATGGGGGGGGATCAAGGATCAGCCTGAGCCGACATCGGCAGTCAGTCTACTACCGGCCCACGTGCTACATGACGTGTTTCGGCCTGCGCTTGGGTACCGTGTCGCTCTATTCGCCGGCCTGCCTCGAATCCTGCGCCGGAAAACGAGCAACACATCGCCGATCGAGTGCAGTGCCAGTGATGGTGGCGGTGATCGCCCGGCATGTGGCGGACGTCGCCTAGCAAGTCGCCGTCGCGAACCTACACGGCCGACCATTCTTGAGGATCACGATGGCGACGCTCCGATGCCAACAGCATTTACGAGCATGGTAACAGCCAACGCAGAACCCGCATGATGTGCAGTCCCGAGTGATTTCCGACGGCAATGCCAGCACCGAGTGCGCCATCCGTGACATCAGTATGACGATAATCGGGTGCGATTTGAGTTTTTGAAACGGATCCACGCCGACGATAGGGCTTCTGGAGCTGAACGCTTGCGCGGCTGCAGACCACGATCTCAGGGTCGGGCATCCGATTCAGAACTCGCACGTGACCTGCGGGCGGGACGCTGACACGCATCATGGCTTCGCAGGTTCCATCGGTTGCACGATCTTGGTTTCTCCAAGAAGCACTGCGCATTGCGGTGGGGTTAGCCGAACCGCGGGAGTACGACAGCTGCAAGCGATAGAAGCTTCCAAAGGGGGTACATCTAAACAGATTCCCCGAGTGAGTCCCTCCGCTCTGTCGCGCGCTCTGTTTGGTCTGGTCACGACTTCGCGACCCTAGTCAACGTGAGTCCGCATGAAAGAAAGTGTCATGCCTGGCCAACATATTTACACGTAGCTCCGCATGCACATCGCTCAGCTTTTCTCCGCGTGCACAGTTTTCGGGGGGCGACAATCACGCAGCCGCTCCGCGACCAAGCTTCCCAATCGCAGAGCGACGCGACGCTGGAGCCAAGCGCCCGCTGCTTGGCAAGAGGGATCATTTGAAGACCGAGGATTTCCTGCTGCACCCGCGCCATTGCTTGCCCAGAAGGAGAGGTGCCGAGGCCAGCGCTCCTGCCGCGACGAATGAGTTCAGTTCAATAACTCGTCACCCGCGTAACGAAGCGAGCCTTGACGAGCCCGCTCCTGGCCATCTTCTCTCCCTTTCGCCCTGCTTCGCCCTTGCTGCTCTCACCCTTTCTACCATCGCCTTTGTGGCCCAGACGTTTTTCAGGGCCTTCAGCCCTAGAGCTACGCAGTTGTTCGAGCCACGCTCGCAGCGATAAAGATAGTGGGCGCAGCGTGCCATCCAGATCACAACGCCATCGCCGCAGGGAGATGGGCGATTCCCTGGGTTCCGCATCGGGGCTTCGACCGACCATGAATCAGGGCTACCTGTTCTGCAGCGTGCGATGTACGACTGGGAACGGTGCGCCACTTTCGTACCGTGCCTGGCTTGCTTGCCCCCTCTCACTTATGGGCTGTTGCCGGTGCCTCCCACTCCGCCTCCTCCCACCCCCTTCCTCCGCCGACCTCTTCCGTCCCCATGTGTCTTCCTTTCAGCGGTCTCTTGCACCTTCGTTGTCATGCTCCTCATGGTGCGTGAGACAGGAGAAGTCGGATAAGGACCTCATCCTCCTCCTCCTCCTCCTCCTCCTGCCTCCTGCCCCATGCCCTATGCCTCCTCCTCCTCCTCCTCTCCAAGGCTCCCTCCAGCCTTGGGCCTCCTGCCTGCCTCCTGCCTCCTGCGTTTGGTGGAGCCTGCGGCTGCGACAACGACGACCGCTACGGCGACCACGACCGCAACCTCGACCTCCACGACAACCCTGACCACGATTATTGCGACGACGACCACGACCGCGACGACGGCTTCTGACGGCCTCCGAAAAGGTCCTCATGCTTTGGATCCTCCCAGGGACAAGAGCCTCTCTCAAGCACCGATCTGTCTTCGATCTGGGCAGCTTGGTGGCCTTCTGAAGCTTGTGTGGGGCCTCTTGGGGGCTTGCTGGCTGTCTTGGGGGCCATCTTGGGGCTAAGGGCTCGAAATGTCGGTTCGTATTCCCCCTTTCTAGGGCCTCGTTGGGTTTTCTGTTGCGGGCCCATTGGGCCGTCTTGGGGCTCTGTAGGGCAGTCTTGGGCGCCTCTTAGGCCTTCTTGGGGCAATCTCCGGCGACCTGGGTTGCGCGTCGATTCTTGATCGGCTTGCGCGGTGGTCCCAGTTTGCCTAGCGACCTGTTGATTTGCGATTCGGTTGTACTGATCAGGGTGCTATGCCCGGGAGGAACAAATTGTCCTCGATCCTCGATCCTCTCTCGGTCCTTGACGGTTGATCCTTCCTCGAGCCTCGGGCCTCCTGGCGTGCGCCGAGGTCGACGACGACGTGATCCCCGAGTACCTCGGGGGCAGCTTCTGCCTCGGCGGCGCCCGGGGCTCGGCGGCCGTGCGGCGGCCTCGCGCTCGGCTCGCGTCGCCATGGTCCTGTTCCGCTGCCCGTGGTGCCCGCCGTCGTCGGCGACGGAGGTCGTCGTCACGTGTCAGTCGTCGGCGGAAGCCGTCGTCGTTGGCAAACGAACAGGGAGAGGAAGGAAGGAGCGGGAGGAGGAGGAGGAGGAGGAGGAGGGGGAGGAGGAGGAGGGGGAGGAGGGGGTGGAGGAGGAGGAGGAGGAAGGGGAGGAAGGGTAGGAGGAGGAAAAGAGAAAAGCGGTAGGAGGAGGCGGAGGACGAGAAGGATGGGAAAGAAGAGAGAATCGAATATCGAAATTTGCTGGAGTCTATGTCAATTCTGGGCCCCAGGGATTCCCGGATGCCCCGATCTCTGGGCACCACGCGGGGAGGTGGTGGAAGAGGAGACGGGGGAGGCGGGGGAGAAGGAGGAGGAGAAGGGGGGAGGAGAAGGGCAATCATCGGAAGTTGTTGATTGGTTCGGGGTGGTGTTCTGGGTTTTGTATGATATTCGAAGATTGTGAGGGGCTTACGGATCACAGATGTTTGCAAGAAGCGTGGGCCCCAAACAATGGTCTCTTGCGCTCTCGATGTGCGATATGTTTGTGTGTATGCGCGCTCTGTTTATGGTGCAAGCTGCGTTTTGCAATGTATACGGTGCATGATACGCAGTGGAAGCGATGTGGTGCAATACGCGTGTGTCAACGTTTGGGCCGCCAAAGCAATGTGGTACAAGTTTCTTTGGGCAGCTCCGAGCCGCCACCCACCCCACACAACTCATTGGCAAACGTGAGCTCGCAAGGTCAGGCAAGAACCTTCAGCCTTCAGATCCACGGCCCGGGCGGTCGAGCGATGATAGAAACAGCGAAATTGGCAATGGTGATGATGAGTCTTGTGATAGTGATGTTGGTGGCGATGCTGGCGAGGGGGGCGACGACGATGATGACGAGAATGACTCTTACGGTGGTGATGATGACGACGACGTGGAGGTTGGTGGTGGTGGACTTTATGGAGATGATGGTGACGATGCCAATGGTGCCGGTGGCGACGTTGATGATTATAGTACGGGCCAGGGTGATTAAGAATTGTGCGTTCAGGAACTCTGACAAACTGCGCGCGGACAAGCAGCTGGTTTCAATGTTAGCCAGCGTGGGTCTCAAATCGTGTATGCGATGGGGTGCAACCTGCGTGGGCAGCCTGCGTGGTGCAGTCCGCGTGGTGCACTGAGTTTTCGTTCGCAAGGAGTTGTCAATGCCACTGCACGCGCAATCATCCCACCCCACCCACCCGCAGCTTGGTTTTCAAAAACCCACGCGGCGGCGATTGCGATGGCTGCCTGGCGCTGGCTTGCGCATCGCCGCAGCCGCGCTTGCGCGCGCAGGCCCGCGCGCAGAGCGGACAGGTAGCCGTGCTGACACGGTCACTTCGATGCGAGTCGGTGGCACGGGTGCGCACGGTTTAGTGGCGACGTCGACAGCGGCAGGCGCGATGCCATCTGCAGCGATGTTACTGGACGATGGAACGAGGCGGCAGAATCGTATGAACACTGCAGCGCGCGGGGGTGGGCGGTCAGGTCCAGTCTCTGTGGGGCGGTGGAACCCATTATTCCGGCATGGGGAACGTGCGTTGTGCAATCTACGCGGCGCAATCCACCTTGCCGAACTTGAATTTGACAACTCCACTGGTCGCACAAACACCCCGCCCACCCACCCGCAATTAGGTTTGCAAAACCCACGCGACGGCGATTGCGAGGAGGGCTTTACGTTGGCTGGTGCGTCTCTGCGGCCGCGCTAGCCCGCGCGTGCTCGCACGCGCAGCGACCAGCTAGTGCGGCGCGGCCGACGCGGCCGCGGTGGCGCTGTCCGCTGAGCACTTCCAGCGGGCACTGCAGTGCGAGTCGGCGACGCGGGCTGTCGCGATATCACGTCGACGCCGACAGCGGCAGATGCGGTTCTGATGGGAGTAGCGAAGATGACGGCGATGGTGGCGATGGCGACGGCAAGGCCGATGGCGGTGCCGACGTTGATAACGCCCGCCGACAACGATGACGACGCCCCCGCGTCGGCGACGATGGCCTTGGAAGGACGTTGACATGCGCGCGCGGCCGACGGGCGCGGTAGCATGTGACGCGGGTCACCCCCCCCACCCCCCGCGCCCCCCCCAGCGCGCGCGAGGGAAATCGAATGAGTTCGACGCGCGGCGCGAGGGGCCCGCCTTGCAGGAGGAATTCTTGCGACGGCGCGCGCGCGAGGGCGCCCGAGCGAAGTCGATGCGCGCGCGCGAGAGGCCCGCATGGCAGCGCGCCATGGGAATGTTGAAGAGTTCGCAAGACCGCGGGCGCAGGCTTTTCAGTTGTTCTTTTCTGTGCGACGCCATGCGTTTTGACATGGTTTCGGGCCGCTCGTCCTGCAATCTTCGCGAAACCGAAAATTTTCAAAGGATTTCGGCGTTCGCGCCCGACGACTCGCGCGCGCGCGTTCTTGCAATCTCTTGCAGTGGATTTTCGAAGCCGTTGATTTTTTATCAACGAGTGCGCGCGCGCATTTGTTCCTGGGGTTGGCTGGGGTGGCGCGAAGTCATGCCCAGGGTGGGCGATGGCGCGGAATCACATGTAAATTGCAATGCGAAAGGGGGCGCCATTAAGTCCATGGGGGGGGGGGGGGGGGGGGGGGGGGGGGGGGGGGGGATCTTTTCAACGTGCGTAGCACCCCGCAGTTGCGGGTGCGAGCGAGGGGGCGGCGGGGGCGCCGGCTCTCTGCAAGGCTCAGAAGAAGCCCGTCGCAGGCGCCGACTTCAGCACGATGTAGAATGACAGCGTTGGGGTCGCGGGCGCTCTCCCAAACCGAGGCGGCCCGCCGCGCGCGCCAAATTTCGCATTTTGTTTACGAATTTCGCATTATGCGCAGTGAGTGGGTCGCGGGTGGGCCGCTGGTAGGCGCAAATGGATCGCGGGTGGGTCGCGGGT
Organism: Prorocentrum cordatum; assembly: GCA_963575745.1. Taxonomy (NCBI): domain Eukaryota; class Dinophyceae; order Prorocentrales; family Prorocentraceae; genus Prorocentrum; species Prorocentrum cordatum. The sequence goes on from CAUYUJ010018438.1 coordinate 798,148, forward strand.
GGGTCGCGGGGAGGTCCCGGGCGGGTCGCGGGCGGGTCGCGGGGCGGGTTGCGGGGCGGGTGGCAAGTGAGCGGCTGGTGGGTCGCAGGGGTCGCGGATGGGGCGCGGGCGGGTCGCGGGTGGGTCGTGGGGCGGGTCGCGGGCGGGTCGCTGGTGGGTCGCGGGCGGGTCGCTGGTGGGTCGCGGGCGGGTCGCGGGGCGGGTCGCGGGTGGTTCGCGGGTTGGGTCGCAGGCGGGTCGCAGGTGGGTCGCGGGGTGGGTCGCGGAGCGGGTCGCGGGGCGGGTCGCGGGGCTGGTCGCGGGCGGGGCGGCGACGACAAACAGCCGCAACAACGGCAACGCAACGTGCAGAACCCTCACCGCGGATTCTCAGCAAAGCCGCGCACCTAGGGACAATGAATGACCGTTCGGCCCCCTCACCCTGATATGCACATATATATATATATATATATATATATAGATGCGTACGGCGGAGAAAGTTAGTCGCGCAATTGGTCTGCGCGAGCGAGCTGGCAAGTTCCATGCTCTAGCAAACGCCCCGCCCACCCACCCGCGACTTGGTTTGCAAGACTCAAGCTGCGGCGATTGCGATGAGCGCTTAGCGTTGGCTGGTGCATCTGCGGCCGCGCCGGCCCGCGCGCGCCCGCGCGCGCAGTGGCCGGCTAGTTTGGCGCGGCCGACGCGGCTGCGGTGGCGCTGACCGCCGGGCTCGTCCCAGCGGGCACTTCAGTGCGAGTCGGTGACGTGGGCGGGCGCGGTATGGCGGCGACGCCGACGTCGGTGGGCGCGAGCGTGAGATTGGCAACGGCGGCGACGATGGCGACGATGACGACGGCAAGGGAAATCGCGGCGCCGACGTTGATCACGCCTGCCGATCACGATGACAATGTACTCCTCGCGCCGGCGAAGAAGGCGCTGGATGGATTTCGACGCGCGCGCGCGGCCGACGGGCGCGAGTGGCCCGCGCGGTCTTATGCGACGCGGATCTTGCCCCCCCCCCCCCCCCCTCCTTCCCGCGCGCGCGAGGGCTTTCGGGTGAGTTCGGCGTACGGCGCGAGAGGTCCGCTCGGCGGAATGCGGTGAAACGTTCTTTATCAAACTGTTGTTTTCTCAGGAACTGCAAGGCCAGGAGCGCGAGCTCTTTTCGCAACTCACGCTGCAAAAGCGGCATTACTCATGTGTTCGGGGCACTTGCGTTTGACGTCCACGCGGATCCTGTGGTCTTGCCAATTTTTTTTGGGGGGGGCATGCGCTCGCGGCGACGCGCGCGCATGTTGTTTTGTTTGCATTGCTGCGGGAGTTTCTCGCGACGGCGCGCGCGGGCGATCGAGCGATTACGACGTGCTCGCGCGAGAGGCCCGCGTGGCAGCATGTTATGACAACGTTGAACAACCGATAGTTTTCTTTTGAATGTGCAAGAACGCGGGCGCAGGCTTTCTTGTTGTAAAGTTTCGTTGCGAAGCCATGTGCTTTGATTTTTTCTGGCGCGCTCGGCTTTGCAATTCGCGCGAAACTAAAGACGACGCGCGCGCGTGCAATGAGTTCCATCTTTTGCATGGGACCATTGGAAACTACTGGTTCGCGATGAACGAGCGCGCTCGCATGGCATTTTCGGGCAGAGGATTGGGGGGGCGAGCTCCGGCCTGGCCGGGGCGGCATGGAGTCGCATCTAGGATGGCCGACGGTGCAGAATCCCATGCGTTGCAAATGCGAAGAGGCGCCCCGTCATTTCCTGGGGAGGGGGTAGGTCCTAGTTCCCCACCTAGGCTCTGCCTAGAAGGGTTCTTACCCTCTGTGCTTAAAGGGGCCAGGCAGTGGACCCCGCCCCGGGCGGTTCCCCCCGTATCCGCCCCGCGGTTCCCCCCAGTTACATCCCCTTAGCTTAGCGTTGCTTTTCTCATCTTAGGTTAGCTTATTTCATCTTAGCTTAGCTTAGCTCCATCCTAGCTCAGGTTTATCTTAGCCTAGTTTACCTTCATCTTAGCTTCGCTGAGCTTTAGCAGGGCAGAGCAAATCATAGCATAGCATAGCGTAGCATAGCATAGCGCAGCACAGCATTTCATATCATAGCCCAGCATAGCATAGCATAGCATAGCACAGCATATCATAGCATAGCAAAGCATAGCGCAGTATCGCATAGCATAGCGCAGCTTAGCATATCATAGCACATCGTACCTTGGCATAGCACAGCTCAGTATGCCATATCATATCTTAGCACCGCATTTCATATCATACCATAGCATGGCATAGCGCATCATATCATACCATAACATAGCATAGCATAGCGCAGCATAGCATGGCATAGCATAGCACAGCATAGCAACTGATGCTGCTTTCCTCGGGGCTCCAACTTCGAGGCAGGGTCGCACTGGGGAAATATTCTTTCTAAGAGAATTCATTGTTGTTCGCAGTGAGTCGCCAACCCTGCCGCCCGCGCAATCGCCCCGCCCGCCCGCCCGCAACGTGGTATGCTACGCCTACGGGGCGGCTATCCCGATGCCGGCCCGGCGCTGGCCGGCGCGTCGCCGCGGCCGCGCTAGCGCGCGCGGGCTCGCGCGCAGAGCGAGAGTGGCCTGTTTGTCTGGCGCGGCGAACGCGGGCGCGGCGGCGCGGACCGATGGGGATTTTCCAGCGCGTCTCACAGGCCGCGCAGCCGCGCGGGCACTTCAGTGCGAGGCGGTGACTTGGGTGGGCTCGGCGTCGCGGCGACGTTGGCAGCGGCCGACGCAACGATGATTGCTGCGGTGCTAGTGACGACGGTGGCGGTGACGGTGACGACGGCGATGCAAATGCAGGCGCCGCTGCTGCTGACGCCAACGAAGATGGCGTCCTCGCGTCGGCGATAAAGGCGCTGGAAGGATGTCGTCGCGCGCGCGCGGCCGACGGGCGCGAGTGGCCCGCGTGGCTCCATTTGATAGGGCCCCCCCCCCGGCGCGCCTGCAAGGGCGCTCGAATGATTTCGACGCGAGCGCGCGAGATGCCCGTTTGGTATCATGCGTCGGAATGCTGGCAGCCCCGTGGTCGTCTTCAGCATGCGAAGGAGCGCGCGCATAATTTCGTTAGGAATGGTTGTGCCAAACCACGCCGCGCGTGCGCGTGTGCGCGTTTTCCCATGCTTCCGGAAAAGTCGTGTTTGAAGGATTCCAGCGCGCGCGAGCGACAACGCGCGCGCGTGAGGGATTGTGCAACTTAATACTGAATTGAACGATGGGGCAGAATAAGTACATCGTAGAACCCCAAGGGTCACCGATTAGACCGGGGGGTGGGTGGCAGATCCCATTTTCCCTATCTAGAGAGGAGAACAACGTGGCGTTATCTGTGGCGCAAATAGTTGCGTTTCGCAGTGCGCCGTCAAACCCGCTGCCCGCGCAATCGCCCCGCCAGCCCGCCCGCAGCTTTGCCTGCAAAGCCCGCGAGTCGGCCTGGCGCATTGCAGCGGCCGCGCTAGCGCGCGCAGGCTCGCGCGCAGAGCGGCCGGTTAGTCTGGCGCGACCAACGCGGCCGGGGCGGCGCTGACCGCTGGGGGCGTCTCAGCGCGTCTCGCAGGCGCGTCAGTGCGAGTCGGTGATTCGGGAGGGCGCGGCATCGCGGCGTCGTCGACAACGGCGTGCGCGACGATGATTGCAGCGGTGCTAGCGACGTCAGCGACGTGGGCGGCGGCAGGCAAGGGGCGGCGCCGATGCTGACGATGCCGATGGCGACGATGGTGCCAGCGCGTCGGCGGTGGAGATTTTGGAAGGAATTCGACGCGCGCGCGGCCGAGGGGCGCGAGTGGCCCGCATGGTATCTGACAAGGGTCGCGCCCCCCCCCCCAGAATGATTTCGACATGCGCGCGCGAGAGGCCCGCTTGGTCGCGCGCGATGAAAGCGTCGAAAGAACCATGGTGCTTGAATTCGCAAGAGCGCGCGCAGGTTTTTTAGATGGAAACTGATGCTGCAAAACCATGTGTTCTTACAGTTTCGAGACGCTCAGTTCTAGACCCTTCGAAACCTGCGGTTTCAAAAGAATGTCATCGCGCACGCGCGACGACGCGCGCGCGTGTGTTTCGTCATTCTGTTGCCTTTGATTTTTGACAATGGACGATGTTCGATAGACGAGCGTGCGCGCGTGTTTGTTTTTGTGACAGGCGAGTTTGGGGCGGGAGCGATGCCGGCCGGGTTGGGATGTGATGAACTAATACTTAGGATGGAAGATGAGATAGAGTCAACTGTAAATTGAACATCCCCAGAGTGGTGGGAGAATCCGACTGCGCCCGCGCGCGCGCGCCCGGGGCGGGGCCCATTTGATCCCAAACAGAATCTTCGCGGCGCAATTTAGCCCTGCCGAACTTGAGGCGGTCAACTCCACCTCGCGCGCGCTCGCCCCGCCCGCCCGCCCGTCGCGCGGTTTGCAGAAACAAAGCGGCAGCGATTGCGACGACTTCACGGCGCTGTCAGGCGCGTCGCCGCGTCCGCGCCAGCGCGCGCAGGCTTGCGCGCAGAGCGGTCAGCTTGTCTGCCTCGACAGGTGCGGCCGCGATGGCGCTGACTGCCAGGGGCTCCCGGGCGCGTCTGGCCGGGCGCGCTGGCGCGCGGGCGCCTCGGCGCGAGTCGGCGGCTCGGGCGGGCGCGGCGTCGCGGCGACGTCGAAAGCGGCGCGCGCGGCGATGGGAGTGGCGACGCCCGCGGCGACGATGACAATGGCGCCGACAAGGCCAACGACGGCGCCGACGCTGACCGCGCCGACGGTGACGGCGCCCGCGCGTCGGCGATTTAGGTTTTGGAAGGATTTCGGCGCGCGCGCGCGGCCGACGCGCGCGAGTGGCCACCGCGGTGCTATTTGACAGGGGTCGCGCCCCCCTCCCCTCCCCGCGCGCGCAGGATTTCGAATGATTCTGGCATGCGCGCTAGAGGCTCGAGGCCCGCTTGGTCGCACATGTTAATTGTTTCAAGAGCTCGCAAGAGCGCGCGCGCATACTTGTTTGATCCACCATGTTACCAAACCGTTGTTGCGTGCGTTTCAGGGGCGTTCGATCTGGGATTCCGCGGGGAACCAGAAAACGTCTTCGAAGGGTTTCGACATGCGCGCGCGACGACGCGCGCGTGTGGACTTTGTGCTGTTTTTTGCACGCATTTTCTGACAGTTCTTCACTGCTGACCAACAGGTGCACGCATAATTTTATTTGGCGAGGATGGGGGGGGGTCTATACGCCTTCGGCTGGGATGATGGAATTCATGTTAGGAACGAACGGCGGGGGCAAATTTACTATGTAAATCGAAGCGCGCGAGGCTGAGCGGATAACCCTGGGGGGTTGTAGATCCTGTTTTTTTTGTTTTTAATAAAAAATAATAAAAAAAATTGTCTGTGGTGCAACTTGGTTTGAGTTCTTAACGCATGATCATATCCCGCGCTCGCGAAAACATCGCACCCATCTACCCGCAATGTGGCTTTCAAAACCCATGTGGCGGCGATTGTGATGGCTGCTTGGCGCTGGCTGGTGCATCGCCGCGGCCGCGCCAGCGTGCGCATGTTTGCGCGCGGAACAGTCGGTTAGTCTGGCGCGACCGACGCGGTCGCGGTGGCGCTGACCGGTGGTTCGAATGATTTTGACGCGCGCGCGCGAGAGGCACGCTTGGCAGCATGTTGTGAATATGCTGGAAAGCACATGGTGTTCTATAGAATTCGCAAAAGCGCGAGCGCATTTTTTTCAAAACCCCCATTTCAGAACCACGTGTGTTTTTTCACACGTTTACGGGGCAGTCGGTGTAACATGTGTGCGGCACTGGCGGGTTGTTCTCCGGATTTTGGCATGCGCGCGCGACGACGCGCGCGTGCGCACGTCGTCCCATTCTTTCGCAATGGATGCTTGCGACAGCACGCGCGCAAGGGCGTTCGAATGATTTCGACATGTGCGCAGGGTCCAGGCCCGCTTGGTCGCATCTGATGAACATATGGGAAACGTATGGTTTCCCATAGACTTTGAAGGAGCACGAACGCATGGTCATGTGTGAACATTTTTATTGCGGATTCTTTTTTGTTTAAAGATGGTTTCGGGACGTTCGGTTTCGAAATCCTTAGGACACCGAAAACATGGTTGATTCCAGGATGTGCGCGCCTGCGCCCTTGAAGCTAGGGATGTTGTTTTGGTGGACGCGTGCCATGCCATTGCGAGAGACGCATTTTGACAACGACTCGCCCTCTATCCACGGAAATGCGGGACATGTTTCGGATGAATGTGATCGGCGCCAAGGCGAAGGCCACTTATTGGCAACGACCCGCCTTTCATCCGCGTAGTTGCTGGGAGCTTTTCGGATTACTCCCAGCGCCATGCGAGGGGCACATCTTTCCAACGGGCCGCCGACGTTTCACAATTATGTCTCATTGAGGGTGAGAAAGTAGTTTGCGAAGCGCGTGTCCCGCTCTACCAGCACGTCTTGTGGTGCGACGAGGTAGAGGGGGGAGGAGGCAGGAGGGTGACGGGATAACGGGGAGGAGCATTCCAGATGCAGGCCCGGGATGACGAGATGTTTCTCCTTTTCCTCCTACCACTCCTCCTCTTCCTCCTCCTCCTTGTCCCTCTCTTTTCATATGGACACGAAGAGCTAAGAGAAGAGGACACGTTCGAACTGAGTTTTTGCTTGGTTCTCTCGCTGTCCTGGCCGCGTGGCCGATTGTGTTTCCATATTATTCGGTAGTCGATTGGTTCTGCAGCCCGTCCCCGTTCCATGTCCAGAGGCCGGTCTCACTAACCGCGTTTGGTCGTCGAGGCATCCAGCCGTCGTGGTCGACGAACCGGAGCGCCGCAGCGAATTGGCCCTCCTCCTCCTCCTTGTTCCCTCTTCCAACCTTCCTTTTCAAGTTCCTCTTCTGGAGCAGGAGAAGGGCGAATTGAGTAGGATATAGAGGAAGCTGAGGAGGTGGAGGATGGGAAGAGGTGGAGAGCGGAGGAGGATGAGGAAGTCGAGGATGAGGAGGAGGCGGAGAAGGAAAAGGAGGAAAAGGAAGAGGAGGAGGAGAAGGTGGAGGAAGAAAAAGGGGAAGAGGAGGAAGAGGAGGAGGTGAAGAGGTGGATAGCGGATGCTCGAAGCAGCGGGCGGGGGGGGGGGAGAGGGGAGAGGCGTGACGCGCGCGGGGGCTGCGAAACTCTTCCCAGCAGAACCCGCGCGCACGAGCGTGGGAAGAGCACAGCAGGCCGGATATACTGCTCATTCCTTCGGCCTAATAGTTGTGAGTTGCACGCCGCAGAAATCATGAATCGCAGGCGCCCGTTCGCCCCAAATCCTTGAGCTCTCTCAAACAGAGCAGGCCGTCTGGAGAGATGGAGAGTTCTTGGATACCTCGGGAGGCTATTCGGACGCACCCTGTCGAGGGTGGACGCCCCGATCGTATAGATATCCGTGTGAATATATATATATATATGTATATATATGTATGTATGATTATGTATGTATATATGTATATACACATATATATATATATATCGATGTGTACATATGTATACTTACATGCATCCATGTATACTTTTTAATATAGTTATATATATATGTATATACGCACACACACCTGGGTCGGGCCCAACATTGATCTAGTCCAATCGATAACCGCGCAAAGTCGGAGATATCGGGCCGCCACGTTACACGTCAATCTGCCAGGATCGGCCGCATGCCACCGGACCGGACCGATCGGAGGATGCCTTTCCTCCTTCTCCTCCGTCTCCTCCTCCTCCAAAGTGTTCCTCCTCCTCCTCCTTCTCCTCCTCTGCCTCATCAGCCCCCTTCCTTCATCCTCATTATCAATCCTCCTTTGCATCTTCAACCCTCAATTATCACTGCTTCTCCTTCTCATTCTCGGTCCTCCATCTTCCTTCTCATTCTCGGTTCTTCTCCTCCTCCTCGATAGTCATCCCACTCCTCTTCAATCCTCCTCCTCCACCTCCTCTTCTCAACCCTCCTCCTGCTCCTAGTGCTCCTCCTGCTCCTCCTCCTCCCCCTCCTCCTCCTCCTCCTCCTCCTCAATCGTCCAGTGCGCTCCTCAGTCCTCCTCCTCCTCCTCCTCGGCCTCACCCTCAGTTCTTTTCCCCGTCCTCACCCGTCTCCTCCTCCTCCTCCTCCTTGTCCTTCTCCGCCTCCTCCTCCTCCTCCTTCTCCTCCTTCTCCTCCTCCTCCTTCTCCTCCTCCTCCTCCTCCGCCTCCTCCTCCTCCTCCTCCCAATGATTGAAATCGGACCCCTCCCCCGGCCGCCCGAGGACCCCGAGTGCTCGCTGCTGCTCGCGCCGGGCGGCTTGCCGCCACGGCAGGCGCTCGATCGCCTGCTGGAGCTCACGGTCCGCGACGGCGCCGTGCTGCCCGCAGCGATCGAGGCCATGGGTCGGAGCCCAAGGAAGACGTGGAGGAGGAGGAGGAGGAGGAAGCGTGGAAAGAGGAGGAGGAGGACAAGGATGATGATGATGATGATGATGACGACGACGATGATGATGGTGATGGTGTTGCTAATGATGATGATGATGATGATGATGATGATGATGATGATGATGATGATGATGATGATGATGATGATGAGGAGGTTGATAAGGATGATGGTGATGATGATTATGATGAGCATGATGATCAATGATGAGGATGAGGAGGATGAGGATGAGGAGGATGAGAATTGGGATGAGGACCAGCATAAATCCAAGACTCAGCAACGATGTTGGAATATACCCTCCCTCCAAGCCTGCTCTTTTCATTTCCACTGATGGAAGTACCCCGTTGGGAAACAACCGTGTGAAAATCCTTGAAAATCCTTACGGTTTCCAAAACACCATTCTCAGGACTTGAGCGCGCAGGTCAACCTGACTGTTGCGTCTCCACGAATCTGTTGCGCCCTGACAATCCTGAATCTTTTCGCAATACCGGTTCTGGTACTCGAACTATGGGAATCATTGAAATTCTTGCTTTTCTTTCGAAAAGAATGTGCGCGGCGCTCAGGCGATAACCACATTTTGCAAAGTAATCGCCCTCAATCCGTGAAGCTCGTGCAAATTTTTACAACGAGTGTGCACGGCGATAGGGCGAGAACCATATTTTGAAAACGACCCGCCCTCAATCCGTGGAGAGCTTGTGCTTTTGTGGTTCGAATGTGCGCGGCGCTCAGGCGAGAGCCACATTTTGAAAACGAGCCGCCCTCAGTCCGTGAATCTCTTGCAGATGTTGACATTGCATGCGCGCCGCTTTGAGACGAGAGCCACATGATCCAAACCATCCGCTCTCCATCCGTGAAGCTCTCGCAAGCGTTCCAGACAAAAGTGCGCATCGCTAATGCGAGAGCCACTTTTTGAAAACCACCGGCCCTCCATTTGCGAAGCTGCTGCCAGTTTCTCAGCTTCACGCTCATAAGTGGTAAGGAAGTCTCAGGCGAAACGCCCGGCCCGCCCTTCCGCGTGGCCTCGGGATACGACATGGAGGAGTTACGCAGAAGGAAACGGAAATTAGATCGAGGATGAGGATGACGACGATGACGACGACGACGACGACGACGACGATGATGATGATGATGATGATGATGATGATGACGATGCTGATGATGATATTGATGATGATGATGCTGATGATGATGATGATGATGATGATGATGATGATGATGGTGACGACGACGGTGATGATGGTGGTGGTGATGGTTGTGATGCTGCTGCCAATGATTATGATGATGGTGATGATGTTGATGTTGATGATGCTGAGGCTGACGATGATGCCGCTGGTGATGATGGTGTTGATGGTGGTGTTGGTGATGATGGTGTTGATGGTGATGATGGTGTTGATGGTGATGGTGATGATGCTGATGCTGAAGATGATGGTGATGATGATGATCATGACAATAATGTTGTTGCTGAGGATGATGACGATGATGATGGTGAGTGGTGGGGGTGATGATGATGATGAGGAGGAAGAGGAAGAGGAGGAGGAGGAGGAGGAGGAGGAGGAGGAGGAGGAGCAGGAAGAGGAGGAGGAGAAGGAATCACATAAAGATGAGTTAGACGAGGAGGAGGAGGAGGAGCAGAAGGATGAGAAGGAGGGGGAGGGGGGGGAGGAGGGGGAGGGGGAGAAAAGGAGGAAGAGGAGGAGGAGAAGGAGGAGGAGGTGGAGGGGAGGAGGAGGAGCAGGAGGAGGAGGAAGAGGAGGAGGAGCAGGAGGTGGAGGGGGGGAGGCCCGGGCGCGCGCTCGCCGTCCCCCCGGTGAAGTACCAGACCTGCTCTCCATCCGCCTTCCTGCCCCTATCTTCCCTCGGCGTCGAAATCCGAACCTGACTCTCGCCGATCCATGATTCAGGCAATTCGATGGGCGGTGGGAGTACTCCGAGTTTCTTCATAAGCGTCGGGGGGGCGTCACCCCCGCCTACAGCCCCACACCGACCCCCGTTGCGGGCAGCCACCGCGTACCGAAGGCGCTCCGACCCCCGTCGCGGCGCGACGACGAGGCGAGGTTGACCCGCGTCGGGGGTGTCCATCCCCACGCTTACTAAGAAACCCAAAGTAGGGTTCGGAATTCGTGGAACACGTGGCGAAATCCGAACTTTATTCCCCCCCTCCGATCGGCTCAGGAGAACGGACGGTTGGAGGGGGTAGGCGTCGGATGTCGCAACCTAACGGGAGCGCATCGCCAGAGCTCAGAGTGGATCCAGAGATTCGAGGCTCCGAAACATGGGAGCGGTCAGTTTGGGGGCCCTCAACGGGCCTTAGGGCCTTCAGAAAACGAGTCAGGATGAAAAGCCGGCCCTGGGGAAGAGGTCCAGACCTCGGGGGGTCCACGCATCGAAACACAGGAGTGCCAGATGTCCTGGGAGGAGAGGGTGCAGATTCTGCGGCTTGTCATGGAGGGTCCCTCGTCGCCATTGTTGGATTCTCCTTGAACTTCTGGCGAGGATGCACCCCCAGAGAGGTCCTGGGAGTGGCCATGTCGGTATCATCTGGTTCCCACAGTGGCAGAACCAGATGTCGAGACTCCTCCTCCTCCTCTCCCTCCTCCTCCCCTCCGACTCTTCTTTTAGGCGATGTGAGAACTTCAGCCACGGAGCTGGAGCGCACCACTGGTGAAACAAATGCGCGAAGCTTACTTAGGCAAAGCGCGAACAAATTAGGCGAGGCCAGCGTAGAAGATTGAACGGACAGGACAAGAGAGACAAGCAAAACTAAGTAGGCCCAGAGGCTCGGAGTGTACGCTAAGCACGCGGTGCCGGTAGGAGTAAGAGAATCCGAACCGAATCGAACGAGTCGAAGCAATGGCAAGTACCATAACCCGACTAGTGATGAGCCGCATTATTGAGAGAACTAAATTCGCATGCAATGTGTTCCCTGCAATAGTGGTCGTCTCAGTTCCCTGTGTCCTAGGTCGGAAAACAGGCTAGCTCGACAGCACGACAAAAGGTATGACTGTATGGTGTCCCTCTCACCCTCCCATCTATGCATGACCACCCGCCGCCCTCAAGTACAACGAAGCAAGTGCTGTGGCAACGTGGACTCAATAATGTTACCGTCTGAAGTTGGGTCTCGATAGGCTGGCTCAGTGCTATGTTGGCTGGCTTATCAGTGAGAACTAGAAACGCGCGGCTGATACAATGTTCACTTGGTATACTAGCTGGTATGAGGCTTCGATCTGCTACGCTGGCCAAGTTTGTACGGGCCGGCCTTGTATCATAAGTTTCTAGTGCACGGGGTGGCTACAACTGTATATAATATTGGGATATACTGTTGTCGAGAGGCCACAGTGAGATTGGCCCTGGAGGCTCGTCTCCTCGAACAGCGATCCGTAAGTATGTACAAGTGTGAGGGATGTCTGGATCGATCTGGTAGCCTCGAGATACGTAGTTTACACGGTAGTTTGAATTGTCATTGGTATTGGTGGTTCCGCAAGTAAAATAAAGTCACGAAAGGCTGGCACAGGCAGTACTGACTGGCCTGTGCTGCTGCCGCGTGTGCCGTTCCTCCTCCGAACCGTTGGATCCACCCCTCCAGTGACCTCTTCGTGAAATGCTCGCGGCAAAGTTGGTAGAAAGGGCAGTTAGTCGTTGAAAGGCTGTAGGCGTGTTAAGGGTTCGCTCAATCCCAAGAAAAGTTGGAGAGCACCCTCGGTAGCCTGGCGCAAGTAAACCTGTCCGGGGGAAACGTAAGACTCGAGAAAGCCGGAACTCGGGTTTGCCGAAGTTTTTGACGAGCGCGTCCTGGATTCTGACGGTCCGATTTTCGTGGGATGCTTTTAGCGGGAGTTCGCGTCAAGTTTCAGATTGGGTCTCGTCATTTTCATGATGGCCCCGTCAGGCCAACCCGAGTCCACCGAACCCGAAGGCCAACCCCAGTCCACCCGTGCTGGCGCGAAGCTGCCGGTGCAGTCTTTTCTCCTCCGGAGGCCGCGCGCTGGCGCGAAGTGTCCTGCCGCGCGCCCCAGCAGGCGCTGCCGTTGCCGTCCCTTCTCCTCCCTCCTCCTCCCCCCCTGTGTGCAGGGTCCTTTGTACGGAAATCCGTCGGCACAAATGTGCACCCTTTTTCTTTTCAGGCCGTCGCGTGCCTGCGCGCCGGAGAGACGGGCCGCGCCGTCGCGTGTGCCGCGCGCCGCGTGGGCGGGCCGCGGCTACTGGCGCGCGGCTTCTTCCTCCGTGCCCTGTGGCTGTTCTGCGGCCTCCGGGCTCTCATGAGCCGACGTCCCCCTCTCGTCGTTCCTCTTCGTGTCCCTCGTCTTTCTGGCCTTTCCTGGCCTCGCGGCCGGTCCGCTTGTCGTCCTCGTCGTCGTCGTCTCGTTTTCCTCCTCCCCACGTTCTCGCCGACTTGCCTTGGTTGTGCCGGCCTCGGTGCGACGCTGTAGCATCGAGGGGCCCCCTTCCCATCAGTTGGGAAGCTGGCGATTTCTTGTTTCAAGTGCGCATGGCCCACACAGCTCGGACACAACCTTCTAGCAGGAGAGTTCTTACGTCTACCGACTGTTTCTTGGAGGGATGTTTTTGCAGGCATGCCGCGTTGCATCGCTCGGGGCGCCCTTGGATCCCGGAGACCAAATATGCGGTGGTACAGGCATCGTTCTACTCCTCCGCCTCCTCCTCCTCCTCATTCCCTTTTGCTCCTCAGGCACCTCCCAACACCTCCTCCTCTCCTAGTCGTGTTCCTGCTAAGTGGGCTTCTGTTCTGCTAAGTGGGCTCCCGATGTGCTTGATCCTGTTGCCAGCTCCGCCTCCTGCTGCTGGTCCTGTTTTTCTTCTCGTCATCCTCCTCGTCCTCCTCCTCCTCCTCCACTTCCTCCTCCTGTCCTCCTCCCCATCCTTCCTCTTGTCACGTCCTACCACTCCCTCCTTCTCCTCCTCCTCCTCCTCCTCCTCCTCCTCCTCCTCCTCCTCCCACTCTTCCTTGTCACCTCCTCCTCCCTCTCCTCCTCCTCCTCCTCCTCCTCCTCCTTCTCCTCCTCCTCCTTCTCCTCCTCCTCCTCCTCCGACTCCTCCTCCTCCTCCTCCTCTGCCTCGGCGGCCTTCGGCGGCCGTCGTCGTCGGTCGTCGTCGCCGCCGCCGTCGCCGAAAGCGTCCTCTTCCTGCTAAGTGAGCTTCTGGCATGCTAAATGCGCTTCGTTTGCTTGATCATGTTGCCAGCCCTGCCTCCTGCTACTGGTGTTGCACAGTGGTTCATGCCAAGCTGCATGGGGAGCTCTGGAAAAACAACTACACCTCCTCCTCCGTGCTCCTCCTTTCCCTCTCTATCTCTATCCCGCATCTCACGCAGTGGAAGCCACTGTCTGTTCCCATTGCATGGAGGGCCTTTGCGTTGCATTTCATGGCATTGCATTACAACGCATGGCATTGCATTTCTGTTGCGTCACTTCCCATGGCACTGCATTACATTGCGTTGAGAGATCGTCGCAACTCTGGGCTCCGAGTTGCCGGGGGCAAGATGGCCTGGCCCATTTCGCCTGATACATCCTCGCAACTCTGGAATCCAATATGCCACGCGCGAAGTGGTCCGGTCCGTTTCGCCATCTTCGCAATTCTGGGCTCAGATATGCCCCTAACCTGAGTAGGTCCAGCCCGCTTCGCCTTAGACATCCTCACGACTCTAGGCTCAGACATGCCGCGCGCGAGGTGATCTGGACAATTTTACTTCAGACATTTTCGCCTGAGATGTCCTCCCAACTCTGCGAGATGCCGCGCGCGAGGTGGTCTGGTCAATTTAGCCTGAGACATCTTCGCAAGTCTGGGCCCCTAGATGCCGCGCGTGAAGAGGTGCGGCCCGGCTCGCCTGAGGATCCTCGCAACTCTGGGCTCATATATGTCCTGGCTTGATGTGGTCCGACCCATTTCGCTTGAGACATCCTCACAACTCTTGGCTCAGATATACCTTTCGCGAGGTGGTCTGGCCCATTTTCGCCAGAGGCATCCTTGCATCTCTGGGATCGGAAATGCTCTGACCTGAGTTGGTCTGATTCGCCCTGGACATCCTCGCAACTCTTGGCCTAGATATGCCCTGACCTGAATTGGTCCGGCCCAGGTCGCCCGGGGCATGCCCGCAATTCTGGGATCCGAGTTGCCAGGCGCGAGGTGGTCCAGCCAAACTCGCCTCACACGTCCTCGCAACTCTTGGCTCCGAGAGACCGCGTGCGAAGTGGTCAGGCGGATTTTGCATGCGACGTCTCTGGGCTGCAAGATGTCGCGCGCGGGCTCAGATTTACTCTGACCTAAGCTGGTCCAGCCCGTTCCGCCTGATACATCCTCGCAACTCCAGGTTCAGAGATGCCGCGCGCGAGGTGGTCTGGCCGATTTCGCCTGAGACATCCTCGCAACTCTGGTCTCAAAATTGAATTGTTGTGGCCTGAGGTGATCTGGCCCGTATCGCCCGAGACATCCTCACAACTCTAGGCTCGAAGCTGCGACGCGCGAGGTTGTCCGGTCCAGTTCGCCTGAGACATCCTCGCAACCCTGGGCTTCGAGATGCTCCTGACTTGAGGTGGCCTGGCCAATTTCGTCTGAGACGTCTTCGCAACTCTGGGCTCAGACATGCCGCGCCTGAGGTCGTTTGGCCAATTTCGCTTGATGCGTCCCTGCAACTCCGGGCTCAGAGATGATGCGCTCGAGGTTCTCGGGCCAGATTCGCCTGATCCATCCTCGGAACTCTGGGGTCGGGCCAATTTCGCTTCAGACCTCCTCGCAAGTCTGGGCTCGCTCCGAGATTCAGCGCGCGAGGTAGTCCGGTCAGTTTGCCTGGGACATCCTCACAGCTGGGCCCCCAGGGGTGGGGGGGAGGAGTCAGACGGGGCCAGGCACAAGCTACCTGTTACAGTACCCTGCTGACGCCGAATTGTGCCCCAGTAGGGGCCCAGGCGCCCCTGCCCCGAGGGAACAGTTAGCCGGCGCCGAGGCGAGAGCATGATTTCTGAGTCATGTGGAAGGAAGTCTCAGGCGGGGGGGCGCCATGCCTTAGTTAGTACATGTTGACATCTTCAGCGAGAGGAGAACTTGGAGGGTGAAGAGGAGAACCGGGAGTACGAGGGGCGAGAAGAACCAGGGGAAGAGCAGCAGGAGCACGATGACGAGAATGAGGAGAAGAAGAGAAGGGGGAATAATAACGACGAGGATAATGAGGAATGGAATGAGTCGGGGGAGGAGAAGGAGTGGGAGGAGAAAGAGCAGGAGGGATGCGTGGGAGGGGGAGAGGGCAAGAAGTATGGCAACGAGGACGATGTCAGCAATGACGACGACAGTGATGGCGACAAGAGCGCAGGCAAATCAGCAATATGTGGAGCCATCCTGCCTCAAAATCGTTGTTTGGGATGCTGGACTGAGGCTATAAATCGGTCTGTCGGCGCCGCTTCTCCGCCTCGTCTTCCTCTTTGTCCTGGTCCTCCTGCTGCTGCCTCCTCCATATCCCCCCCAACCCCTCTTGCTCCTCCTTGCAGGCTCTCCTCCTCGTCCTCATGTTCCCTCCCCGCTCCCCCTTTTTCCTCCATATTCCCGCAAGGATTGTGTTGATGTTGGTGCTAAGAAAGGCGCTGCGCCTGACGGTACCGGCATCGATATCGGCACCGGTGCTGGTACCGATGCCGGTATCGGTACCGGTGCCGGGCCATGATCGGCATCGGTATCTCAACAGAAGATACAGCCAACGCCAAAAGCGTTTCGCTTCCGATCGCGCTTCCTGCCCCTTGGGTCTTAGGCGTTCGCCACGTCCTACGCGTTCTCAGCAGACGTGGTGCGGCAAACGCCTAAGATCTACAAGGCGGCCTGTGCTGAGATGGGGCCTGCGCTGCAGGGGTCTTCTCAGCAGGGGCACCCGGGTGCCCCTGCTGAGAGGAAGTGGGTCTGACCCTGGGATCGTCGTCTGGATCTGATGAGTCAAGCTCCATTTGGGGGGCGTCGTCTCAGCAAGCCCAGCCGACGATCCCGGAGGCAGACCCGCGCCCTCTCTGCAGAGGCACCCGGGCGCCCCTGCTGAGAAGAGCTCTGCAGCGCAGGCCTTCTTTCAGCAGAGGCCACAGTGTGGATCTTGGGCGTTCGCCGCGGCCTCGGCCGGCCGTTCGCTTCTGCCGCGGCGGGCGGCCGCCCGTTCATCCGATTCGTCATCGTCGTAGTCGTCGCCGTCGTCGTCATCATCAGGGCCCTCGTCATCATCATCGACGATAGCATCATCATCGGCGACACCACCATAGTTAAGAATCATCATCATCATCATCATCATCATCAACATAATCGTCATCATCGTCGTCGTCATCGTCATCATCACCGTCGCCATCATGCCCACCGTCACAGTCACCCTCGCAATCGACATCATGAGCCGTCATTCCAATCGTTGTCGTCGTCACCGCGAGCGCCGATGCCGCTGGCATATATTGCAGTCGCCATGATCGGTGGATCGTCGCCATCAGTGAGATCCACATGATGACGACTACCATCATCTTTATCATTTCCATCCTCCTGTTTATCTTCCTGTGCCTTCTGATGCGCAGTGCTTTTTATGCCCCCTGATCCTCTGTACTTCTTCCTTGGACAATCGTAGAAAGTGAGGAACAATAAGTGAGGAGAAGGACCGGGAGTGAGACGTGAGAAAAGAGCAGGAGTTGGAGGAGCAGCGGGGGGAGGATTGGGGATGGAAGAGGGGCAGTAGCAGAAGGAGGACCAGGACAAGGAGGAGGAGGGCGCGGAGTCGTCATCCTGTTCCTGATTGGCATGCGCCCGTCTCGTGATCATTGTCGTCGTCGTTGTTGTCGCCGTCCTCATCATCATCATGTTTCTTGCCGTCTACCCGCCTACGCAACCTCATCGTCCTCACGTTCCTCCGCCTCCTCATGCCGTTCCTCTCTCTTCTCGCCGTGTTGTTCCTCCTTCTCCTTTTTATCATCATTCTCGTCGTCGTGCCCCTGATGCTCTTCCTCATCATGTCTCTCCTCGCCCCTCATCGTACTCTGGGTTCTCCTCCTTGCCTTCATATTTATCCTCGCGTTGGAGATTTCTTCAACATTTATTCCGGCCTATCGCTCCCGCCTGAGACGCCCTTCCAAATGACAGAAGTCCTGCTCTTGCCTCGGCGCCAGCTAACTGCCCACTCGGGCCAGAGGCGCTTGAATCCCCTCCTGGAGGACGATGCGATAACAGCAGTGTAATCAAACTGGTTGTTTGGTCCTGGCCCCGTCTGGGAACCCAGTTGCGAGGATGTCTCAGGCGAGCAGGCTGGGTCACCTAGCGGGCCACATCTCAGAGCCCAAAGTAGCGAGGATGTCTCAGGAGAAACAGGCCAGGCTACCTAAAGTCAGGGCATCTCTGAGCCTGGAAATGCAATGATGCCACAAGAATCTGGCCAGACCACCTCGCGAGCAGCATCTGAGCCTGGTGTTGCGAGGAAGTCTCTGGCGAAGCGCGTCAGCCAACCTCGCGCGCGGCACGTCTGAGCCCGGAGTTGCGAAAATGTCTCGGGCGGAACGGGCCATACCACTTCAGGTCAGAGCATATATCAGCCCAGAGTTTCGAGGATGTCTCAGGCAAAGTTGGCCAGACCACATCGCGCGCGGCATGGTGGAGCCCAGAGTTGCGAGGATCTCGCAGGCGAAAATGGCAAAACCACCGCGCCCGCGACACTTGGGAGCCAAGAGTTGCGAGGATACCTCAGGCGAAACTGGCTGGACCACCTCGCTCCTGGCATCTCGAAGACCAGAGTTGCGAGCATGTCCCAGGCGAGCTGGGCCGGACCACCTCAGGTCAGGGCATATCTGAGATTGGAGTTGCGAGGATGTTTCAAGCGAATCGGGCCGGACCAATTCATGTCAGAGCATCTCCAATCCCAGAGCCGCGACGATGTCTCGGGCGAGAATGGCCGGTCCGCTTTGTGCGCGGCGTGTCTGAGTCTGAACCCAGAATTGCAAGGGTGTCTCAGGCAAAATGGGCCAGACCACCTCGCGCGCGGCATATCTGAGCCCAGAGTTGCGAGGACATCTCAGGCGAAATGGGCCATACCACATCAAGCCAGGGCGTACCTGAGCCCAGTGTTGCGAGGATGCTCAGGCGAGCCCGGCCGCACCATCTCGGGCGGAGTTGGCCAGACTACCTGGCGCATAGCATATCGGAGCTCAGAGTTGGAAGATGTCTCAGGCGAATCGGGCCAGGCCACCTCAGGTTCAGGCATCTCTGAGGCCAGAGTGGCGAGAATGTGTGAGGCAAAATTGGCTGGATCACCTCGCGCGCGGCATGTCTGAGCCCAGAGTTGCGAGGATGTCTCAGGCGATTTGGGCTGGACCTGCTCAGGTCACGGCATCTCTGAGCCCAGAGTTGCGAGGATGCCTCTGGCTTCCACTGTAGGGGCCAGCGGGCCTCGCAAGGTCAGCGACCTCGGTGATCGGTGACCTGCCAGAGCCTCCAAGAGGCCTCGTGAGGTCACCGACGTCGGGGACCTGCCGCGGCCATCAACGGGCCTCGCGAGGTCACCGACCTCGGTGACCTGCTGGGGCCTCCAGCGGGCCATGCAAGGTCACCGGCCTGTGTTCGATATACGGTGGCCTGCCAGGGGGTCCAAAGAACCTCGCAAGGTCTCGGTGACATGCGGGGCCTTCAAAGGGCCCCTTTAGGTCACCCACCTCGGTGACCTTCCCGGGCCTCCAGCGGGCTTCGCAAGGTCACCAGCCTGGGTTTAAGACTCGGTGATCTGCCGGAAGCTCCAAAGAGCCTCGCAAAGTCACCGACCTCGGTACCCTGCTGGGGCCTTCAACGGGCCTCGCGAGGTCACCGACCTCGGTGACCTGCCAGGGCCTCCAGCGGACCTCGCAGGGTCACCGGCTTGTGTTCGATATGCGGTGGCCTGCCGGGGGTCCAACGAGCCTCGCAAGGCCACCGACCTCGGTGACCTGCCAGGGCCTTCAACGGGCCTCAAGGCCACCGACCTCGGTGACTTGCTGGGGCCATCAACGGGCCTCGCGAGGTCACCGACCTCGGTGACCTGCCTGGGCCTCCAACGGGCCTCGCAAGGTCACCGTCCTGTGTTCGACATTCGGTGACCTGCCCAGGCCTCCAGCGGGCCTCGCGAGGTCAACAACGGCTGCCAGGGCCTCAAACGGGCATCGTCGTCATCGTCGTCATGGCCGTCGTCGTCGTCATGGCCGTCGTCGTCGTCGTCGTCGTCGCCGTCGCCGCCGCCGCCGCCGTCGTCGTCGACGTCGTCGCACTATAGAACGGTTCTCGCGCGCTGGACACCGGATTCCGAACACTGGACACCGGACACCGGGCACTGGACACCAAGCAGCGGGCACCGGACACCGGACACCGGACCCGGACATTGATGGTGATGTTTATGTTGGCGTCGATGACGACTACGGTGATGATTGCGATGTTGATAGTGACGTTGGTCGTGACGATGCAGACGGAGACGGTGATATGATTATGATTGTGACGAAGTTGACAATGAAGTTGACCATGATGGTGATGGTAATGACGATGATGACGATGACGATGTTGATTGTTACGATGATTGTGATGTCGCTGCTGATGATCATAGCGAATATTATGCTTTTGCTGACTGATAAAGTGGAGGAGGAGGAGGAAGAAGAGGGAGGAGGAGGACGGGTCGTCGTCGCGGTCTTCGTCGTCGTCGTCGCCTTCATCGTCGTCGTCGTCGCCTTCATCGTCGTCGTCGTCGTCGCCTTCATCGTCGTCGTCGTCGTCGCCGACGCCTTCGTCGTTTTCGTCTCCCTCGTCGCCCTCGCGGAGGTCCAGCAAGACATATTGAACACTATTTTAATGTCTCGCCCCGACCGACCCGCCCCGCCCGCCCGTTAGGGTCCGCCCGCCGGACCCGACCCGCCCGTTAGGGCACGCGCGTGCCAACTCGATGATGTTTCCTACTTTAATGTCCCGCCCGCCCGACCCGACCCGCCCGTTAGGGTCCGCCCGCCCGACCCGACGCGCCCGTTGGGGCCCGCTCCTGCTGCTCCTCATCCTCCTGATCATCCCCCCACTCCTCCTCCTCCTCCCCCTCCTCCTCCTTCTCCCCATCCACCTCCTCCTCCTCCTCCCCCTCGTCATCCTCTTCATTCCCCCTCATCCTCATCATCATAATCCTCATTATGCTGCTGTTCTTCCTCCTCCCCATCCTCATCATCCTCCACATCCTCTACCTCCCCCTTCTCTTTATCATCGCCATCATTATCATCCTCCTGCTGCTCCTTCCCCTCCTCATCCTGATCCCCCTCCTCATACTCCTTATGCTGCCATCCTGCTGCTGCTGCATCCTCGTCCTGCTGCTTGTCCTCCTCCTGCTCATCATCGTCATTATAATCATATAGCTCCCCCTCATCATCCTTATCATCCTCCTCAACATCCTCATCCTTCTCCGTCTTCTCATCCTCCTCATTATCTTCATCTTCATTCTCCTGATTCCCCTCCTTATCCACCCCTTCCACATCCTCCCCCCGTCCTCCTCATCCTCCTCAACCCCCTCCTCCACCTCAGCCTCCTCCTCCCCCTCATCCTCCTGCTGCTTATCCTCATCCTCATTCTGATTACTGTTATCCGTTATCCTCCTCCTCCTCCTCCTCCTCATCACCATCATCATCCTCATCCTTCTGCTGCTGCTGCTCCTCCTCCCCGGCCTCATGCTCTGCAACTGAAGCCAGACACTGGACACCGGACACGGGACCGGACTCCGGACTCGGGACACCGGACTCCGGACAACGGACACCAGACACCAGACACCGGACGCCAAATGCCAGACTCCAGACTCCGGACGCCGGACGCCAGACACCGGACACCAGACACCGGACACCGGAAACCGGACACCGGACGCCGGATGTTGGACGCCAGACGCCGGACACCGGACACCGGCACTGGACACGTGTCACCGGGCACCGCAAGAATCGTCCATACTTTCGTCGTCGCAGTCTTCGTCTCCATCGTCGTCTTCGTCGTCGTCGTCAGCGTCGTCGCCTCGTCGCGTCGTCGTTGTCGTCTTTGTCGTCGTCGTCGTCTTTGTCGTCCTCGTCGCCCTCGCCGTCGTCGTCGTCTTCGTCGTCATCGTCGTCGTCGTCGAGTCGTCGCCGTCGCTTTCGTCGTCGTCGTCGTCGCCCTCGTCGTCGTCGTCATCGTCGTCTTTCTCGCCCTCGTCGTCAGCGTAGTCATCGTAGACGTCGTCGTCTTCGTCGACGTAGTAGTAGTCGTCTTCGTCGTCGTCGGCGTCGTCTTCGTCGACGTCGTTGTCGTCGACTTCGTCGTCTTCGTCGTCGTCGCTTTCGAAGCCGTCGTCGTCGTCGCCCTCGTCGCCCTCGTCGTCGTTGTCGCCATGGTCGTCGTCGTCGGCGGCGTCGTCGTCGTCGTAGTCGTCATCGTCGCCCTCAGCGTCGTGTCGTCGTCGTCGGCGTCGTCGTCGTAGTCGTAGTCGTCGTCGTCGCCGCCGCCGCTGCCGTCGTCGTCGTCGTCGTCGTCGTCGTCGTCGTCGTCGTCGTCGTTCTCGTCGCCTTCGTCGTCGTCGTCGTTGTAATCTTCGTCGTCCTTGTCGTCGTCGTCGTCCTCGTCATCGTCGTCGCTTTCAAAGCCGTCGTCGTCGTCGTCGTCCTCGTCGTCGCCGTCTTCGTCGTCGTCGTCGTCGGCGACGTTGTCGTCGCCGCTGTTGTTGTCGTCGTCGCCGCTGTCATCATCGTCGTCGTCGTCGTCGTCGCCGCCATCGTCCTCGACGTCGTCGTCGTCGTCGTCGCCTTCTCTCTCCGGCGACCCCCACCCATAGGAGAAGTCCAGCTGGACTTGTCCTTTGGGTGGTGTGCTTGGCTCTCCAGCGACCCCCACCCATAGGAGAAGTCCAGCTGGACTTG
This sequence comes from Prorocentrum cordatum, assembly GCA_963575745.1. Classification (NCBI taxonomy): domain Eukaryota; class Dinophyceae; order Prorocentrales; family Prorocentraceae; genus Prorocentrum; species Prorocentrum cordatum. The sequence goes on from CAUYUJ010018438.1 coordinate 820,414, forward strand.
TCCTATTGGCTCTCCGGCGACCCCACCCATAGAAGTCCAGCTGGACTTGTCCTATGGGTGGGGTGCTCGGCTCTCCAGGGACCCCCACCCATAGGAGAAGTCCAGCTGGACTTGTCCTATGGGTGGGGTGCTTGGCTTTCCGGCGACCCGCACCCATAGGAAAAGTCCACCTGGACTTGTCCTATGGGTGGGGTGCTTGGCTCTCCGGCGACCCCCACCCATAGGAGAAGTCCAGCTGGACTTGTCGTATTGGTTCTCCCGCGACCCCCACCCATAGGAGAAGTCCAGCTGGAATTGGGTGGGGTGCTCGGCTCTCCGGGGACCCCCACCCATAGGAGAAGTCCAGCTGGACTTGTCCTATGGGTGGGGTGCTTGGCTCTCCGGCAACCCCGACCCATATAGGGGAAGTTCAGCTGGACTTGTCCTATGTGTGGGGTGCTTGGCTCTCCGGCGAGCCCCACCCATAGGAGAAGTCCAGCTGGACTTGTCCTATGGGTGGGGTGCTTGGCTCTCCGGCGACCCCCGCCCATAGGACAAGTCCAGCTGGACTTGTCCTATGGTTGGGGTGCTTGGCTCTCCGGGGACCCCCACCCATAGGAGAAGTCCAGCTGGACTTGTCCTATTGGCTCTCCGGCGACCCCCACCCATAGCAGAAGTCCAGCTGGACTTGTCCTATGGGCGGTTTGCTTGGCTCTCCGGCAACCCCCACCCATAGGAGAAGTCCAGCTGGACTTGTCCTATGTGAGGGGTGCTTGGCTCTCCGGCGACCCCCCACCATAGATAAGTCCAGCTGGACTTGTCCTATGGGTGGGGTTCTTGGCTCTCCGGCGACCCCCACCCCCACCCATAGGAGAAGTCCAGCTGGACTTGTCCTATGGGTGGGGTGCTTTTCGCTCAGCTCTAAAAGCAAGCGAAATTTCTCCTATGGGGGGGGTGATCCCCCCCCCCCCATAGGGGATCGCCCTCACAGAAGGACTTCTCCTATGGGTGGGGGTCGCCGGAGAGCCGTGCACCCCACCCATAGGACAAGTCCAGCTGGACTTCTCCTATGGGTGGGGGTCGCCGGAGAGCCAAGCACCCCACCCATAGGACAAGTCCAGCTGGACTTCCCCTATGGGTGGGGGTGTCGTGGGGACCCCCCCCCCCATAGGAGAAATTTCGCTTGCTTTTAGCGCTGAGCGAAAAGCACCCAACCCATAGGACAAGTCCAGCTGGACTTCTCCTATGGGTGGGGGTGGGGGTCGCCGGAGAGCCAAGCACCCCACCCATAGGACAAGTCCAGCTGGACTTCTCCTATGGGTGGGGGTCGCCGGAGAGCCAAGCACCCCACACATAGGACAAGGCCAGCTGGACTTCTCCTATGGGCGGGGGTCGCCGGAGAGCCAAGCAAACCACCCATAGGACAAGTCCAGCTGGACTTCTCCTATGGGTGGGGGTCGCTGGAGAGCCAAGCACCCCACCCATAGGACAAGTCCAGCTGGACTTCTCCTATGGGTGGGGGTCGCCGGAGAGCCAAGCACCCCGCCCATAGGACAAGTCCAGCTGGACTTCTCCTATGGGTGGGGGTCGCCGGAGAGCCAAGCACTCCACCCATAGGACAAGTCCAGCTGGACTTCTCCTATGGGTGGGGGTCCCCGGAGAGCCAAACACCCCGCCCACAGGACAAGTCCAGCTGGACTTCTCCTATGGGTGGGTCCCCGGAGAGCGAAGGCGACGACAACGATGACGATGTCGAGGTCGATGGCGGCGACGAGGGCGACGACGACGACGACAGCCGCGACGACGACGAAGACGATGACGACGACGATAAAGACGACGACGGCGACGACGACGACGACGAGGGGACGACGACGACGACGACGACGACGGCAGCGACGACGACTACGATTACGACGACGAGGGCGACGACGACGACGACGACGACGACGATAAATACGACGACGACGACGACGACGGGGGCGACGACGACGACTGCTTCGATGGAGAAGACGACGAAGACGACGACGACGAAGGCGACAACAACGACGACGATGACGAAGACGACGGCGACGACGACGAAGACGACTACTACTGCGTCGACGAAGACGACAACGACGACGACGACGACCAGGGCGACGACGGCGACGAGGGCGACGACGACGACGAGGGCGACGACGACGACAAAGACGATAAAGACGACGATGAAGACGACGACGACGACGAGGGCGACGACGCCGACGACGACGACGACGAGGGCGACGACGACTGAGACGACGAAGGCATGCACGATCCTTGCGGTGTCCGGCGTCTAGCGTCCGGCGTCCGGCGTCTGGCGTCCAGCGTCTGGTGTCCGGTGTCCTGTTTCCAATGTCCGGCGACCGGCGTCCAGCGTCCGGCGTCTGGCATCTGGCGTCCGGTGTCCGGTGTCTGGTGTATGGTGTCCGTTGTCCTGTGTCCGGAGTCTGGTGTTCGGTGCCCCTGTCCGGGCGCCTGGTGTCCGTTGTCCGGTGTCTGGCGTCAGTTGCAGAGCATGAGGCGGGGGGGGAGCAGCAGCAGCAGCAGGAGGATGAGGATGATGATGGTGATGAGGAGGAGGAGGGTACCAAAAATCATAATGAGGATGAGGATAAGCAGCAGGAGGACGAGGAGGAGGATGTTGAGGTGGAGGAGGGGGTTGAGGAGGATGAGGAGGATGGGGAGGAGGATAAGGAAGGGGTGGATAAGGAGGGGAATCAAGAGAATGAGGCTGAAGATGATGAGGAGGATGAGGAGACGGAGAAGGAGGAGGATATTGAGGAGGATGATGAGGATGATGAGGAAGAACTATATGATTACAATGACGATGATGAGCAGGAGGACAAGCAGCAGGACAAGGATGCAGCAGCAGCAGGATGAGGAGAATGAGGATGAGGAGGAGAAGTAAGGAGCAGCAGGAGGATGATGATGATGATGGCGATGATGAAAAAGAGGGGGAGGTAGAGAAAGAGGAGGAATATGGGGAGGAGGAACAGCAGCAGAATGAGGATTATGATGATGATGATGATGATGATGATGATGATGATGATGATGATGATGATGATGATGATGATGATGATAATGATAATGAGGGGGAATGGAGAGGATGAGAAGGAGGGGAAGGAGGATGAGGAGGAGGTGGACGGGGAGAAGGAGGAGGAGGAGGAGGAGGAGGAAGAGTGGAAGATGATCAGGAGGATGAGGAGCAGCAGGAGCGGGCCCCAACGGGCGTGCCGGACCGGCGGGTGGACCGTAACGGACGGGTCGGGTCGGGCGGGCGGGACATTAAAGTAGGAAACATCATCGAGTTGGCACGCGCGTGTCCTAACGGGCGGATCGGGTCCGGCGGGCGGACCCTAACGGGCGGGCGGGTCGGTCTGGGCGGGACATTTAAATAGTGTTCAATCTGTCTTGCTGGACCTCTGCGAGGGCGACGAGGGAGACGAAAACGAAGAGGGCGAGGACGACGACGACGACGACGATGAAGGCGACGACGACGACGACGACGATGAAGGCGACGACGACGACGAAGACCGCGACGACGACCCGTCCTCCTCCTCCTCCGCCTCCTTCTCCTCGTCTCCTCCTCCTCCTCCCTCTTCCTCCTCCTCCTCCCCCACCTTCACAGTCATCAGAGCGTAATACTCGCTATGATCGTCAGCAGCGGCATCAACATCATCATAATCATCACCAGCATCGTCATCGTCATTATCATCACCATCATCACCATCACCATCATCACCATCATCACCATCATCATCATCATCATCATCACCTTCATAACCATCATCACTACCATCACCATCGTCACTACTACCACCACCACCACCATCATCATCACCATCATCACCATCATCACCACCGACATCCTTATCGTCATCATCATCGTCGTCATCATCATCATCGTCATCATCATCATGGCATGGTCAACTTCATTGACAGCTTCGTCATCACCGTAATCATCATCACCGTCGTCGTCGTCGTCTGCATCCATCGCACTCATTACCGTAGTCACCATCAACACCAACATAAACATCATCATCAACGTCCAGGGCCGGTGTCCAGAGTCCGGTGTCCGGTGTCCAATGTCGTGTGTCCGGTGTCCGGTGTCCAGTGTCCGGTGTCCGTTGTCCAGTGTCCGGTGCCCGATGCCCGGTGCCCGGTGTCCAGTGCCCGGTGTCGGGTGTCAAGTGTCCGGTGTCTGGTATCCGGTGTCCAGTGTCCAGCGCGCGAGAATGGTTCTATAGTACGACGACGACGACGGCGGCGGCGACGGCGGCGACGACGAAGACGACGGGGGCGACGACGACGACGACGGCGACGACGACGATGACGACGATGCCGAGGCCCCGGCAGGTCACCGAGGTTGGTGACCTCGCGAGGCCCTTTGGAGGCCTGGGCGGGCCACCGAATGTCGAATACAGGACGGTGACCTTGCGAGGCCCGTTGGAGGCCCGAGGCCCGTTGAAGGCCACGGAAGGTCACCGAGGTCCGTGACCCTGCGAGGCTCGTTGGAACTCCTGGCAGGCCACCGCATGTCAAACACGGGCCGGTGACCTTGCGTGGCCCGCTGGAGGCCCGGACAGGTCACCGAGGTCGGTGACCTCGCGAGGCCCGTTGAGGGCCCCGGGAGGTCACCGAGGTCGGTGATTTTGCGAGGCTCTTTGGAGCCCCTGGCAGGTCACTTAGTCTCAAACCCAGGCCAGTGGCCTTGCGAAGCCCGCTGAAAGCCCGAAGGTCTCCGAGGTGGGTGTCCTCATGGGGCCCGTTGAAGGCCCCGGCATGTCACTGAGACCTTGCAAGGCTCTTTGGACCCCCCGGCATGTGACCGTATATCGAACACAGGCCAGTGACCTTGCGTGGCTCGCTGGAGGCGCCAGCAAGTCACCGAGGTCGGTGACCTCGCGAGGCCCGTTGAGGGCCCCGGGAGGTCGCCGACGTCGGTGACCTCGCGAGGCTTTTTGGAGGCCCTGGCAGGTCACCGATCACCGAGGTCGGTGACTTTGCGAGGCTCGCTGGCCCCTACAGTGGAAGCCACAGGCATCCTTGCAACTCTGGGCTAAGAGATGTCGTGACCTGAGCAGGTCCAGTCCAAATCGCCTTAGACATCCTCGCAAGTCTGGGCTCAGACATGCCGCGCGCGAGGTGAACCAGACAATTTTGCCTCAGACATTCTCGCCACTCTGGCCTCAGAGATGCCTGAACCTGAGGTGACCTGGTCAGTTTCGCCTGAGACATCTCCGCCGCAAATTTGAGCTCCCAGATGCCATGCGCCAGGTGGTCTGGCCAGTTCCGCCTGAGATATCTTCGCAACTCTGGGCTTAGATGCCGTGCGCGAGATGGTGCGGCCGGGCTCGCGTGAGCATCCTCGCAACACTGGGCTCAGATACGCACTGACTTGATGTGGTACAGCCCGTTTCGACTGAGATATCCTCGCAACTCTGGGCTCAGAGATGCCTTTCGCGAGGTGGTCTGGCCCATTTTGCCTGAGACACCCTTGCAGTTCTGGGTTAAGACTCAGACATGCCGCGCACGAAACGGTCCGGACATTTTCGCCCGAGACATCATCGCAGCTCTGGGATTGGAGATGCTCTGACCTGATTTGGTCCGGCCCGATTCGCTTGAAACATTTCCGCAACTCCAAACTCAGATATGCCCTGACTTGAGGTGGTCCGGCCCAGTTCGCTTGGGACATTCTCGCAACTCTGGTCTCCGAGATGCCAGGCGCGAGGTGGTCCAGCAAGTTTCGCCTGAGGTATCCTCGCAACTCTGGGCTCCTAGATGTCGCGCGCAGGGTGGTTTAACCATTTTCGCCTCCGAGATCCTCGGAATTCTGGGTTCCTCCATGCCGCGCGCGAAAGTCTGGCCAACTTTCCCCGAGACATCCTCGCAATTCTGGGCTCAGAGATGCTCTGACCTGAGGTGGTCTGGCCCTTTCCGCCCGAGACATCTTCGCAACTATGGGCTCAGGCATGCCGCGCGCGAGGTTGGCCGGCGCGCTTCGCCTGAGGCATCCTCGCAACTCCAGCCTCAGAGACGCTGCGCGCGAGGTGGTCTGGCCAGGTTCAAGGATGCCCTGAATTGAGGTAGCCTGGCCAATTTCGCCTGAGACCTTTTCGCAACGCTGGGCTCCGAGATGTGGCGCGCTAGGTGGCCCAACCCGTTCGCCTGAGACATCCTCGCAAAAGGGCTCCCAGACGTGCCAGGACCACACGACTAGTTATCGAGTCGTCCTCCAGGAGGGGTTCAACCGCCCTTGGCCCGAGGGGGCAGTTAACCGGTGCCGAGGCGAGAGCCAGATTTCTGATTCATGTGGAAGGACGTCTCAGGCGGGAGCGCCAGGCCAGAATATATATGTTGAGGAAATCTCCGGCGAAAGGAGAAATATGAAGGCAAGAAAGATAACTTTGAGTACGAGGAGGGGCGAGGAGAACCCGGATGAGGAAGAGCATCAGGAGCACGATGATGAGAAGGATGATAAAGCGGAGGAGGAGGAGGAGGAAAGTAACGGCGAGAAGTAGGAGGAACGGCATGAGGATGCGGAGGAGAAGGGAGGACGATGAGGTTGCGTAGGAGGGTGGACGGCGAGAAACACGATGAGGACGGCGACATAAACAACGACGACGACATTGATAACGACAAGGGCGCACGCAAATCAGGAACAGGAGGACGGTGACTCGGAGGACGAGAACAAGTTTTGAAGCCACATTAAATCTAGAGTCGCTGATGGGGATGCTGGACCCTGGCCTTAATATATTCCTCCTTCGTCGCTGCTCCGCGTCATCCTTCTGCTGCTGCTGCCCCTCACATCCCCCATCCCTCCGCTGCTCCTCCACGTCCTGCTCTTTTCTCACGTCTCGCCCGCCGTCCCCCCCCCACACACACACACACTTCTCGCTCCTCACTTTCCACGCTTGTCCAAGGATGAATTAAAGAGGATCAGATGGGCCGCAGATGCGCAGAGTATCAGAAGGCAGAGGAATATACAGCGGAGGATGAAGATGAATAATATGATTGCCGTGGCGAGGTGGATCGCAACGATGGCGGCGACCCGCCGACCACGACGACTGCAATATATCACAACGGTATCGGCGCTCAAGGTGACGACAACAACGGTTGCAATGATTCGTCATGAAGTTGATTGCGAGTGAATTTGATGATGAGCACGGCGGTGATGACGATGACCACGATGATGATAAGGACGATGATGATGATGACGATGACGGTGATGATAATGATGATAGCGTCGACGACAACGATGAGGGTCCTGATGACGACGACGGCGACGACTACGACGAAGACGAATCGGATGAACGGGCGGCCGCCCGCCGCGGCAGAAGCGGACGGCCGGCCGAGGCCGCAGCAAACGCCCAAGAGATCTACGCGGCAGCCTCTGCTGAGAGAAAGTCTGCGCTGCAAGGCTCTTCTCAGCAGGGGCACCCGGGTGCCTCGGTGGGAAGACCCCTACAGCGCAAACCTCATCTCAGCAGACGCCGCCGTGTAGATCCTAGACGTTCGCCGCGCCGCGTGCTCTCAGCAGGGCCGCTGGGTTGGCCTTGCCGAGAACGCGTAGAACGCGGCAAACGCCTAAGACCCCAGGGGCAGGGGGCTCGATCGGAAGCGAAAAGCTGTTGGTGTTGGCTGTATCTTCTGTTGAAATACCGATGCCGATCATGGCTTGGTACCGGTACCTGTGCCGGCATCGGTACTGGTATCGATAGCGATACTGGTACCGACAGGCGCAGAACCGTTCTTAGCATCAACACTCGCACAGTCCAAGGGGGCCCTGCTGGAGTCTGGAGGAGAGAGGGGGCTGCAAGGAGGAGCAGGAGGAGTATGGAGGGAGATGGAGGAGGCAGCAGCAGAAAGAGGACCAGGACAAGGATGGTGACGAGGCGGAGAAGCATCACCAACATACCGACTTATAGGCTCAGTCCAGCATCCCCGACAGCGATTTTGAGCCAGGGTGGCTCCAAACATTGTTTGCGCGTCCACCGAATCATCGTCCTCCCGCCCCTGATTTGCCTGCGCCCTTGTCATCATCACAGTCGTCGTCGTTGCTGGCATCGTCCTCTTTGCCATGCTTCTTGCCCTCTCCCCCTTCCCAAACCTCCTTCTCCTCCCCCTCCTTCTCCTCCCCCCGTCATCCCGTTCCTCTTTCTCCTCGTCTTTCTTCTTCCTCGTCCTCTTATTTTCCTCGTTATCACCATCGTGTTACTGATGTTATTCCTCCTGGTTCTTCTCGCCCCACCTCGTTCTCCTGGTTCTCCTCCTCGCCCTCGAAGTTCTCCTCTCGCTGGAGGTTCCAACGTGTACCAGGGCGTGTCCGAAAATCATGTTCTCGCCTCGGCGCCGGCTAACTGCCCCCTCGGGGCAGGGGCGCCTGGACCCCTCCTGGGGCACAACTCGATATTAGCAGTGTAGTGTAACAGGAAGCTTGGGCCTGGCCCCATCGGAGCCCAGTTGTGAGGATGTCTCAGGCAAAACTGACTGGACTACGTCGTGCGCGGCATCTCGGAGCCCTGAGTTGCGAGGAGGTCTCAGGCGAAATTGGCCCGACCACCTCTGGCGCGGCATTTTGGAGCCCAGAGTTGCGAGGATGGATCAAGCAAATCTGGCCGGAGTACCTCGAGCGCATCATCTCTGTGCCCGGAGTTGCGGGGATGCATCAGGCCATATTGGCCAAGCGACCTCGGGCGCAGCATGTCTGAGCCCAGAGTTGCGAAGATGTCTCAGGCGAAAATGGGCCAGATCACCTCAAGTCAGGAGCATCTCTGAGCCCAGAATTGCGAGGATGTCTCAGGCGAACTGGACCGGACAACCTCACGCGTCGCAATTTCGAGCCCAGAGTTGTGAGGATGTCTCTGGCGACATGGGCCAGATCACTTCAGGCCACAACAGTTCAGAGACCAAAGTTGCGAGGATGTCTCAGGCGAAACGGGCCCGACCACCTCGCACGCGGCATCTCTGAGCCTGGAGTTGCGAGGATGTCCCAGGCGAAACAGGCTGGACCACCTTATGTCAGAGTATCCCTGAGCCCGCGCGCGACTTCTTGGAGCCCAGAGTTGCGAAGATGTCGCAGGCAAAATTAGCCGGACCGCTTCGCACGCGGCATCTCGGAGCCCAGAGTTGCGAGGAGGTCTGAGGCGAGTTTGACTGGGCCACCTCGCGCCTGGCATCTCGGATCTCAGAGTTGCGTGAATGCCCCGGGCGAATGGGGCCAGACCGCCTCAGGTCAGGGCATATCTGAGCCCAGAGTTGCGAGGATGTCACAGGCGAATCGTGCCGGACCAACTCACAAGAGCATCTCCGATCCCAGAGTTTCGATGATGCCTCTGGCCAAACGGGCCCGACCACCTCGCACGCGGCATTTCTGAGCCTGGAGTTGCGAGGATGTCCCAGGCGAAACAGGCTGGACCACCTTGTGTCAGAGTATCCCTGAGCCCACGCGCGACATCTTGGAGCCCAGAGTTGCGAAGATGTCGCAGGCAAAATTAGCCGGACCGCTTCGCACGCGGCATCTCGGAACCCAGAGTTGCGAGGAGGTCGGAGGCGAGTTTGACTGGGCCACCTCGCGCCTGGCATCTCGGATCTAGGAGGTGCGTGAATGCCCCGGGCGAATGGGGCCAGACCACCTCAGGTCAGGGCATATCTGAGCCCAGAGTTGCGAGGATGTCACAGGCGAATCGTGCTGGACCAACTCAGTCAGAGCATTTCCGATTCCAGAGTTTCGATGATGCCTCTGGCGAAAATGGGCCAGACCACCTCGCGAGAGGTATCTCGGAACCCAGAGCTGCGAGGAGGTCTCAGGCGAAGTGGGCCCGAACCACATTAATCCAGGACATATATGAGCCCGGATTTGCAAGGATCCTCAGGCGAGCCGGGCCGCACCTCTTCGCGCGCGGCATCTGGGAGCCCAGAGTTGCGAAGATGTCTCAGGCGAAATTGGCCAGACCACCTCGCGCGCGGCATCTCGCAGAGTTGAGGAGAATGTCTCAGGCGAGAATGTCTGAAATAAGCTTTTCCAGATCACCTCGCGCTCGGCATGTCTGAGCCAAGAGTTGCGAGTATGTCTAAGGCGAAACGGGCTGGACATCCTCAGGTTAGGGGCATATCTGAGCCCAGAGTTGCGAGGACGTCTCAGGCGAAATGGACTGGACCACTTCGCGCGTGGCATCTTGGATCCCAGAGTTGCGAGGATGAGTCAGGCGAAATGGGCCAGGCCACATTGCCCCTGGCAGCTCGGAACCCAGAGTTGCGAGGAACTCTCAACGCAACGCAACGCAGCGCAATGGGAAGTGACGCAACAGAAATGCAATCCCATGCGTTGTAATGCAATGCCATGCAATGCCATGCAATGCAACGCAATGCAATGGCATTCCATGCAAGTGCAATGCAGCATATGCAAAATGCAAGTGCAGATGGGCATGAGACAGAGGCTTCCACTGTGGGGGATGCGGGATAAAAAGAGAGAGAGAGAGAGAGAGAGAGAAAGAGAGAGACAGAGAGAAAGAGAGAGAGCGAGGGAGAGAAGGAAACGCGATGAGGAGGATGTGGAGTTGTTTTCCAGGTCTCTCCGTGCAACTTGGCATGAACCACAGTGCAACACCAGTAGCAGGAGGCGGGGCTGGCAACAGGATCAAGCACATCGGAAGCGAACTTAGCAGGAACACGACGAGGGCCGCCGAAAGCCGCCGAGGGCCGCCAGGGGCTGCCGAAAGCCACCGACGGCCGCTGAAGGCCGCCGAAGGGCGACGAGGCAGAGGAGGGGGAGGAGGAGGAGGAGGAGGATGAGGAGGAGGAGGAGGAGGAAGAGGAGGAGGAGGAGGAGGAGGAGGAGGAGGGGGGAGGAGGAGGCAAGGAGGAGGAGGA